>CAMZMU010000048.1:19872692-20252607 GCA_947311845.1 Poa pratensis
ACCTCCCACTACCGCCCCATGAATCCCATGTATCTCATGGATGTTCACATGCCTCCTATAGCACTCATTGTACTCATGTAGGCCATTTGTTTCTTCGCCAACAATTGACCACGACATAGTTCCACATATTGCTTTTGCTTCTCATCCATCTTGCTTGTGTCCATGAATATAAGCCTTTGCTCATTCTCTAAATCAAGTTTTTCCTTCCATATCTAGCTTCTTCTCCTCCATGGTCACTTTTCGAAGCTCGGCCTCCGCCGCTTGCTCCTCGACCACGGCTAGCCTCTCCTCGGACGCGGCTCGCCTCTCCTCAGCCACGGCTTGCCTCTCGGCCGCCACCTTGAGCTCCTCCGCCTCCTTCATCTTCATGATATTTCTCTCCTCATTCATCTCAATTCAATGCTTCACCATTGCATCCAATGACCCCTTGATATTATCATCAGCCGGCTTCTTTTTTGCCTTCTCCTTGGCATACTTCCTTCCATCGCGCCTCTTGGATGCGATGGCGGAGTTGGGAGTGGGGCTTCATTTTCCATCATCACTTGATGCCTCCTCATAATCAACAATGGTGGCATTTCCCGAAAAATTCCTTTTGGCCATGGGAACTTGTAGAGTATCACGACTATTTTATTTCTCACAAGTTTCAAGCTCCGCATAGCAATGGTGCAAAGTGAAAGCTTTGCCTTTGTTGTCCTTGTTGCCCTCCTTGATCCTCTCCAACATATTTTGGGCAATGGAGTTCTACAAATGACAAGAAATGCAATGGGTTAGAACAAATGCAATAAAGCAAGAATGGTGACAAATGAAGCAACAAGCAACTTACTCGGTCATCACTATTGGTGCCACTTGGGTCCAAACGCTCCACATTCGCCAAACAAGCTGCCCAATTTTGGCAATCGGTGTTGATGATATTCCATCGATGATGAATGGAACCCATGTTCCGGTCAATGCCACTCTTGTTGCGAGGAACAAAATACTCCCACGATCGCAACCAATATGCTTCCTTTGGTTGCTCCACACCCACGGACGCGTCAAGACCGACCCGCTTGTAAGCTTGGCATACCAATATGGCCTCCGCGTTGGTGTAGTTCGCTACTCTTCCCCTAGGCACGAACCCCTCATCATCATTGTCAAGACCCTCATCAACCTGCTCATATTCTTGAGATGGAGTGTCTTGGGAGCCAACATGTGAATGAGTTTCAACATTCATAATATTGAAAAACTCCATGTCATCATCAGTCTAAAATGCAAAATAGAACAAACAACAAGTAGCAACATTTCATAGATGAAAGATCAAGCAAAAGAGAAGTTTTTACCCCACGGACAAATCATCGAGCACGTTCGATGCGGGCGGAGTGCGGGTCGGCGACGCGACGAAGAGGAGGTCCTCGGTCGGCGAAGGGGGTGGAGGAGGCATCAAAGTGGCGTTGGCGACATCTTTCGGCTCGGGGCCACGAGCGGCGGCAGCCTTTTGCTTCTTCGATGTCGTGGTGGCGGCCACCGATGCCCTCTTTCGTGCGGTGGCCGGATTCACCACTCGGGCGGCCTCCGCGACCGGAGCTGAGGTGTTGGAGACGCTGCAGGGAGCGGCGAAGACGTGCCGGCGGAGGGGTGGAACCGTAGCTAGGGTTTTCCGCGGCGGCGGCTGTCGGGGGAATACTTTCTGGATTAACCCGCGGCCCATATCAGTGCGACTTACCTTACTCGCACGTACAAAGGCCCACATGGGATCAAGCCCAACATCGTACCGCCACAAGGAAAAGAATCTAGAAGGGACGGAGGCGAGTTAGTCTCCGTGTAGGTCCTGGTTAACATATTCCTTGTGGGGAAAGTTTCCTTTGTAACCTGACGAGCCTCTGTGTATATAAAGAGGACTCACAGGACTTAGAGGGGGCCAAGCCCTTAAACCCTAGCTCATACGGCGAGAACCAGATCGGATCGTCTCCATTGTAACACCTCGATTATCATATCAATACCAATCTAGGGTAGGCAGGAAGTAGGTCTTTTACCTCACATTCAGGGGGCCGAACCTGGGTAAATCTGTGTTGATCTTTGTTTCTGCGATCCCAAGCTCAGAGATGCTTGACTCGCATAATCCCACACCTACGAAGTCATCCATGACACCTGACATGACAAACCCACGACAGTTGGCGCCCACCGTGGGGCCTGCGGTCAAAAGCGTCATGTTCCGCGCAGGATCGAAATCAGGATTCAAGGACATCGCCATCGGCCAAGTTGAAAACATCAATGGAGTCCCCTTCATCGATGACTCAGAGTGGGGACTTGAGGCCGATCGCATCGAATTTGGATACATTGTTCCCGTTGGATCAGTGAAAGTTTTCGTCGGATCCGTCAGTCGCAGACCTATAGATGCGACCCAATGGAGCGAGTCAGGGGAAGAATTGCGGCCGGTCAGGGTTCGCGTATTGGAGGAGCTACAGCAAGCTACAGAAAACTACCCGTCCCCGTTCCATCAAGACCTGTTTGGGGTCTCTGCCAAGTCAGGAAGGAGGCCTCAAGATTGAAGAAATTGAAGCTATCAGGACGGAGCTCTGTGAAGAGGCGCAAAGACTCGCGGTAGAGCGCGAAAACTCCAAGAAAAAGATCGGCGACTCCATCGCTGGCAGCAAAAGCATCAGGCGGTTTGGACCAAGGCAACGCCTGAGCACAAAAAACTCCAAGAAGAAGATTGGCGACTCCGTCGCTGGCAGCAAAAGCATCAGGTCAAAACGGACAAAGGAGAGACGAAACTGAAGGTCCACGGCGACCCGGAGAGCAACGTGCATACTGCGATAGGAATATTGTCGAGGATAGCACCAGTGGGAGACACGCGAGCGGACAAGGAAGCTCGCTATGCGATCGATCTACTGCAAACCGCTGCCTTACAACAAGCAAATATGTATGGAGTCACACCCAATGAGCGGCAACACGAGGTATCATGGGGTGGAGAAAAATGCAGCGTTGAAGAAGTGGTCAACCAGCTAGCAGGATTGCATGTATCATTGGAAAAAGAAAAGAAGATAGAAGACGAGTCACAGGCACTCGCGGCAACTCAACCAACTCAGGACGAGACTAACTCAGATGAAGATACAGCACCACCTTGGTGAGTCGCAGCGAGTCACCACCTACTATGAGGACCAAGACCCCGCTTTGTGGATAGAGGATTATGAAGCAAACATGACAGGACCTGATGTAACTCAGGAAGTGTGTGCGAAGTACTTCCACTTGGCAATACAGGGAAAGGTCAGGGATTGGCTGGTAAAGCTGCCACCCAGATCGATAAACACATGGGAAGACCTAAAAGATAAGTTCATCAAGAGATTCCAAACTGAGGATATGAAGAAACTCAAGCAATGCGTCCAGAAGGAGGATGAGTCAACTAGTGAATGGGTGAAAAGAGTCGCAGAAACCCTTGACTCCGCCAAAGGTTCAACAGTTCAATCCGCAATACAAGTCATGAAGAAGAATTGTAGGTTTGAGCCACTGGTCCACAAGGTAAGTCGCGTTGCACATAAGATTGACAGCTTCGATAAATTATGGGCGACGGCCAACAAGTATGCGGAAACAGAAAAAACGATAGGCGGCTTGTCACAAACCCCGAAGGAAAAACTGCAAGTAGCATGGACCGAGCATCATGCGAGTCAGCCGAACGAGCGAGGAGGAGGAAAGGAATTACCTCCCAACAGCATCAAAGGGATCTTTGACAGCCCCTGTGACTTACACCGCCAAAGAGATGGGAGACCTGCAAGCCACACCAAGGCGCAATGCCATTACTACAGGAGGTGGAAAGAAGGTCACGCGCCAGGCGCGACTCACACGGGACCCGTGCAGCATAAGGACGAAGCAAGCTCTCACCAAAATCCAGAGACCTTACCCAGAAGGAATGTAATACAATTTCACACCGTGGAAGTGCAAACAGCGCGCAACGGCCGGAAGCGTGGTCATGAACCGACGCCGGAAAGGAGCCGTCGCTGGACAGAGCGACCGGTCATTTGGAGTCGCGACGACCATCCCCCAGAAGTAAAAGATCCGGGACAGCCAGCTCTTGTAGTCGCACCACAAGTCGCAGGATACAGGTTAGGCAAAGTCCTTATGGATGGAGGAGGAAGAGTAAATATCTTATACCAAGACACACTCCGAAGAATGAACATACCTGAGTCGCGGCTGTGACTAACCAGAAGAGAAATCCAAGGCATAATCCCGGGGGCTGTTACGCGACCCATAGGAAAAATAACCCTTGAAGTCAGCTTTGGGACGGAGCGGAACTTCCGCACAGAGCTCCTAGACTTTGAGGTTGTAGCTGTCAAGAGCTCGTATCATGCAATCTTTGGAAGAGAAGCCTATGTCAAATTCACCGCTCGCCCCTGCTACGTCTATTTACAACTAAAAATACCAGGGCCAAATGGTGTGATTACAGTATATGGAGACAGGCAGATAGCACTTGAATGCGAAAATACAGGCTCAGCAATGGCAGAGGAAGCTTGCATCGCTAATTCCTCACATGGATACAGGCCAGAGAAGAGCCTTGGCAGCCCAAAACGAGTCGCACTAGAGATACCGCGAAGGCTGACAGCGAGATGTGCTCATCGAATAGTAAATCATAACCAAGAAGTTACATACCAGGAGGATAATGCTCCAAAGGTCGCCTTGATACAAAAAGAAGATAAGAGATGGCGCATATGCATAGATCCAATCTCAGTCAACAACACCAGCCAGAGGGGCTCAGTCATTGTATGAGACCTTACACAACAGACTTGACTCAACATAAGTCGCAACTTAGTGTGGCTGATCTCCTAACAGACTTCCTCTCTGCTTCAACATGAAACACACATCGGAGCTATCATGCTCGACCCGACTCGCTTATAGCGACTCAAAATTGAACCAATGAGGTCTTCAACCCACTCCGTCAGGAGTATAAATTCGCAGCTGAGTGCGATGAGTATCAAGTATGTATGGCCTGCAGGGAACAGAAAACTCGCATTAAAGGGCCTGCATCATCCCTGTAATACCCTGTAAAGCATCGGGTGATTATGAAATAAAGCCGGCGCCCTTGACATTCAAGGGTTTGTCGTTTCGCCTCAACTATCATTGAGTCGCTGAGTCTTTAGAATTTCATATATCACTGACCCTTGAGGGCTCCTGACGAGCATCGCGAGTACCAATCGCACCTCAAATTTTGCCAAACGAGTGGCAACCCTTAAGCTAGAAGCGTCTTGCATTATGCGACCAAAGTACTGGGGTGCGGTGTCAATCGAGTGTGATCGCCTATCATGGCCGCCAACGACCCTGAACACGCATTTTTTACCTAGGAAATGCTGAGCCGCGCGAGCGTCTACTTAAGGGAAATATCATGAAAAGAACATGCTTATAAGTCACAGACATACTATTCATACATAAATGTCTTACAGACTAACGGGCATGTCCCACACTATTATTTATTTCTGCTTCCGAGTTACAGGAGCAGGAATTGGCGCGGCTTGTCTCGCGGTCGAAGTCGCAGGGGGCCTAATAATCAGGGCGCCGCCAGACGAGGGAAAAGGGCCGCCAGATCCTGATGATGGAGCAGTAGCCCGGGATGACTCAGCTTCTGTGGACTTTTTCTTCGGCACCTTGCTCCCATCAAGATTGAATTTTTCAAGATAAGTTCCCAAGTCTAAGTTATCAACAAATTTTGTGGCATACCCGCGCATCCCTTTCCAGATGTCGAAGTATTCGCTTATTGGCAGTTCAGTATCATCTGTGCTCATCGCCCGGCCGTGGCGAGCAATTTTGCCAACATCTATTTCTGGATAATATGCTCGGAGCAATGTCAAGACATGAGCGGCTCCGGTGCGAGCAGATGATCGTTTCCAATCAGAGACATAATGTGGAGCCTTGAGCAGTTTATTTATCCAATACGCGCAAGATTTTGGGCCATCAGTCGCAGGAGAGATTGTTGTCATGACTTCCTTTGCGACCTTTAAGAAGCGCTGGTTCAAATTTGAAAGATATTCCAGTTGGTCCTTTAAATTGGAACGGGATACTGGAGCCTCAGGTCCTATGTCAGAAAGGAAAGATCAGATATAAGTCAGCGACTCACGGTGGCTACCCGCAATATACATGATTAAGGGAATAAAAGACAAACCAGCAAGTTGGAGGACAGCTGACTTGACAATAGAGCCAAAACCCTCAAAGGCTTTGAACAGCGAGTTATATTTTTCATCTCGCACGGCGAGTTCCTTTGCATGGTCTGCTTTCAGTCTATCAATTAATTCGGATTTAAGGGTTAGCCCTTCTCGCAAAGATTTGATAACCTCATCCTTCTCCATGAGTCGCTGCCGGGAATCTGCTTCAAGTTCTTTAAATTGCTCCTCACAGGAGTCAAGTTGGCCTTTGAGAGATCTTATTTCCTGAGCCTGGTCCCTAATGACCACATTATGCTGCTCTAGGGTAGACCGCATCATTTCAGGCTGATCTATGGAAATGCCTTTACCTTTTATTGAGCCAGAAGCATCCAGCAAGGATAGTTCAAGCTGAAAATAAACATAGCCCAAAACATGAGTAAACCATACAGGAACTTGGGGCTCGAAATTTGGAGACAAGAAAAGAATCAACACCCCGTGAAATGACACAAGGTTTTGATCCTGGGGGGCTACGGCATGTGTACCTGGCGACTTGAAGAAAATTGCTCAACCAGGTCGCGCAGCAGAGCAGCATGCTTGTCTCCAGCAGCGATTATAGCATCTGCAATTGATCTGGAACTATTTCCTGGAACTGAAGTTCTAACTTCAGTAGGGGTCGAGGATGGAGCTGCGACTGAAGTCGCGGCAGGAGCCGCATCAGCAATACCTTCTTCCAGGGATGGCCTTGGATGAGTCGCACCATCACTGTTTCCTACGTTTTCATCAGCAGCATCATCCTCACTCATAGCTGGCAGAGAAGAAACGGTATGAGAATTGGATTTGGTATCCCCTTCATGCATGGCCCTGCAAAATATTGCTGAATTAATAAGCCGACCCAGCAGAGTCATAACATTGAAAAGAAGGCAAACCAAACCCAGAGGCTATACGGATACTCTTCATCAGGCAACCAGAGGAAGGAGAAGATAAGTCTTGCAAATCTGAACCAATAGAGCATGAAAAACAGTGGTGATTAGCAATTCCTTGACAAAGATATGCAAGCACAAAAGAAGAAGTCGCAAGCAAATACCCGAGCTCATTGAGAAGCAGTCCTTTGCGGTAGGCTCGGAGGAGAAAGCAGCCTTACCAGGATCAGCAAGTTTTAAAGATTTGGCAGTTCTTGTTTCTACCAATAGCGCCAAGGCTTTGCGGCGTTTCTCAGGTCGCGAGGGATCCTCTGAGCTTTCAGACAAAAACCGTTTGGAGGACCTGCGAGGTACTTCAGGCAGTTCCAAAAAAGATGTGCCTGGACTGGAAGACAGAAGAGCGTTGGCCATTTGTTTATCCTCTTCAGAAGCACTACCTTCAGGCTCGGAGACAGTATCGTGCATGGCTGTATCCTCGCCAAGGGCTGCGGCTTGTTTTAACGACTCAGCCGCGGTTTCTTAGTTCGAGTCGGCGTCCTCTGAGGGAAGAACCCAGAAATAAGGGTCGATCTGAAAAGGAGCTCAGGTCAGAAATAATTAAATTTGAAGAAGGAATCTTGGAAGGAACAAGTTGCAAGTAAACATTACCACAAAAGGCTTGTGCTCAGCCCAGAAAGGAGCAAGGCCGACATTGTCATACGAGTTGATATCTTGACCGGTTACTCGGCGAATGAAATTTATCCATTCCCCTTTGTCCCAGTCCTCAGGGCAAGTGCGGTCATCATCGTCTGCCTGGCAGGTGAAGTCCATCATAAGTCGCAGGCGGCGACTCACGGGTTGAATTCGCCACTTGGTCCAGCAAGATATGAGGTCCAATCCAGTAAGACCATGGAGTGTCAGCACCCTAACTCTATCCAGAAGGATCTTGATGGACGACAACGAAGAAGGGTTAGGCTTGGAAGACAGAGCATCGGTCGCCTCGAAGGGAAGTGGCGACCAAAGAGGAAGACGAACTTCGCCTTCTGGAGAAGCATCCTTGCAATAGAAGAACGTCCTTTGCCAGCCCTTAATCTTGTTGGCAAGGGCTAACTTTGGAAAAATGATACCCCTGCGGCGTTGAAAGGAAACGACACCGCATTGAAGGAAAGGACCATCTGTGGTTTCCCTTTGACTGTTGCAGTTGAAGAGGGCAAGCCAGAAATCTATTGAAGGCGGGATACCCAGATAGTCTTCGCAGAGGACGTGGAAGTTGCTCACTTGCAACATCGAATTAGGGCCAATATCATGGAAGCGAAGGCCCAACTGCAGCATCAAGGAGCGGAAGAAGAGAGAGCCTGGGGGCTTGAACCTGCGCTCAACATGCTCCGCGAAGACCACTACTTCACCGGGTTGAGGGTTAGGGATTACCTCCTCACCGGCCGCTCGCCATTCGCATTTATTCTTTGGTGGAAGAAGGCCACGGGCAGTTAGGGATTCCAAGAAATCTTCGTCTATCCACGAGCCTTCCCAATTGCACTTGCGGCGAGACATTCTCTCAGATTGATGGAGATTTCCACCAAAGGATTGAGAGTGCAAGAAGCGAGATTGATGGCGACGCGGAGAAGTGACGAAGGGGAAATTCAAGATTCTGGTACGGAACGCCAGGAAAAACGATAAGTCAAGATAAATAGCCCAGGCGCGGAAGGCGTTCAGATCTGAAATCAACCGTCAAAGCAGGTTCAGTCGCGCCCTTGAGTCGCCAAAAGAAATTATAAAGCCACGAGTGATGTTG
Organism: Poa pratensis; assembly: GCA_947311845.1. NCBI lineage: Eukaryota > Viridiplantae > Streptophyta > Magnoliopsida > Poales > Poaceae > Poa > Poa pratensis. The sequence continues at coordinate 19,881,488 of CAMZMU010000048.1, forward strand.
TTAAGTCTGGAGTTCAGCCAGGACATTCAAGTGCGCAGTTTGGCAGCCTATTAAGATGAAGAAGCTTTCACTCGAAGTCCAAGCTAAACTTGGGGGCTAATGTCGGGGGAATACTTTCTGGATTAACCCGCGGCCCATATCAGTGCGACTTACCTTACTCGCACGTACAAAGGACCACATGGGATCAAGCCCAACATCGTACCGCCACAAGGAAAAGAATCTAGAAGGCACGGAGGCGAGTTAGTCTCCGTGTAGGTCCTGGTTAACATATTCCTTGTGGGGAAAGTTTCCTTTGTAACCTGACGAGCCTCTGTGTATATAAAGAGGACTCGCAGGACTTAGAGGGGGCCAAGCCCTTAAACCCTAGCTCATACAGCAAGTACCAGATCAGATCGTCTCCATTGTAACACCTCGATTATCATATCAATACCAATCTAGGGTAGGCAGGAAGTAGGTCTTTTACCTCACATTGAGGGGGCCGAACCTGGGTAAATCTGTGTTGATCTTTGTTCATGCGATCCCAAGCTCAGAGATGCTTGACTCGCGTAATCCCACACCTACGAAGTCATCCATGACACCTGACGTGACAAACCCACGACAGTTGGCGCCCACCGTGGGGCCTGCGGTCAAAAGCGTCATGTTCCGCGCAGGATCGAAATCAGGATTCAAGGACATCGCTGTCGGCCAAGTTGAAAACATCAATGGAGTCCCCTTCATCGACGACTCAGAGTGGGGACCTGAGGCAGATCGCATCGAATTTGGATACATTGTTCCCGTTGGATCAGTGAAAGTTTTCGTCGGATCCGTCAGTCGCAGACCTATAGATGCGACTCAAGGGAGCGAGTCAGGGGAAGAATTGCGGCCGGTCAGGGTTCGCGTATTGGAGGAGCTACAGCAAGCTACAGAAAAACTACCCGTCCCCGTTCCATCAAGACCTGTTTGGGGGTCTCTGCCAAGTCAGGAAGGAGGCCTCAAGATTGAAGAAATTGAAGCTATCAGGACGGAGCTCTGTGAAGAGGCGCAAAGACTAGCGGTAGAGCGCGAAAAACTCCAAGAAAAAGATCGGCGACTCCGTCGCTGGCAGCAAAAGCATCAGGCGGTTTGGACCAAGGCGACGCCTGAGCACTAAAAACTCCAAGAAGAAGATTGGTGACTCCGTCGCTGGCAGCAAAAGCATCAGGTCAAAACGGACAAAGGAGAGTTGAAACTGAAGGTCCACAGCGACCCGGAGAGCAACGTGCATACTGCGATAGGAATATTGTCGAGGATAGCACCAGTGGGAGACACGCGAGCGGATAAGGAAGCTCGCTATGCGATCGATCTACTGCAAACCGCTGCCTTACAACAAGCAAATATGTATGGAGTCACACCCAATGAGCCGCAACACGAGGTATCATGGGGTGGAGAAAAATGCAGCGTTGAAGAAGTGGTCAACCAGCTAGCAGGATTGCAAGTATCATTGGAAAAAGAAAAGAAGATAGAAGACGAGTCACAAGCACTCGCGGCAACTCAACCAACTCAGGACGAGACTAACTCAGATGAAGATACAGCACCACCTTGGTGAGTCGCAGCGAGTCACCACCTACTATGAGGACCAAGACCCCGCTTTGTGGATAGAGGATTATGAAGCAAACATGACAGGACCTGATGTAACTCAGGAAGTGTGTGCGAAGTACTTCCACTTGGCAATACAGGGAAAGGTCAGGGATTGGCTGGTAAAGCTGCCACCCAGATCGATAAACACATGGGAAGACCTAAAAGATAAGTTCATCAAGAGATTCCAAACTGAGGATATGAAGAAACTCAAGCAATGCGTCCAGAAGGAGGATGAGTCAACTAGTGAATGGGTGAAAAGAGTCGCAGAAACCCTTGACTCCACCAAAGGTTCAACAGTTCAATCCGCAATACAAGTCATGAAGAAGAATTGTAGGTTTGAGCCACTGGTCCACAAGTTAAGTCGCGCTGCACATAAGATTGACAGCTTCGATAAATTATGGGCGATGGCCAACAAGTATGCGGAAACAGAAAAAACGATAGGCGGCTTGTCACAAACCCCGAAGGAAAAACTGCAAGTAGCACGGACCGAGCATCATGCGAGTCAGCCGAACGAGCGAGGAGGAGTGATACGTCTCCAACGTATCCATAATTTTTGCTGTTCCGTGCTTATATTATACCATTTGCTACATGTTTTATATACACCTCGTATCACTTTTATGCATTTTCTGGGACTAACCTATTAACAAGATGCCACAGTGCTAGTTCCCTGTTTTCTGCTGTTTTTGGTTTCAGAAAGTTACTTCTGGAAATATTCTCGGAATTGCACGAAACAAAAGGCCAGGTCCCTATTTTTCCAGCACCATCACGGAGTCCGAAGGAGAGACGAAGATGAGCCACGAGGTGGCCAAACCACCTGGCGACGCGGCCCCACCTCCAGCCGCGCCTGCCTGTGGTTTGGGCCCCTCGGGGGTCCGTCGACATCGCCCCTTCGCCTATTTATTCCCCGAGACGCGAAAACCCTAAAACACCGAGCCTTTCATCCAGAACATATTCGCTGCCGCCGTCGTCAACCCTAACTCGGGGGGTTTCTGAAGCTCTTCCCGGCACCCTGCCGGAGAGGGGAATCATCACCGGAGGGCTCTACATCGCCATGCCCGCCTCCGGAGTGATGCGTGAGTAGTTCATCCTTGGACTATGGGTCCATAGCAGTAGCTAGATGGTTGTCTTCTCCACTTGTGCCATCATGTTTAGATCTTGTGAGCTGCCTATCATGATCTAGATCATCTTATTGTAATGCTACATGTTGTGTTTGCTGGGATCTGACTTATATTGATACCTATGTGGAGCTGAATATTATATTATCATGTCTATGTTATTTGTGATCTTGCATGCTCTCCGTTACTTGTTGAAGCCTTGGCCAAGTGAATACTTGTGACTCCAAGAGCGGGTATTTATGCATGATAGTTGGGTTCAACCTCTATTTAACCTGGGATAGTGACAGCAAGTTCTAAGGTTGTAGATGTGTTGTTGCCACTAGGGGTAAAACAGCAATGCTTTATTCAAGGATGAATGTATTGTTTACATTACGCACATTACTTAATGCAATTGTCTGTTGCTTGCAACTTAATACTGTAAGGGGTACGGATGTTAACCGGAAAGTGGACTATTTAGGCATAGATGCATGCTGGATAGCGGTCTATGTACTTTGTCGTAATGCCCAAATGAATCTCATAGTAGACACCACAGCTCACACATGCATGTTATATGCACTTATCAATTGTCAATTGCCCAGCTGTAATTTGTTTACCCAGCATGTTAGTTATCTTATTGGAGAGACACCACTAGTGAACTGTGGACCCCGGTCCATTCTTTTACATCTGAAATACAATCTACTGCAATCATTGTTCTCTACTGTTTTATGCAAACAAACATCATTTTCCATTCGATACGTTTAACCCTTTGTTTTCAGCAAGCCGGTGAGATTGACAACCTCACTGTTAAGTTGGGACAAAGTAATTTGGTTGTGTTGTGCAGGTTCCACGTTGGCACCGGAATCCCTGGTGTTGCGCCGCACTACACTCCTTCACCAACACCTTCGAAGCAAACCTCGTTTTCCTACTGGTTCGATTAAAACTTGGTTTCATACTGAGGGAAAACTTACTGCTGCACTCATCATACCTTCCTCTTGGGGTTCCCAACTGACGTGTGACGTACAAGCATTGTTTCTAGCACTATTGCCGGGGAGATATTCCCTCGTCAACCTAGAGCCACCAAGGAGGAAAGGAATTACCTCCCAACAGCGTCAAAGGGATCTTTGACAGCCCCTGTGACTTACACCGCCAAAGAGATGGGAGACCTGCAAGCCACACCAAGGCGCAATGCCATTACTACAGGAGGTGGAAAGAAGGTCACGCGCCAGGCGCGACTCACACGGGACCCATGCAGCATAAGGACGAAGCAAGCTCTCACCAAAATCCAGAGACCTTACCCAGAAGGAATGTAATACAATTTCACACCGTGGAAGTGCAAACAGCGCGCAACGGCCGGAAGCGTGGTCATGAACCGACGCCGGAAAGGAGCCGTCGCTGGACAGAGCGACCGGTCATTTGGAGTCGCGACGACCATCCCCCAGAAGTAAAAGATCTGGGACAGCCAGCTCTTGTAGTCGCACCACAAGTCGCAGGATACAGGTTAGGCAAAGTCCTTATGGATGGAGGAGGAAGAGTAAATATCTTATACCAAGACACACTCCGAAGAATGAACATACCTGAGTCGCGGCTGCGACTAACCAGAAGAGAAATCCAAGGCATAATCCCGGGGGCTGTTACGCGACCCATAGGAAAAATAACCCTTGAAGTCAGCTTTGGGACGGAGCGGAACTTCCGCACAGAGCTCCTAGACTTTGAGATTGTAGCTGTCAAGAGCTCGTATCATGCAATCTTTGGAAGAGAAGCCTATGTCAAATTCGTCGCTCGCCCCTGCTACGTCTATTTACAACTAAAAATACCAGGGCCAAATGGTGTGATTACAGTATATGGAGACAGGCAGATAGCACTTGAATGCGAAAATACAGGCTCAGCAATGGCAGAGGAAGCTTGCATCGCTCTTTCCTCACATGGATACAGGCCGGAAAAGAGCCTTGGCAGCCCAAAACGAGTCGCACTAGAGATACCGCGAAGGCGGACAACGAGATGTGCTCATCGGATAATAAATCATAACCAAGAAGTTACATACCAGGAGGATAATGCTCCAAAGGTCGCCTTGATACAAAAAGAAGATAAGAGATGGCGCATATGCATAGATCCAATCTCAGTCAACAACACCAGCCAGAGGGGCTCAGTCATTGTCAGACCATACACAACAGACTTGACTCAACATAAGTCGCAACTTAGTGTGGCTGATCTCCTAACAGACTTCCTCTCTGCTTCAACATGAAACACACATCAGAGCTATCATGCTCGACCCGACTCGCTTATAGCGACTCAAAATTGAACCAATGAGGTGTTCAACCCACTCCGTCAGGAGTATAAATTCGCAGCTGAGTGCGATGAGTATCAAGTATGTATGGCCTGCGGGGAACAGAAAACTCGCATTAAAGGGCCTGCATCATCCCTGTAATACCTTGTAAAGCATCGGGTGATTATGAAATAAAGCCGGCGCCCTTGACATTCAAAGGTTTGTCGTTTCGCCTCAACTATCATTGAGTCGCTGAGTCTTTAGAATTTCATATATCACTGACCCTTGAGGGCTCCTGACGAGCATCGCGAGTACCAATCGCACCTCAAATTTTGCCAAACGAGTGGCAACCCTTAAGCTAGAAGCGTCTTGCATTATGCGACCAAAGTACTGGGGTGCGGTGTCAATCGAGTGTGGTCGCCTATCATGGCCGCCAACGACCCTGAACACGCATTTTTTACCTAGGAAATACTGAGCCGCGCGAGCGTCTACTTAAGGGAAATATTATGAAAAGAACCTGCTTATAAGTCACAGACATACTATTCATACATAAATGTCTTACAGACTAACGGGCATGTCCCACACTATTATTTATTTCTGCTTCCGAGTTACAGGAGCAGGAATTGGCGCGGCTTGTCTCGCGGTCGAAGTCGCAGGGGGCCTAATAATCAGGGCGCCGCCAGACGAGGGAAAAGGGCCGCCAGATCCTGATGATGGAGCAGTAGCCCGGGATGACTCAGCTTCTATGGACTTTTTCTTCGGCACCTTGCTCCCATCAAGATTGAATTTTTCAAGATAAGTGCCCAAGTCTAAGTTATCAACAAATTTTGTGGCATACCCACGCATCCCTTTCCAGATGTCGAAGTATTCGCTTATTGGCAGTTCAGTATCATCTGTGCTCATCGCCCGGCCGTGGCGAGCAATTTTGCCAACATCTATTTCTGGATAATATGCTCGGAGCAATGTCAAGACATGAGCGGCTCCGGTGCGAGCAGAGGATCGTTTCCAATCAGAGACATAATGCGGAGCCTTGAGCAGTTTATTTGTCCAATACGCGCAAGATTTTGGGCCATTAGTCGCAGGAGAGATTGTTGTCATGACTTCCTTTGCGACCTTTAAGAAGCGCTGGTTCAAATTTGAAAGATATTCCAGTTGGTCCTTTAAATTGGAACGGGATACTGGAGCCTCAGGTCCTATGTCAGAAAGGAAAGATCAGATATAAGTCAGCGACTCACGGTGGCTACCCGCAATATACATGATTAAGGGAATAAAAGATAAACCAGCAAGTTGGAGGACGGCTGACTTGACAATAGAGCCAAAACCCTCAAAGGCTTTGAACAGCGAGTTATATTTTTCATCTCGCACGGCGAGTTCCTTTGCATGGTCTGCTTTCAGTGTATCAATTAATTCGGATTTAAGGGTCAGCCCTTCTCGCAAATATTTGATAACCTCATCCTTCTCCATGAGTCGCTGCCGGGAATCTGCTTCAAGTTCTTTAAATTGCTCCTCACAGGAGTCAAGTTGGCCTTTGAGAGATCTTATTTCCTGAGCCTGGTCCCTAATGACCACATTATGCTGCTCTAGGGTAGACCGCATCATTTCAGGCTGATCTATGGAAATGCCTTTACCTTTTATTGAGCCAGAAGCATCAAGCAAGGACAGTTCAAGCTGAAAATAAACATAGCCCAAAACATGAGTAAACCATACAGGAACTTGGGGCTCGAAATTTGGAGACAAGAAAAGAATCAACACCCCGTGAAATGACACAAGGTTTTGATCCTTGGGGGCTACGACATGTGTACCTGGCGACTTGAAGAAAATTGCTCAACCAGGTCGCGCAGCAGAGCAGCATGCTTGTCTCCAGCAGCGATTATAGCATCTGCAATTGATCTGGAACTATTTCCTGGAACTGAAGTTCTAACTTCAGTAGGGGTCGAGGATGGAGCTGCGACTGAAGTCGCGGCAGGAGCCGCATCAGCAATACCTTCTTCCAGGGATGGCCTTGGATGAGTCGCACCATCACTGTTTCCTACGTTTTCATCAGCAGCATCATCCTCACTCATAGCTGTCTGAGAAGAAGCGGTATGAGAATTGGATTTGGTATCCCCTTCAAGCATGGCCCTGCAAAATATTGATGAATTAATAAGCCGACCTAGCAGAGTCATAACATTGAAAAGAAGGCAAACCATACCCAGAGGCTATACGGATACTCTTCATCAGGCAACCAGAGGAAGGAGAAGATAAGTCTTGCAAATCTGAACCGATAGAGCATGAAAAACAGTGGTGATTAGCAATTCCTTGACAAAGATACGCAAGCACAAAAGAAGAAGTCGCAAGCAAATACCCGAGCTCATTGAGAAGCAGTCCTTTGCGGTAGGCTCGGAGGAGAAAGCAGCCTTACCAGGATCAGCAAGTTTTAAAGATTTGGCAGTTCTTGTTTCTACCAATAGCGCCAAGGCTTTGCGGCGTTTCTCAGGTCGCGAGGCATCCTCTGAGCTTTCAGACAAAAACCGTTTGGAGGACCTGCGAGGTACTTCAGGCAGTTCCAAAAAAGATGTGCCTGGAGTGGAAGACAGAAGAGCGTTGGCCATTTGTTTCTCCTCTTCAGAAGCACTACCTTCAGGCTCGGAGACAGTATCGTGCATGGCTGTATCCTCGCCAAGGGCTGCGGCTTGTTTTAACGACTCAGCCGCGGTTTCTTAGTTCGAGTCGGCGTCCTCTGAGGGAAGAACCCAGAAATAAGGGTCGATCTTAAAAGGAGGTCAGGTCAGAAATAATTAAATTTGAAGAAGGAATCTTGGAAGGAACAAGTTGCAAGTAAACATTACCACAAAAGGCTTGTGCTCAGCCCAGAAAGGAGCAAGGCCGACGTTGTCATACGAGTTGATATCTTGACCGGTTACTCGGCGAATGAAATTTATCCATTCCCCTTTGTCCCAGTCCTCAGGGCAAGTGCGGTCATCATCGTCTGCCTGGCAGGTGAAGTCCATCATAAGTCGCAGGCGGCGACTCACGGGTTGAATTCGCCACTGGGTCCAGCAAGATATGAGGTCCAATCCAGTAAGACCATGGAGTGTCAGCGCCCTAACTCTATCCAGAAGGATCTTGATGGACGACAACGAAGAAGGGTCAGGCTTGGAAGACAGAGCATCGGTCGCCTCGAAGGGAAGTGGCGACCAAAGAGGAAGACGAACTTCGCCTTCTGGAGAAGCATCCTTGCAATAGAAGAACGTCCTTTGCCAGCCCTTAATCTTGTTGGCAAGGGCTAACTTTGGAAAAATGATACCCCTGCGGCGTTGAAAGGAAACGGCACCGCATTGAAGGAAAGGACCATCTGTGGTTTCCCTTTGACTGTTGCAGTTGAAGAGGGCAAGCCAGAAATCTATTGAAGGCGGGATACCCAGATAGTCTTCGCAGAGGACGTGGAAGGTGCTCACTTGCAACATCGAATTAGGGCCAATATCATGGAAGCGAAGGCCCAACTGCTGCATCAAGGAGCAGAAGAAGAGAGAGCCTGGGGGCTTGAACCCGCGCTCAACATGCTCCGCGAAGACCACTACTTCACCGGGTTGAGGGTTAGGGATTACCTCCTCACCGGCCGCTCGCCATTCGCATTGATTCTTTGGTGGAAGAAGGCCACGGGCAGTTAGGGATTCCAAGAAATCTTCGTCGATCCACGAGCCTTCCCAATTGCACTTGCGGCGAGACATTCTCTCAGATTGATGGAGATTTCCACCAAAGGATTGAGAGTGCAAGAAGAGAGATTGAAGGCGACGCGGAGAAGTGACGAAGGGGCAATTCAAGATTCTGGTACGGAACGCCAGGAAAAACGATAAGTCAGGATAAATAGCCCAGGCGCGGAAGACGTTCAGATCTGAAATCAACCGTCAAAGCAGGTTAAGTCGCGCCCTTGAGTCGCCAAAAGAAATTATAAAGCCGCGAGTGATGTTGTTAAGTCTGGAGTTCAGCCAGGACATTCAAGTGCGCAGTTTGGCAGCCTATTATGATGAAGAAGCTTTCACTCGAAGTCCAAGCTAAACTTGGGGGCTAATGTCGGGGGAATACTTTCTGGATTAACCCGCGGCCCATATCAGTGCGACTTACCTTACTCGCACGTACAAAGGCCCACATGGGATCAAGCCCAACATCGTACCGCCACAAGGAAAAGAATCTAGAAGGCACGGAGGCGAGTTAGTCTCCGTGTAGGTCCTGGTTAACATATTTCTTGTGGGGAAAGTTTCCTTTGTAACCTGACGAGCCTCTGTGTATATAAAGAGGACTCGCAGGACTTAGAGGGGGCTAAGCCCTTAAACCCTAGCTCATACGGCGAGTACCAGATCGGATCGTCTCTATTGTAACACCTCGATTATCATATCAATACCAATCTAGGGTAGGCAGGAAGTAGGTCTTTTACCTCACATTGAGGGGGCCGAACCTGGGTAAATCTGTGTTGATCTTTGTTCATGCGATCCCAAGCTCAGAGATGCTTGACTCGCGTAATCCCACACCTACGAAGTCATCCATGACACATGACGTGACAAATCCACGACAGTTGGCGCCCACCGTGGGGCCTGCGGTCAAAAGCGTCATGTTCCGCGCAGGATCGAAATCAGGATTCAAGGACATCGCCGTCGGCCAAGTTGAAAACATCAATGGAGTCCCCTTCATCGATGACTCAGAGTGGGGACCTGAGGCAGATCGCATCGAATTTGGATACATTGTTCCCGTTGGATCAGTGAAAGTTTTCGTCGGATCCGTCAGTCGCAGACCTATAGATGCAACTCAAGGGAGCGAGTCAGGGGAAGAATTGCGGCCGGTCAGGGTTCGCGTATTGGAAGAGCTACAGCAAGCTACAGAAAAACTACCCATCCCCGTTCCATCAAGACCTGTTTGGGGGTCTCTGCCAAGTCAGGAAGGAGGCCTCAAGATTGAAGAAATTGAAGCTATCAGGACGGAGCTCTGTGAAGAGGCGCAAAGACTCGCGGTAGAGCGCGAAAAACTCCAAGAAAAAGATCGGCGACTCCGTCGCTGGCAGCAAAAGCATCAAGCGGTTTGGACCAAGGCGACGCCTGAGCACAAAAAACTCCAAGAAGAAGATTGGTGACTCCGTCGCTGGCAGCAAAAGCATCAGGTCAAAACGGACAAAGGAGAGTTGAAACTGAAGGTCCACGGCGACCCGGAGAGCAACGTGCATACTGCGATAGGAATATTGTCGAGGATAGCACCAGTGGGAGACACACGAGCGGATAAGGAAATTCGCTATGCGATCGATCTACTGCAAACCGCTGTCTTACAACAAGCAAATATGTATGGAGTCACACCCAATGAGCCGCAACACGAGGTATCATGGGGTGGAGAAAAATGCAGCGTTGAAGAAGTGGTCAACCAGCTAGCAGGATTGCAAGTATCATTGGAAAAAGAAAAGAAGATACAAGACGAGTCACAGGCACTCGCGGCAACTCAACCAACTCAGGACGAGACTAACTCAGATGAAGATACAGCACCACCTTGGTGAGTCGCAGCGAGTCACCACCTACTATGAGGACCAAGACCCTGCTTTGTGGATAGAGGATTATGAAGCAAACATGACAGGACCTGATGTAACTCAGGAAGTGTGTGCGAAGTACTTCCACTTGGCAATACAGGCAAAGGTCAGGGATTGGCTGGTAAAGCTGCCACCCAGATCGATAAACACATGGGAAGACCTAAAAGATAAGTTCATCAAGAGATTCCAAACTGAGGATATGAAGAAACTCAAGCAATGCGTCCAGAAGGAGGATGAGTCAACTAGTGAATGGGTGAAAAGAGTCGCAGAAACCCTTGACTCCGCCAAAGGTTCAACAGTTCAATCCGCAATACAAGTCATGAAGAAGAATTGTAGGTTTGAGCCACTGGTCCACAAGTTAAGTCGCGCTGCACATAAGATTGACAGCTTCGATAAATTATGGGCGACGGCCAACAAGTATGCGGAAACAGAAAAAACGATAGGTGGCTTGTCACAAACCCCGAAGGAAAAACTGCAAGTAGCACGGACCGAGCATCATGCGAGTCAGCCGAACGAGCGAGGAGCAGGAAAGGAATTACCTCCCAACAGCGTCAAAGGGATCTTTGACAGCCCCTATGACTTACACCGCCAAAGAGATGGGAGACCTGCAAGCCACACCAAGGCGCAATGCCATTACTACAGGAGGTGGAAAGAAGGTCACGCGCCAGGCGCGACTCACACGGGACCCGTGCAGCATAAGGACGAAGCAAGCTCTCACCAAAATCCAGAGACCTTACCCAGAAGGAATGTAATACAATTTCACACACCGTGGAAGTGCAAACAGCGCGCAACGGCCGGAAGCGTGGTCATGAACCGACGCCGGAAAGGAGCCGTCGCTGGACAGAGCGACTGGTCATTTGGAATCGCGACGACCATCCCCCAGAAGTAAAAGATCCGGGACAGCCAGCTCTTGTAGTCGCACCACAAGTCGCAGGATACAGGTTAGGCAAAGTCCTTATGGATGGAGGAGGAAGAGTAAATATCTTATACCAAGACACACTCCGAAGAATGAACATACCTGAGTCGCGGCTGCGACTAACCAGAAGAGAAATCCAAGGCATAATCCCGGGGGCTGTTACGCGACCCATAGGAAAAATAACCCTTGAAGTCAGCTTTGGGACGGAGTGGAACTTCCGCACAGAGCTCCTAGACTTTGAGGTTGTAGCTGTCAAGAGCTCGTATCATGCAATCTTTGGAAGAGAAGCCTATGTCAAATTCACCGCTCGCCCCTGCCACGTCTATTTACAACTAAAAATACCAGGGCCAAATGGTGTGATTACAGTATATGGAGACAGGCAGATAGCACTTGAATGCGAAAATACAGGCTCAGCAATGGCAGAGGAAGCTTGCATCGCTAATTCCTCACATGGATACAGGCTGGAAAAGAGCCTTGGCAGCCCAAAACGAGTCGCACTAGAGATACCGCGAAGGCGGACAGCGAGATGTGCTCTTCGGATAGTAAATCATAACCAAGAAGTTACATACCAGGAGGATAATGCTCCAAAGGTCGCCTTGATACAAAAAGAAGATAAGAGATGGCGCATATGCATAGATCCAATCTCAGTCAACAACACCAGCCAGAGGGGCTCAGTCATTGTCAGACCATACACAACAGACTTGACTCAACATAAGTCGCAACTTAGTGTGGCTGATCTCCTAACAGACTTCCTCTCTGCTTCAACATGAAACACACATCGGAGCTATCATGCTCGACCCGACTCGCTTATAGCGACTCAAAATTGAACCAATGAGGTGTTCAACCCACTCCGTCAGGAGTATAAATTCGCAGCTGAGTGCGATGAGTATCAAGTATGTATGGCCTGCGGGGAACAGAAAACTCGCATTAAAGGGCCTGCATCATCCCTGTAATACCCTGTAAAGCATCGGGTGATTATGAAATAAAGCCGGCACCCTTGACATTCAAGGGTTTGTCATTTCGCCTCAACTATCATTGAGTCGCTGAGTTTTTAGAATTTCATGACACCTGACGTGACAAACCCACGACAGCGGCGCCGCCGCCTGGGGCTGGGGAATGGCTGGTATTGGTCGCGGGAGGGGTGGGGAAGTCGGGGAGGGCACCATCGTCGCCGTCCATGGCGCGGAGGTCGCCCGCGGCGGCCAAATCGAGGGCGAGGCTGTCGCGGCGCGGGGGCGGAAGGGGTCCAGGGTGACAGTTGGCTGCGCGCGCGTGGAATCAGAATGGATAGGGCCGTCCTCCCGCGCGAGCCTCTCTGACCCATTTGGGGTAGAGAGGAGAAGAATTTGGGGCAGCCCCATTATAGGGCATCTGTTGAAGATGTGTTTTTGCCATCCGGTGCCCTAAAAACGGTTTTTAGGGCACAAATGCTAAAATGGGGCATCTGTTAGAGATGATTTAAGCGAATCGTGCTCGATGGGATCCTTTTCCTATGCCATTAGAGCATTTCCAGTAGTTGATGTATTTTAGGTATTTTAGGGCACCAAAAATGGCTTGATATAAAATTTACATCACTAAGAAGGTGAACTTTTTGGCACAAAAACGTCCATCTTAAATAGCTGCCCTAAAATAGGGCACCATATAGGGCATGAGTGCTCCAACTCCTTCCCTAAAAGAACATCCTGATACGTCTCAAACGTATCTATAATTTTTGATGTTCCATTTTGATATTATACCAATTGTTACATGTTTTGCATCCACTTCATATCACTTTTATACATTTTTTGAGACTAACCTATTAACAAGATGCCACAGTGCCAGTTCTTGTTTTCTGCTGTTTTTGTATTCCAGAAAAGCTATTCTGGAAATATTCTCGGAATTGGACGAAAATCAACGGAGGTCCCTATTTCACCGACACGCACACGGAGTCCAGAGGAGAGACGGAGGAGCGCCATGAGGCCGCCACAAGCACCCTGGGCGCGGGACCCCTGCCTGCCGTGCCCTAGGGTTGTGTGGGCCCCTCGGGGGCCCCCAGCCGCCGCCCTTTCGCCTACTTATTCCCCCCAACGCGAAAACCCTAAAGACCTGAGTCATATTCAACGAAAAGTTCCAGAGGCGCCGCCGTCGTCAACCCTAGCTCGGGAGGGTCCAGAACCTCTTCCGGGCACCCTGCCGGAGAGGGGAATCATCACCGGAGGGCTCTACATCGCCATGCCTGCCTCCAGAGTGATGCGTGAGTAGTTCATCCTTGGACTACGGGTCCATAGCAGTAGCTAGATGGTTGTCTCTCCACTTTATGCCATCATGTTTAGAACTTGTGAGCTGCCTAACATGATCAAGATCATCTTATTGTAATGCTACATGTCGTGTTTGCTGGGATCCGATGAATATTGAATACTATGATCAAGTTGATTATTAATCTATGTTACATGTTATTTATGATCTTGCATGTTTTCCGTTTCTAGTAGATGCTTTGGCCAAGTAGATGCTTGTAACTCCAAGAGGGAGTATTTATGCTAGATAGTGGGTTCAGTCTCCAGTAATCTGGGCGAGTGACAGCAACGCCTAAGGTTGTGGATGTGTTGTTGCCACTAGGGGTAATATAACAATGCTATGTCCACGGTCATATGTACTTGTTTACTTTACGCACATTGCTTAATGCGATTATCCGTTGCTTGCAACTTAATACCAACGGGGAACACGGATGTCAACCTGAAGGTGGATTATTAGTCATAGATGCGGTTGGATAACGGTCTATGTATTTTGTCGTAATGCCCAATTAAATATCATGGTAGTCATCTTGTCATATATATGCATTGTCATGCGCTCACTATTTTATCAATTGCCCAGCTGTAATTTGTTTACCCAACATGTCATTTATCTTTATGGAGAGACACCACTAGTGAACTGTGGACCCCGATCCATTCTTTTACACTGATAAAACCACCAACTGCAATCATTGTTCTCTTTTACTTTCTGCAATTAAACACTATTTCCCACACCATACCACTAGTACAGAACGACACATCGGATACCCCTCTATGGAAACGGCAGGAGTTAGGCGACGGAGAATCGAGCCTTCTGCGCGGAAAAAGCCACCCGCGAGGGCTATCCTCCCGCGACCCGCGACACATCGGCAACGGTTGTGCTTTCCGCAACCGTTTGCTTTATATGAGCAACGGACATATTTTCGTGTCCGTATGCATTATTTTCATTATTGTAAACGGTTAATATGGATGACCGTATCCGATGATTCCATCCAGACCTAACGCTATGAGTGGTGTCGAGTTAGCCAGCTGCGGAGATTCCCATAAGACTGAAAGATAGGAGCGGCGGAGGCGAGGGCGGAGGCGGAGTCCAGATCTTACATCTGTGCTGTGCGCGTCGATAGCGCGCGTGGTTGCCGGCGTCGAGAGGCAGCGCATTGGTTGCCGCGTCAGAGGCAGCGCGTTGGTTGCCGGCGTCGAGAGGCAGCGCAGGGAAGCTTGGGCCCGATTCCACAGCTACTGGGGCGGTGGTATAACCCGAAAACCTACTACTTATTTTTTTAATTATTTTGATTTAGGAGCGCGGAGTATAAATCTTACATATGTAGTTTGCCATTTTACTAGATGGTTCTTGATCGAGCTTGGATGTACGGTGGTCGCACGAGTCCTGAATTCTCACAAGGTGTGGTTGAATTCTTGGACAGGGCTTCGCAACACATGCTAGAAAGTAATGAACCGAAGATGTTTTGTCCTTGTGTTATCTGTAAGAATGAAGTCTTGTGGCCTAGAAGACAAACGATATTTTGAGGGGATTTATGGAATCGTACACATGTTGGTCAAAACACGGTGAACAACAACCAGCAATCTTTGCCGACAACCGTGATGATTTGAGCAACGATAATCATGAAGTCAATGCCAGAGATGGTTTGGGCAACGCTGATGATGATGTGCATCCAGATGAAACCAGAGCCGATGGTCCACAAAAAAACCTAGAACAGATGATCAATGATTTGGAGAATAATATGGAAGGTAATGATGAGATAAAGAATTTCCTCTGTCAGTCGGCGGACTCGAAGAAACCTCTGTATCCGGAATGCAAGCTCAGCAAGTTGGATGCGACACTAGAATTGTTGAAATACAAGGCAGAGAGTAGTACATCCGATGTGAGCTTCACAAAGCTGTTAAAACTTGTCGCATTATTACTTCCACCTGGAAATGACTTGCCAGCGAACACTTACCATGCCAAGAGGGTGATCTGCCCCATTCCAGCCGAGTACGTGAAGATACACGCTTGTAAGAATGATTGTATTCTCTACCGAGGGGAAAATGAAAATATGCGGCGTTGTCCCATATGTAACTTTCCTCGTTACAAACGCAACCTAGCAAAAGACAGAGACAAGGGCGAGGATGAGGTCACAACGGGAGTCCCTTACAAGGTTGTGTGGTATTTGCCAATAATACCCAGATTGAAGCGTATGTATGCAGACCCAAAGCAGTCAGAGCTGATGCGTTGGCATGCCGATAAAAGGAAAAAAGATGGACTGCTCAGACACCCGGCTGATGGACCACAGTGGAGGCTTATCGATTATGAGTTCCCAGACTTTGGCAGGGACCCCAGAAATGTAAGGTTTGCACTAAGTACAGATGGAATGAATCCTTTTGGCAGCATGAGCAGCAGACATAGCACTTGGCCAGTTCTTTTAGCAATGTATAACCTTCCTCCTTGGTTGTGCATGAAGAAGAGGTATATCATGATGTCGATGCTTATTCAAGGACCAAAACAACCTGGGAATGACATTGATGTTTACTTGAGTTTACTTGTCGAAGAACTACAAGTACTGTGGGATGGGGTAAGAATGTATGATGCGTTCAAGAGAGAACAGTTTGATCTCAGAGCAATGTTGTTTCTGACCATTCAAGATTATCCTGCACTTGCGAACTTGTCAGGGCAGAGTTTGAAGGGATCCTTTGCATGTGTCACTTGCAAAGAGAGAACAAAAAGTCTTTGGCTGCCGAATTCAAGGAAGACAGTGTACATGCGGCACCGAAGGTTTTTGGCAAAGAATCACCCGTATCGTAGATTGAAGGCCCCGTTCGATAATACGATTGAGACCGATGACACGCCAGAACCATTTTCAGGAGCGGATGTCGATGACCAGACGAAGGATGTACACACTATTTTTGGTAAGGGGAAGAAACCCCAGTCTCGTGAGAAGGCAGTGTGGAAGAAAAGATCGGTTTTCTGGGCATTGAAGTATTGGGCATATCTGGACGTTCAACATTGCATCGATGTCATGCATGTCGAGAAAAACGTAACTGAAAGCGTTCTTGGATGTGTAATGAATAACAAGGATAAAACGAAGGATGGTATGAATTCACGGCTGGATATTCTTGCATTGAAATATAAAAGGAAAAAGTTGAAGCCACAAGAGAAGCCTAATGGGCAGTGGTACCTCCCACCTGCTTGCTACCAGTTATCGAAGGAAGAGTTGAAGGAGTTCTTGCAATTCTTGTATGATATGAAAGTTCCGTCAGCATACTGCGCAAACATCAGGACTCTGGTGTCGTTTGAAGAAAAGAAACTGATGGGGATGAAGTCACATGACTGCCATGTGATGATGACACAGATGCTCCCTGTGGCAATTAGAAATATGTTGCCTAAACCCGTTCGAGAGGCTCTCATGAGGTTATGTGATTTTTTCAACGCTATATACCAGAAGGTAATAGATCCATTCAAATTAGACAGATTGCAAGAAGATGTTGTGAAGACTATCTGCCAGCTGGAGATGTTCTTCCCCCCTTCGTTTTTCGACGTAATGGTCCATCTAATTGTACACATTGTTTATGAGATAAAGCAATGTGGTCCAGTGTATCTGCGCACTATGTATCCGTTCGAGCGCTTCATGGGTATACTCAAGCACTACGTCCGTAACAGGTATCGGCCAGAGGCAAGTATCGTTGAAGGATATCTTTCGGAGGAGGTGGTTGAGTATTTCATCAGCTACATGGATGGCCACCGACCTATCGGGGTGCCTCTGTCCAGGCATGAGGGGAGGCTAGATGGAAAAGGGTTAATGAAAGATAAATCATGTTGGCCAGAGTGTGAATTATTTGAGAAAGCACATTTGTACGTATTGCAGCACCTTGCAGTCGTTACACCATATGTGGATGCTCACAAGGATCTACTTAGAATTGAGCTAGGAGGCCGAGGCTTGACAGAGAATCAGAAGGAAGCACAAGTCTTGAAACTGCACAGCCAGAGATTCGCTGATTGGCTGATGACGAATTGTGTCGGAGATGATGACGAGACTTTAAAAAGTTTGGCAAGAAAGCCAAACTTTACGGTTCATAAATGGGAAGCATATGACCTGAATGGCTACACCTTTTATACAAAGAATAGAGACAACAAGACCATGTATCAGAATAGCTCTATTAAAGTGGAAGCGGTAGATCCGAATGGGAGGAAGGATTGGTACTATGGAGTAATTGAGGAGATTTGGGAGCTGAGTACGATACATTACTCACGGTTCCATTGTTTAAATGCAAATGGGTCAAACTGGGTCATGCGAAAGTTGACCAGTACGGCACTACATATGTCAATCTCAACGAATTGGGATACAAAGATGAACCTTTCGTTTTAGCTACCCAAGCCACCCAGATCTTCTATGTCAAAGACCTACTACATAAAAATTGCCATGTTGTGATGAATGGGAAAAGGAAGATCGTTGGGGTGGATGACGTTACTGATGAAGAAGAGTACAACCAGTATGAAGACTTGCCAGCAACTGGAGAACGCATACAGATCAATGACCGACAGGCTCCTGGAGATGGCTTTTACGCAAGAGATGATCACTCCGATGGGGCAATTTACAAAGGAAATATTCAGGTTGATCCAGTTTTACTAGAGGAGGACGAAGAATGAGCAAATTAATTTGTACCCTAAAGTGATAATTGTATTTCTTAATTGGCAAAGTAATGTGCTGTTGTTATTTCTTAATTTTCAACCGTAAACGCTACGTTTATTCAAATTCCGAAATATAATTTATTTATACCACATCGGCAACGGTTTTTCACCGTTGCCGATGTGACATAAACCCTACTTCCAGACTTAAACTTTGGGGACCAACCTACCACCCCTCGCATTTCCCCCCGCTCACCGTCTTCAACACCACCCCCGGCGGCGTACTCACGCTCAGCTGAGTTCATTATGCGGACTACTCGGGCCGCCCTTGCGGCGCAGGCGGCTTCCCTGGCCGTCCCCCACCCACGGTCTCAGCTGAGTTAGTTATGCGGACTACTCGGGCCGCCCTTGCGGCGCAGACGGCTTCCCTGGCCGTCCCCCAACCCACGCCGCGGGGCAGCTCCAGGCTACGACGGCGTCGCGCCGACGCCGTGGTCAGCGAAGACGCCCAGAGGGTGGGCTCTATGCCCCCCCCTCAGGCGACAACCGCGGCCGCCGTCTCCACTGATTTGGCTCCCGGAGATGCTGCCGCCACAGATCTGGCCGCCGTCTCCACTGATTTGGCTCCCGGAGCTGCTGCCGCCACAGATTTGCCCGCAATAGAGGAAGGGGCAGACAGCGGCGACCTCATACATGCCGGAGACACACTTGGGACAGGTTAGTTGTGCTGATTAACTGTATTACACACTGTAAAGTCGGACCTTTTAGTTTTAATTAGATCCACCTTCTATTATTCACCTGTTATTCAGAGCTGTCGTCTGGTGATGAAGGGTCCTCGAGCTCATCCTCGCAGCAGGATCAGTTTATCATGAAACAAAGGGGTCGAGGAATTAGAAAACCAACCCTAAAGCCAAGAGGAACATTTACAGTGGAGATGATTGACAAGAAAACTGGTGCCCCGTTGAAACCAGTCAAGGCACATAGGAAATTTAAGACATTGTGTGGGTGTGTAGTCAGGGAAAAGGTCCCCATTACGGTTGACGACTGGAGTCAAGTCACTCCAGAAGAAAAGACTTTCATCGTCAACGCCATAATGAGCCAGTTCCAGCTCGCAAATGAGGAATGGAAGCCTGCAGTTCAAGCTGCTGCTCTTTCTAAAGCAAAGGATTCGTTCCGTAACTTCAGGCACCGTCTGTACTCCAAATTCCAGAAGAAAAATCGGGATGCTACACTTGTATACCCCTTCATTAAACCTGACGACTGGAAGGAGTTCAAGAAGTATAGGAGGACGGAGGAGTTCCTAACAAAGAGTAAAGCCGGCAGCGCCCTCATCAGTAAAAACAAGCATCCCCACAATATGGGGGTTCTTGGATATGCTGGTTCGAAGCCCATATGGAGAAAACAGGATGAAGAAGCAGTTGCTTCGGGGGGCACGGTTCCTTACTCTGATCTTGAAGGTGAACGGGCACGAGACTTCTTGAGGGCGAGGTCTAAAACAAACGAAGTTGGTGAACTTGTTATAACTCACCCCGAGACCCAAAAGTTACATAAAACAATGGTAATAACCATATATAACCTAAGTTGTTTCCTCCTTAACTGACACAATATTTCCTTGTGTACTGAATTCAGTGTACTACTTGTCTTATCTCCAGCTGGAGCTGAAAAATAAAAAGGACAGCGGAGAGATTCTGGCACGAGGGAAAGATGACATTCTCTCAAAAGCTTTGGCTACGCCTGAGCCCTCTGGTCGGTCTCGGACGTACGGCACCCATGTTGGCCACAAGAAGGCTTTCGCGATAGACCAGGCTGAAAGGCAGGCAATGAAAAAGGCCAGACATGACGCTCAAATGAAAGCACTAGAGACAAATATTACGGCCAATATCGTTAAGCATTCGAGACGGTCACCTTGATCCCGGTAGGGGGGAGTGCCCTGCAGCCAGGAGTAGTTGTGGATCATTGTCGGTTGATGGTCTTGTAGACACCGGCAAATATGCTGTGGACGACAGAGCCCGGTGAGATGCAAACTACATGTGCCTGTAACCGTGATGACGCATCATCCCCTGGTGGCAGCACTAGGTATGGTTCAGCCACCTACCGATGTGGTACCTCAAGTGGATGGTGTGCCCTTAAAGCCAGGTTTTGCAATGTGCTTTGTGGACAAGGTCATGCCTGGCTTCGAAGGCATCTTGCTATTTAACACCTGCGTCGATGCAGACGTACAAAGCTTGGGCCAGGCTAAGCTGAGATACGTACAGTGGCCCAAGAAGGAGATTTCTCTTCTCAGTGCCCTGCCATCCACCTCAACAGCTTCTCGACAGATGGCGTCGTCTGAAGGCCTCCGTTCAGCACAGCTCCTCCTTGATATTGCGGCCAAACAGCCTTCCAGAGAACAAGCAGTTGAAGATACAACGGTTGCACAGAGTTGTGAAGCCACACCAACACCGCCTGTCGATGGTAACTCACCTACTGCCCTTGTGGTGAACAACACCACCAACTTGGTTGAAGCTACACCAACACCGCCTACGCCTCCGCCTCAGCCACAGCAGGCTTATCTGCCGCCTCCGTGTTGGGTTATACCAACTAGGGGTATCACCAACATGGCAAATCCGGCTAGTCCAGGGTGGACCGCAGTGGTGGTTAAGGCTTTGCCTGCCGGGCGGCCCAGATAGCCGGCAACTCAAGGTTGGCGGATGCCGGCAAGATGGAGGCCCAGGACTGAAGCCCAAGAAGCCAACAAGACATAGGCGGTAGGCGGCATACTTGCCGGATAGGTTTAGGACTCTGTATACTTGCCGGATACGTTATTACCTTGTACCCCTGCGTCTGGCCGCCTATATAAGCCGGACCAGGGAAGCCTTTAGGGCACGATATTCTGTACTCATTGTAACCTGACCAAGGCAATTGCCATTATAGTGAGTTATAGCAGCACGTAGGGTTTTGCCACCGTTGCGAGATCCGAAGCTGGGTAAACTGCCTTGTTCAATCCCGACCTCGACGACGCTCCCTTTTACCCCCTCGGTTAACCAGCGGCTAGAGGACCCCCGTCTCCTATCTACGATGCCGATACGACGACAGTTGGCGCCCACCGTGGGCCAAAGGCGTCAGGCGTCACGTTCCGGGCGGGATCTACAGGCGGCATCGGCGACACCATCGCCGTTGGCTGCGCGGCGCGTGCCGGATCCATCGGCTACGTGCAAGACAACAGAACTTGGGTGCCGGCAAAAGATGGCCTGTCGTGGTGGTGTCACGGCAGATGCCATAGGATGGCTTAAGTTGGGGCTCGCTAGGACGTTGGGGGGATCCGGGAGGGCGTGCGCGCTCAAGAAGCACGCATGAAGAACAGCGAAGAACACCCCTACTGCAGCTCTAGCCTACTCTCTTTATATCTCAATGGTCACAAGTACAAAGTGCTCCTTGAGCTGTATGAAGCAACAATGGTGAGAGCTCTAGGAGGAAGATGGAGCAAGGGGGAAATGAGGCCTCTTTCTTCTCGTCCCTCGCCCTGGAGGATGTGCTGGTCTATTTATACACTAACCGATTACCATTCTGCCCCTGGCCGGAGATGACAATGGCATGGACAAGAGGAACAGGACAAGCTCTGGCTACTGTCCCTCAGTCCAGCTCATCGTCAGTCCAACGGAAGGTCTATCTTTTCCTCTTTGAGCTTAAGCCAGCGTAGCCCACCAGAGCCTAGGCCACTGCCCTTTCCCGAATTAGCCGAGTCAGCGCCTAGGGCCTAGCGACCCAGAAAACCCGTGGCTCGACCTGGCTGTCTTCTGAGCCTCGGGCAGGAGGTCTGCAGGACCCGTGAACTTACTGACATTACTTGGCCTTTGTGCATTATCCGATATTGCAGTAAGCCGGATCCTTCCTGACCAACCCGGCCAGGTTAAGCCGGATCCCTTCCTCTGATTCGGCTAGACTTTGCCTGATGCCCGTTGGCCTTTCCCTGCACTTAAGCATGATTGAGTTCTAACCGACTTTCCCCACCAATCCGGTCCAAGTGATCTGGCTTGACCTTGATCCGGCCCACTCTTTACAGCTCTTAACACCACCTCTTTGCCCTACCCAGGGGCAGCCCCCCGACAGTAGTCCCCGAAGCTGGTGCGGTCCTACAGCCTCGGATGGAGGGCCGTAGCAGGTTAAAAACAAACGCCTTAACCGAATCGCATATCGAATAATTTTGTCTTTTCTGGGACACTTGGCTGGGAATCTCTGCATAAAGCCCCGTAATCCGGGTCTCTGATCTGACACGCCATTGTCAGCACGTCATCCGGGTCCACCAGGTATTCGAGTGTGTTTGACTAAATGACCGCGTCTCCTCGGTTTCTTCGCTGACCGGCACACTCGATCCGCACAACCGCTTCCAATTCTGTGACCCACCATGTGCTTGAAACATACGGTCACAGTTGCGACCACAGAGTTTCATGGCACACTTGATCCGGCCACGCCCCGAAAACCGCGCAGTAGTGCGCCAGTTACCAGCGAGCGACCACATATAGGGGTGCGGGGTTCCTCTTCTTCTTCCCTGCACTTCCCACTTTGAGGGCTCCATCCGTGCTATTGACGCCGCTGCAATCTCGCACTCGCGACTTCGCCGCGCTGGAGACCTCGACAACGCCGGAGAAAACTCGCCGGAGCCACGCACCGCGCCCTGCACCGCCGTTTCTTCACCGAGCTTCTTCCTTGCCGCATCACAACCGTAAGTTCCCTTTCTTCCGGCCATGGCGACCTTGAGCAAGTTCATATCCCGCTGGGAACTTGCGCCTGTTTCTTGTAGATTCACTCGCGTACGAGTCCA
Source organism: Poa pratensis (assembly GCA_947311845.1). Classification (NCBI taxonomy): domain Eukaryota; kingdom Viridiplantae; phylum Streptophyta; class Magnoliopsida; order Poales; family Poaceae; genus Poa; species Poa pratensis. Next base: position 19,904,591 of record CAMZMU010000048.1, read on the forward strand.
ATGTCACGCCTTAGTGCATTCCCTAGATCTCCTTTCCAGGTTTTGCACTCGATCGCCCTAGTTTGGCCTGCCACCGCTTGAGGAGTTCCACCATATTTTTTACTCGGGATTTCCTCTCTATTTTACTGCTGCGGTAGATCTTGCGTAACACTAGATTCTCACGAAAAGGTGTTTGTAGTTACCCACCGGATTACTTTTCCGCAGTAACTAGACAACTTTATCCGGGATAGCCTCTACCGAATCGCTTTACATCTGATTCGGTTACACCATTATCCGATTCGTTTTGGATTAGAGATTCCGAATCTCTTAACTCGGCTATCTCCAATTTCTTGCAGGATTGATTCGGATATGCCGAAGCTGCCCCCCGGCAGTTGGGAGGGTTCCGATGTTACAAATGATGACCTGGAATGGCTGCTGAGCACCCGGCGTATAACACCTAAGGTTATATGCCGAAAACCGGAGAAGGAACTCGAACCGGTCACCCAACCGGGTGAACGCGTTGTATTTCTAGCGCACTTCGAGCGTGGATTCGGACTTCCGGCGAGTGACTTCTTCCGGGCTTTCCTAGACTTCTTTGGCCTGCAGCCTCACCACCTTCCGGCTAACGCCTTTGTCTCCCTGTCGGCTTTTACCTCCTTTACCGAGGGATATCTCGGTCTCTGGCCGACAGTACAAGCCTGGGCGAAGTACTTCCACCTCCGTAAACAGACTATCCCAGGCAGTGACCCGAAAGTGATGACCGCTTGCGGTTCGGCTAGCATTACTCCGAGGGCGGGCTCCATCTTTCCTCGGATCACTGGCCTGGATACTTGCAGGAAATGGCAAAGGTCCTTCTTCTACGTGAAGAGCGCTGAAGGCCATGATGCTCTCAACTTGCCCGAGTTCAGAATTGAGCCCCCCACAGCCGAATTAAACTTTAGATATGATCCGGCTAACACTCTTGCGGAGCTTCAAATCATAGACAAAACTCTGGAGGATTTTCTGGAGAAGGGCCTGGTCTCGGACGATCTCCTCCGGGCCTTCGTCTGTCGCCGGGTCAGTCCTCTTCAACAACGTAAGCACAAGATTTGCCACATGAGTGGTTTACTAGATCCTACCCGGATCAGCAAACATGACCTCACCAGAGCTTCCATCAAGACACGGGTAAACGCCATTGCCTACACCGAGATGTCGGACAAGTGGCGGTGGGGCGTGAAGCCGTTCCACCGAGATGCACTTCCACCACAGGTTAGTTCACCATTCTCCGAATTAATCCATATTTCATCAAAATACCATTGGACTAATCCGGATTTGCCTTGACTTCCCTGCAGCTGTTCGACCGCCAAATTACCGAAGATGGAGATCTCTCCACCAAAGTGTGGGGACCGGATCGCAGCCCGCTGCGCGAGGGCGAAGAGGATGCAGATACGGACGATTATTTGCCGATTCCGCACGCCAAGCCCATCCGCAAGGGTAAGCAATCGACTATTTACACCGAAGATGAAGATGATGATTGCTGGATCCTAGATCCCATTGATGCTATTCCGATTTCATGGTTACCACCTTGTGTTCCAGCCAAACAGGATGCTCAAGGGACATCTCGGAAACGCGATGATGCGCCCGGATCAGATGTCCCTCAAGCCAAGAGAATGAAGAAAGCTGCCTCCAAGCCGAATCGGCTCAAGCCCATGCCTACCACCAAGGGGTAATGTCAGCTTAACTTCATTCGCTTTCCTCCTCTATTATCCGAGCCACCTTTATCCGAGTTAACTGTTTACTTTGCTCTATGCAGTGATGTCATCGTCACCGAGCAAACTCATTCATCCATTCTTTCTCCCATTCCTCCACTGGATACGGCCATGGAGCACCAGTCCCCTGAAAAGGCTGTCGCCTCTCCCGCGCGTGCCACAACTACCAATACTCCTCCGCCGACTCTCATTCCAGAGTCGGTTATTGACCTGGAGAACGAGGAAATCTCAGCTCCTACCCGAGATTAAACTTGGCCACGCCCTCTGAAGGAGTTCGAGAAGGAAAAAACTAAGACTTCGGCTAAATCTTTGCCTAAGCCGGATCCTCGCCATACCCCCAAGGCTCAAGTTCTGCTAAATCAAGAGCAGCAGTAGAAGAAAAAACAGCAGCAACAAACTTTCGAGAAATAGCAGAAGCAGCAACAGGGAGTACTTAAACCACCACAACAAGCCCAGAACCAACCGAGACAACCAGATCCAGCCAAGACCCCGGGCGCATCGCCCCTACCTAAGCTGATTCAGGACGCCTCTGACACAACTCCAACCATCTCGGATAAGCAGGTGGTTGCTAGCAAGCAGGTTTCCTTCGCTCCGAGGGGCGACAACCTCGGCTCCGCAGAGCAATTCGTTAAAGCTTGGAATGCTGCGGACCATGCCGAAGGCTCTTCTACTTCAGCGTCGCCACACCCGGCTGGCCCTAGCCGGATGTTTCAATCTCTACACTCTGTGCAGGCCTCGGTCGCTGAAGCTAACCGGGTCTTCGAGGTAACTTTACCGAATCCTGCTTTTATTTCATCATGATCAATCTGCACTATTCCCAGTCCCCGAGATTCGGGTCGAACGACTGATACTCCTCCGAGTAAGAAAGTCATTCGGCTTGAATCTCTAAAACTTGTTCATGAATTTTGTCTTAGCCGAAAAAATCATGGGACTCCCAGTCCCCGAGTCTCTTTTTCCAATTGAATCGGTCAACTTTCTTTTTATCAATCTCGGGCCTCCAGTCCCCGAGATTCGTTTTGGCTCCATTTTGCTAGTCTCGGGTGCCAGTCCCCGAGACTCCTTTTACGCCATTGACCTTTTTTCTTTCAGGAAACCACGACTGCTCGCAGCCGGATCTTTAAGCAGCTAGTCCTGCAACACCAGGCCCTCCAAACTTCCTTCGATGCGCAAGGTGAGGAGATGAAAAAGAAAGATCAGGAGCACAAGCGCGCTTTAGCGGAGGAAAAGTCAGAAGTGACTCGGCTCCAGCGGGAGCTTGACCGGGTTGGAAAAGTGAAGGCCAAGCTCAAGAAAGACCGGGATTCGTTGAAAAGTGAGAAAGATTCGATCCAGAAGGAGCGAGATGCTCTCAAAGCTGGGCTTGCGAAGCGGGCCGAATTGGACAAGAAAATCCAAACGGTCGTTGCAGACGCTGAAGCCGAAGCTAAAGCGGCGAAAGATGATCTGGCTGCTCACAAGGCGGTCAGCGCAAAATGGCTGGCTGATCTTGCTAGCCTCAATGAAGACATGGACCGTAAGTTTGCCGAATCTCCTCTTCCTCCTTCGCTCTTATCCGACACATAACTTCGTGTTCCCTCTCGTTTAATTCGGTGTTAGCTTATCTGAATGTAGGAGAGTTTACCAGCATTCGGCTTCAAGCCGCCAAAGCTGTTAAAGATGCCCGAGCTGAGAGAGCTAAGTTAGCCGGATCTCCCCTAGCAGAGACGTGGGATATCGAAGATCACATTACTGCACTTAAAGCTCGGATTGCTCCTTTGAAGGGTCCCACATTGATCTGTTCAATGCAAGTCTCAAAGCTCACCAAATCTTGTTTTCTGAAGCCCGGCAAGTCCGGTCTGCGGACGAGCTAATCAAAGATCTGGGGGCGGAGACCCGGTTAAAGCAGTGGAGATCTTCGTCCGCCCGCGCTGGTGCTGACACAGCTTTGCTATTTATCATGTCTTGGTATAAGCTGATTGAGCTCGACAAAGTGCGCTCACTTCGCGAGGGTTCTCCATGGGCTACAGATCCGAACCGGATTAAGATCCGCGAAGAAGCTGCCAACTTTATGGCCGAATTTGCAAACACAAAGCATCTTGATCTGGACGCTCCGGTCTACTCGGATGGGGAAGAAACTGAAGAAGAGGAATCGGACGATGCCTCCCTTGACGAATACGCCGAGTCTGAGGGTGAGTCTGGTGATTCGGCTAACTCTGCCGAACAAACTCGTACCAAATCCACCAAGGCCAACTTCCGACTCGGCCAAGACTGCCGAACAATCTCCAGCCAAGACTTCCAAGATGCCAGCCACTGACTCGGCTGAAACTGCCGAACAAGCTTTAGTCCAAACTTCCAAGACGCCAGCCATTGATTCGGCTGAAACTGCCGAACAAGCTTTAGTCCAAACTTCCAAGACGCCAGCCACTGATTCGGCTGAGACTACCGAACAAGCTTCAGTCAAGACCGCCAAAACTTCAGCTGATCCTCCGAGTCTGCCCAGCCTTCAAGCTCTCCGTCCAAGGTCATTCCTGAAAGTGAGGGTCCTCTTTCAACCGAGGTTCCTCCATCATCCGAGTCCATCCCTGCAACCGAGTCTCCTGCAACCTAGGCTCCTTCTTCCTGAATTATCTTAATGAAAAAAATTAAATCCCCGGTATGCCGGGAGCAGATGTAATATACAATTTAAGTTCTTTCGAAACTACTCTTATCTTGCTTAATGTGATCCGGACTAGGTTTATGTTGGATCATCTTAAACCGAGTCCCCGAGTTGTTTTCTTGTTTACTATCTTTGCCAAATCTTTGCTCTTGTCTACCTTTTAGGTGTCTGACAGTCGAGTCACAAAATAGGAATCATAGCATACAATACTTGAAACATGCGAGTTATGGTTTAGAATCATCTAACATAAACAAAAATGAAATAATAGGGGTTAGTAAACGACACGTGCCGAATCAGTTTTGGACCGAGTCCCCGAGTCCATTTTCATGTTTCCCATATTCCCCACCTCTGCTCTTGACTACCATTTTGGTGTTTGTCAGTCGAGTCACGAGATCAACAACACAGCACACATTACTTGAATTTTGGGACGAGGTTCAAAATGATCCGACACATGAACGGTATGGACAAAGCAGTAATAAAAAACACATGCATAAGGACGAGGCAATCCCGAGTCCAGACTCGGATTGCCGAAATTTCATTTATGATAAACTGAGATACATACATTGCGCCCTTAAAGAGTAAAAGGTCGAAGCAGAGCTACATTCCAGGGTCGCTTGGTTTCTTCTCCGGGTCTGTCCAGGCCATCCTTCCTTGGTTCCTGTGCGTCTACAAGGTAGTACGAGTCATTGTGCATAGCCTTGCTCACAATGAATGGTCCCTCCCATGGAGGTGATAACTTGTGTCGGCCCTTGCTGCGCTGCACCAGCCTTAGTACTAGATCTCCCTCATGAAATACTCGAGGGCTGATCTTCCGACTATGATAACGTCGGAGACCCTGCTGGTATACTGCTGTCCGAGATAGGGCCAATTCTCTTGCTTCCTCTAACAGATCCACTGCATCTTCCCGGGCCTCTTTTGCCTCGGTTTCGGTAACATTGTCACCCTTGGTGCATCATATTCTATGTCAGTGGGTAGCACTGCTTCTGCCCCATATACCAGAAAAAATGGCGTATAGCCAGTTGACCGATTCGGCGTGCTCCTTAGACCCCATAGTACTGATGGTATCTCATCTATCCAGCACCCCGGAGTCTTTACTAGGGGTTCGATTAACGGGCTTTTATCCCAGCTAATACAAAGCATTTGATCTTTCCACCTGTCCATTGGACTCTGGGTGTGCCACTGAGGCTATGTCTAACCGGATCCCCTTATCCATGCAGAATCGGGCAAACTCTCCCACAGCAAAGTTCGTGCCATTATCTGAGATTATGCTATGGGGGTAACCGTATCTCAAAATGATTTCTTTCAGGAAAGTTACAGCCGAATGACCATCCACTTTCCGGATTGGTTTCACCTCTATCCACTTGGTGAACTTATCCACCATCACCAGCATATGTGTCATGTTACCCCTAGCCGGCTTGAATTCTCCCACCATATCCAAACACCACACAACAAACGACCAAGTGATAGGAATTGTTTTGAGCGCCGATGCGGGTAGGTGTGTCTGCTTGGCAAACCTTTGGCATCCTTCACATTTCTGGACTATGTCCTCTGCATCTGCATGAGCAGTGGGCCAGTAAAACCCATGCCGGAATACTTTAGCCACCAGGGCTCTTGTACTGCAATGATGCCCACATTCTCCTTGATGTATCTCTAGGAGCATCTCCTTGCCTCGGCTGGCTCCACGCAACGCTGTAGCACCTCGGTTGCACTCCTTTTGTATAACTCCTTGTTTATGATAGTGTAACCCTTGGACCCTCCTCTGCACTCGCCTAGCTTCGGTTTCATCATTCGGCAAACTCCCCTCCGACATGAACTTCATGATTTCTTCAGCCCACTCCGGTACTGGATGCAAAGGGAATAAGTGCTCATCTATTTCCACTGGTTCGGCCGCCATTATTTCTTCTATCAGTCTCTGTCCATTCCCTAAGATTCGGTTAGCACTATCTGCCTCTCTTCCCCTCTTCCCTAAGATTTGGTTAGCATTTCCCGAGTTCGGTGCGCAGTCCCCGAGTCTCGCCATGCAGTCCCAGGGTCTTCCCAAATGTACCCGACATCAACATTCATAGGAACAGCTTCAGATTCTTGCTTTGGGATAAAAATTGACTCGGAATCAGGCGAAGGCTTGATTGAAGGGATCCTTAGGTGATTCAAGGATATCCCGGGTGGGATTGCATCCCTAGACGACCCGAGTTTTGACAGGATATCAGCAGCTTCGTTCTCCAGCCGAGGTATGTGCTTGTACTCGCAGCCTTCAAAAAATCCTGAAATTTTCTGGACATGAAATCGATATAGTGCCATATTGGCATCAAGGGCATCCCAATTTCCAGAAGACTGCTGCACCACTAAATCTGAATCACCAAAACATTCTATCCGGCGGATGCCGATGTCCCTAGCCACATTAAGCCCATGGATCAGTGCCTCATATTTGGCCACATTGTTTGATGCTGAGAAATGAATCTGCAACACATATCGCAACTGATCTTGCTTCGGTGATGTGAGTACTATCCCAGCACCCAGTCCGATTTTGGTTTTGGAGCCATCAAAGTGCAACTTCCAGTAATTGTAATCCGGCTTGGGTGGCTCATACTGCATCTTGGCCCAGTCACAAAGGAAATCCGGTAAAGCCTGAGACTTGATAGCATCTCTTCTCTCATAATGCGGGGTAAGGAGACACTTCTATCGCCCATTTGGCAACTCGACCAGTCGCATCTTTGCACCCAATGATCTCCGAGATTGGAGCTTCGCATACTACGGTGATCGGGTGCTCCTGGAACTAATGTTTCAATTTCTTGGCCGCCAGGTATACACCATATGTCATCTTCTGGTAGTGAGGATAATTCTGCTTTGAGGTTGAGATCACCTCGCTTAAATAGTACACCGGTCTCTGCACGGATTTACCCTCCTCTTCTCGCTCTACCACTATCACCACACTGACGACCCGGTTAGTGGCCGCAATGTAAAGTAGCATCGGCTCATTCGGCAAAGGTGACGCCAGAATTGGTGCAGTGGACAACATCTTTTTTAATTCATTGAAAGCCGAATCTGCCTGCGGGGTCCATGTAAACCCGGTGCTCTTTTTCATCAGTTGATACAAGGGCAAGGCTTTTTCTCCTAGCCGACTCACAAACCGACTTAACGAGGCTAAACACCCGGTGAACTTTTGTACGTCTTTCAGACATTTAGGCAATTTCATTTTTCTATGGCTCGGATCGTAGCCGGATTCACCTCAATACCCGGCTCGATACAAGGAAACCGAGCAACTTTCCAGCCAGGACACCAAAGGTGCATTTATCCGGATTCAATTTTAACCTATACTTTCTCAAGTTCACAAATATTTCCTCGAGATCCTCGAGGAGAGTGCGTTTTTCTTTAGTTTTGATGACGATATCATCGACATATACTTGCACATTTTTGCCCACTTGAGAGTGTAAGCATTTCTGCATACATCTCTGATAAGTTGCACCGGCATTTCTTAAACCGAAACACATGACACGATAGCAATACGCCCCGTACGGGGTAATAAAAGCAGTCTTTATTTGATCTTTGGGGTTCAGTGGTATCTGGTGAAAACCAGAATACGCATCAATAAAAGACAACAACTCACACCCAGCAGTAGAATCGATCACTTGATCAATCCGAGGTAACGGAAACGGATCTTTCGGGCACGCCTTGTTCAGGTTGGTGAAGTCGATGCACATGCGCCACACCTTGATCACCGCTGGTTCGTCCTTCTTCTTCTCTACTAGAACCGGATTGGATATCCAGTCTGGATGCAACACCTCCATAATGAATCCGGCTGCAAGTAGCTTAGCCAGCTCATCAAGCACCACTTTTCTTCGATCGTCTGAAAGACGACGCGTCGGTTGTGTGGCACCCGATCCAGATGATCGAGTGACCCCATATACCAGTCCCAGAAACACTGGATATATGACAGCTTGATACAAGGCATAACCAAATTTATTCAAAGGCTTCGAGTTCAAACTGATACAGTATATTACAACACGGGGTGAGGCTCCCGCTTTTGCGCAACGGCGCACACAACAGTATGTACATTATTTTTCTAACATCAGCCTCAAGCGGAAGTGGCAGCGGAAACATAGACGGTAGCGTGGCGACAACGGCTATACTCCACAGGGTTCTGCCTGGAATACGGGTTCCTAGTTCTCGTAGAGCGGGTACTCGGCGACTGGTTCAGCAGGGTCTGGCCACATGAAAAGCCAGGTAAGTACTTGAAGTACTCGCAAGACAACAGCCCAATTGCAAACAAGGTCTACCTATATGGCATGGCATGATTCAGAAAGTAACATGGCAAGAGTTCGGGTGCGAGGGTGAGTCCAAGCTTAACGGTTGGACATAACTTACCTACTTACCTTTGTAGGGGAGTTTCATGTCATCGAGTGAGATCACGTTTCTCACTCAACAACCCACAACACAACTAGGCTATCAAGCCTCTAGCTAACTCTGGCTTTAAACACAACTTCCCGAGTCCTTAACCAACTCTGGCTTAGACTCACAACAATTTCCTATGTTCGCTGATTTCAACTTAATTAATTCCCCAAGTTCGACTGGACTGACCCCCTAGTGTGACTGGACCCAAACAAGTCCCATAACCCAGGGACGGGGCTAGAATCTAGATTACACTCTCGAGAGGTTGCAACTTTTGTCCACACGCTGAAGTCTAGGCTTGTACCGCCGGTACCGAAGTACTAGAACCAACCATGGCGGCAGCACAACCCTGTACTTCCACAGTCGTTTACTCCACCAAGACACTCCCTGTATAGCCACCGACATAACCCTATGCCTTATGCAGAAGTGAATCCGGCACGTCCCCAACCCATGAGCGACGCCTAGCTCCGGAACCTTCGCAAGCCTAGCCCCGACCAACTATGGTAACCGACTAGACTTGCCAAAGGGGTGGCATCAAAGGAGGCTGATAAAATACCCGGCCATGGTCCGCCCACACGGACGACGCATGGTTGTGCGAGGTGTTTGGTGAGTGGCACTAAGTGACTCAATCTAGTCGAGGGAGGTGATTATCTTCTTAGTCAAATTTTACATCCAGTTTCCAACCAACCACAAGCAACACAAGCAAAGCATATAACAATAACAACATCATACTTGCATGAATAAACAACAACATAACAATAATAACAATAATACCCGGGTGACGGTGGCGGGCAACCCGGCCGGTGTTACTCGGGGGTTAGTGATAAAACAATAACAATGATAGCATATAATTCCCCCACTTCCTCGGCTGAGGCGGGAGACCCTGCCATTGCCCCGGAAGTGTGAGTGTCACCGTAAAGGAATAACCGAAAAGCACTCATAAAAATGAGAGAGCATCCATTCCACTCGAAGGTGGTGTCAGCAATCTCGGCAAAAGAACCGCGGAAAAGTCAGCTCCCAGCATCGCAGTCCGGATGGCCTAAGCCGTCCATATTCGACGGTGGGACAAGAGGCAACTAACACGAATGCCCCCAACCCCGAGGATCATAAGACGACATTCGTCCGCTCCTCACCTCGGCGAAGAAGAAGTGGAAAATCCAAACAAAGCCCCGCAAAGCGAGACGCACAGTTGTAATAATTTTCCCCCACTTCCTCGGCTGAGGCGGGAGGCCCTGCCATTGCCCCGGAAGTGCGAGTGTTGCACAGATAACAATATAATAGAGTGCAGAAAGTTAACATGCAATATGACATGCGATGTGCAGCTGACATTATTTCAACAGACAAATAATTTCTAAGTCGACCAAGTTTGAAGTTGGGTTGGTGGCTTGCCTTCAGGTTCGAGAATAACTTCTACTCCGTCGGAGGGGTTTGGATCTAAAAGCACAGGACAAAAATGCATCAAAACAACTCCTATATGATTTTAAATAAATGCAAAATCAAATAATTCCAAATAAATTGTTTCTGGTTCCATTGAAAGAGAAAAATCAAACTAAGCCGACAAAATTGGTTTCATATTTTTCTGACCAATATTCAAAGAGAAATTGCATTTCAAAGTTTGAATCATTTTCTGCCCTTTTCCAAAAGAAAAATAAAACAGGAAAATCAAAACAGAAAGCGGTTCGAAATGTCTAAAAATCTGACCAGTGGGTCCCACTGGTCAGTGGCTCATAAAACCGAATCGTTTTCTTCCCTTCCCGCGCGGAAAAAAAGAAAAGCCGGCGATGCTCCGGCGAGCTTACCGGCGTCGATCCGCGGCGGCTAGGGCACGGGAGAGGGGAGGGGAAGGGTGCGGAAGGCTCGGGGAGGCGGTCCGCAGCTCGTCGGCGAACTTGCGCTTGCTGGGAAGGTCGGAGTTGAGCAGAGCTTCCACGGCCGCGGCGGCAGCGAGGTGTCGATGATGAACACGACGACTCCGGCCACCTTCTACTCCGGCGAGGGCTGCTGGAGGTTCGCCATGGTCCAGAGAGACTGTTGGTGCGAGGAATTGAACTAGGGCGCTACTACGGGGTAGAAAACGAGCGGATTCCTTGCGGCGGTGGCGAACTGGATTCCGGCGATGTGGTGCTCTAATGGCTTTGATACTGCGGTGGGGGGTGATTGGGAGCGAGGTGGAGGTGGTGTGGTGCTCTGGGGTGCCGGGGTAGCCTTCTTATAGCGAGGGGAGGAGGTGGTGGCCGTCACGGGCATGGACACGGTGTCCCGGAGATGTGGCGGAGCGGGCTCGACGTCGTCGGTGTAGCGTCGGTGCGTGTGGAGTGGATGATCTGGACGACGAAGATTGCGCTCCCGTGGAGAGGCTCGGGGTGGCGTGGCATTTGCAGGCGGAGGGGAGGCTCTGGCGGCCCGGCGTGTCGACGGACGGCGCGGCGATGGTGTAGCAGCGGTGTGTCGGGTAGCTGGCGGCGGCAGCGGGTGGAGGGGAGCTCCACGGACGCACAGGGGAGGGGGGGCACGGTTCGCTCGAGCGCGGGCTGCCGACACGCGGCCACAGCAGCCACTGTGCTGCGCGGCGCGTCGCCTAGCCGCGGCGAGGCTAGCGGACGGCGGCGTCTCCGGCGACGCGTGGAGGCAGGGAAGCGAGGAAGGGCGGGGGGGCCTGGCTGGGCGCGGGGAGAGGCGAAGGGGGGCTGCACGGCGACGGGCGGGACGCGGCGGCGCCGCTCGGCCAGGTGTTCGACAGTGGTGACAGGTGGTCACCACTGTGCAGAGCACGCCAGAAATGGTCAACGACCCATTTCTCGCAGCTCCCTGCTCCAAAATGAGTGAGGTTTTGATCTTTGTGTGCAGAACGCAAAATGTGGCAACTTTGCTGACTAGAGTTCTTCAAAATTCGAAACTTGCTCCGTGTAAATTTTTGGAAAAACAGTACTGGTCAAAACTTAAGTGGATGTTTTGGAAGGAAAAAAGAGATGGGCTTGGTCCAATTTGATGTTCCTGAGGTGTAGGGTCTCAAGGTGAACCTATACTGGGCTGGGTGAAATTTATTGGAAACATTTCATGAACAACTTTGAAATTATGACGTTTGAGGCAGATTCTTAAATCAGAGAAATGGGTGGTGAAACCCTAAGTGCATACCAAATATTTTTGCATATTTGGGCTATATATTGCCCAGGGATCATCCCCTAATTTTTGCAGATTTTTAGGAAAGATATTTAGGGTACTTCCTTTGTAAAGTCACAATATAGGGATTTTGGTAATTAAATAAAGGAAACTATAGAAATAATATTTTTGGGTGAAAGGAGCCAGCAACAAGTTTGCCAAGTGGGAGAGAATTCAAAACATAAGATCCCAAACTTGGACAAGGTTTCATAAATGGTCGAGAATTTTTAAAAGGGCAACCAAATCAAGGGATAATTAAATCCCAAATTCCAAGAATAAATTTTTAAAGAAAATTTTTGAAAGGCCAAATTTCAGGATGTTACAGACCTTCCCCCCTTAAGATGAATCTCGTCCCGAGATTCCTGTTGCTCGTTGAAAGATACGGATATTCTGTCTCAGCAAATCTTCGCGTTCCCAGGTGCCTCTTCCTCTGTGCTTGTCCCACTGAACTTATAGAACTTGGTGACCTTGCTGCGAGTGCGGCGTTCTGACTCATCCAATATTCTGACGGGGTGTTCCTCGTAAGTCAGTTCGCTGCTCAACTCCAATTCCTTAAAGTCAGCCTGCTTGGTTGGAGGTGAGATGCACTTCTTAGCTGGGACACGTGGAAAACGTCGTGTACTCCAGCTAATTCCTCGGGGAGTTCCAGCCGGTAAGCTACTGACCCTATCCTTGCCAAAACCTTGAAGGGTCCAATGAATCTTGGGGCAAGCTTTCCCTTCATGTGGAATCTTTTCAGGCCTTTGAGGGGTGTTACCCGAAGATAGACATAGTCGTTTTCCTCGAACTGAATCTGGCGGTGTCGCCGATCGTAGTAACTTTTCTGGCGGGACTGTGCTGCTTTGAGTCGGTCTCGAATCAGACGTACTTGCTTTTCAGCCTCCATCAAATCATCGGGCTTAAAGAGCTTGCGATCCCCAACTTCAGACCAGTTGAGCGGGGTTCGGCACTTCCTTCCGTACAGGGCTTCGAAGGGAGACATTTTCAGGCTGCCTTGGTAGCTGTTGTTGTAAGAAAACTCTGCATAGGGCAAACTATCTTCCCAACCTGCTCCATAGGCGAGTACACACGAGCGGAGCATATCCTCTAGAATTTGATTGACCCGCTCGGTTTGACCGTCTGTCTGCGGGTGATAGGCTGTGCTGAAGGATAGCTTGGTCCCCATGGCATGATGTAGGCTCGTCCAAAATTTAGAGGTAAATTGTGTACCTCTATCCGAGACAATGGTCTTCGGGACTCCGTGGAGCTTGACAATCTTGTTCACATAGAGTTGTGCCAGTTGGTCCGAGCGGTACGTAGTCTTGACGGGGATGAAGTGAGATACCTTTGTCAAGCGGTCGACAATGACCCATATAGAATCATTTCCTCGGCTGGACTTGGGAAGTCCGACAATGAAATCCATACTAATATTGTCCCACTTCCACTCGGGTACCTTTAGGGGTTGGAGAAATCCGGCGGGTTTCTGATGCTCGGCTTTTACTAGGTTGCATACATTGCAGCTTGCGACGTAGTAGGCGATATCCTTCTTCATGCCAGACCACCAGAATGTTTGCTTCAAATCTTGGTACATCTTGGTGCTTCCTGGTGAATGGAATAGGCAGACTCGTGGGCTTCCTGAGGATTTGTTGTATCAGTGTGGTCTTGTAGGGTACACAAAGGCGGGTCCCGAAGCGGAGTACTCCTTGGTTGTCCAGGGAAAATTCCTTGGCCTGGCCCAGCGGTATCTTGCCCTTGATCTTGCCTAGGTCGGGGTCGTTGGCCTGCTCGGTCCTTATCTCTTCCTCCAGGTCTGGCTTTACCTCCAAGGTGCTTAAATAGGCCTTGCTTCCTACGCACAAGTTTAGCTTCGCGAATTCCTTCTCCAGACTTGGCCGGATTTTAGGGGGCTTCCTGCTCAGGGCATCTGCTACCACGTTGGCCTTCCCTGGATGGTAATGAATTCCGAGGTCGTAGTCCTTGATCACCTCTAGCCATCTCCTTTGCCTTAGGTTGAGATCAGGCTGGGTGAAGATGTACTTCAAGCTTTTGTGATCAGTGTAGATCTCGCATCTCCGACCAATAAGGTGATGTCGCCAAGTCTTTAGGGCGAGAATGACGGCAGCTAACTCCAAGTCGTGGGTGGGATAGTTGAGCTCGTGGGTCTTGAGTTGCCTTGACACATAGGCGATGACCTTTCCTTCTTGCATGAGTACGGCCCCTAGCCCATTTCTGCAGGCATCACAGTATACGGTAAAATCCTTGGCATCATCAGGCAACACCAGAATCGGGGCGGTGGTTAACCGGGTCTTTAACTCGTTGAAACTTTCCTCACACTCATCTGTCCAGGCATACTTGCGATTCTTCTTCAATAATTCCGTCATGGGCTTGGCTATCTTGGAAAAGTTTTCAATAAACCTTCGGTAGTAACCAGCCAACCCTAGGAAGCTCCTGATTTCTGACACATTGGTGGGAGTCTTCCAGTTTAACACATCGGAGATCTTGTTGGGGTTTACAGCCACACCGGCTCCAGATAATACATGTCCTAGGAATTCCACTTCCTTTAACCAGAACTGGCATTTGCTGTACTTGGCATAAAGTTGTTGCTCACGCATTCTTCCAAGAACCATTCTGAGGTGTTCGGCGTGCTCCTCCTCATTTTTGGAGTATGTCGTCGATAAACACACAACAAACTTGTCGAGGTACTCCATGAATACCTTGTTCATCATGCCCATGAAGTAGGCGGGGGCATTGGTTAGGCCGAAGGACATAACTGTGCACTCATATAGTCCATATCTGGTGGTAAAAGCAGTCTTGGGAATATCGCTCTCGCGAATCTTCAGCTGATAGTATCCCGTGCGAAGATCAATTTTTGAGAATACCCGGGCACCTCGAAGTTGGTCGAATAAGTCATTGATCCTTGGGAGTGGGTACTTGTTCTTGATAGTACATCATTGAGAGCACGATAGTCAATACATAACCGGAGGTACCATCGCTCTTCTTTGCAACAAAACCGGTGATCCCCAAGGTGAAATGCTCGGGCGAATGAATTTTTCTGAACCAGTTCGTCAAGCTGCTTCTTTAGTTCCACTAACTCGGGACTGGTCATACGGTAATGTTTCTTGAATATTGGGTTTGTTCCCGGTATACTTCAATAGCAAATTCAATATCACGGTCAGGGGGCATTCCGGGTAATTCATCTGGAAAAACATCCGGGTATTCACTGACCACATACACTTCCCCTATCTCCGGGGCTTGAGCAAGAAACATCTTTGCATTTATCTGGTGAGGCTTATTTGGCACATAGTGGTACGTATGCCTTCCGGGTTGGTGAGAGTAACTGCCTGGTTGCACAGTCATCTGAGCTGCATGCTGAACTAACCAATCCATACCCAGGATGGCGTCGAGGCCGGGCACATTGAGGTGCTGAGTGAGCGGGAAATTTCACTTGATTGATGCTGATTGTCAGTCTTGACACATGGTGTTTGTTTTCATCTCAGAGGCGGGGGTTTGTATCACCAAAAGATGGCCCAAAGGGAAACGGAAAACGGTGTTTGGCAACAAAATCTTCGAGATGAAAGAATGGGAAGCTCCAGAATCGAATAAAATCAGCGCGGGTTTAGTGTTGATAGTACACGTACCAAGCACTACGTCTGAAGCTTCATATGCTTCCTCTGCTGACATGTGGTGGACACGGGCAACTTGAGGTGGCTTGATCGCCCCAGCAGGGGGTTGTTGTTGGAGTTGTTGCCGTGCCATTATGGAGAGGGCAATCCTTGATGTAGTGTCCTGTCTTGCCACACTTGAAGCAGGAGTTCTCCCTCTTGCAGTCATCCACTAAGGGGCGCTTGTGGTAGAATCCTTCCCGGGGGTAGCCATCCTTCCTGGGTTGATTCCAGGTGTTCTGAGGTGTTGAGATCCGGTTGTTGGGCTGCCATGGGCGTGGTCTTGAAGAACCTCCTTCATGCTGGTTCTTACGGGGCTCGAACTTCCGTTTGTGGGAGTCATAAATTGAGCGGTGCTCCTTCTCTGAAATCAGCGCCGTGTTGATCATGGACTGAAAGTCTGGAAACTGCAGAACACTGAGCTGAGTTTGATGGTCTGATGCATCCCATGAAGAAACCTGTCTTTCTTTTTCTCCTCTGTGTGATGTCATCAGGTGCATAGCGAGCAAGGTTGTTGAACTTAGTCAGATACGCTGATGGACTTGCTGCCTTGAGTAAGTGCCAGAAATTCCTGCTGTTTCATTTTTATGATGCTAGAAGGAATGTAGGCTCTGCGAAATGCTTCCTGAAATTCTGCCCAAGTGATAGGTGGTGCATCGCCTCTGGCATCCTTTTGGTTGTCCCACCAAACGTTGGCAGGGCCCTCAAGGTAGTGAGTGGCGAAGGGCACCTTGTCTTGCTCGTCCACGCGAGCGAGCTCTAGCTTCTTTCCCATGGCACGGAGCCAATCATCAGACTCAAGTGGGTCATCGGCATATGAGAACTGGGTGGTTGCGTGCGCTGAAAGTCTTGCAGCTTTGAGCGGCCCGGGAGTGGAGCATTACGGGCTTGCATGTACGTGCCAAACTCCCTCATGATCTGTGTCAGATGCTGGTTGTGGCGTTCATCCATCATCATCATAAACTGACTTGGGCTTGGTTCCTGAGTTGGAGGAGGAGGAGGTGGTTGCGGCGGCTCGGGATCCTCGCCAGCTTGTCGCGCGGAACGACGAACCGGGGTTCCTTGGCTGCCACTTGCACCAGTATTGGGCCTCATCCTGAACTGTTGAATGTAACGGCGCGTATCATGAGCATCCATATGGGGAAGGGGTAACATCCAAGGTAAAACCAAATGGGAAGCACAGTTTGCAAACGAAACACAAGGATGATGTTATACAATGGATGGTGGAGATACAAGATGCAAGCACTCGCTATTTTACAAAAGATGCAAAGTAAAGGTACAAGCTACCCGTACAGGATACATGATACAAGATGCGAGATACAAAGCACTCGGTACAAGATGCAGGATACAACCCTACCACTACATTATTCAAGCACGCGATACACCGGAAGGTATAGTACACTAAGCGATGTCGTCTCCGAGCGTCTAGAACTCCATCTCGAGGGGTGTCGCTGGCGTGGTGGTGTCGAGAGGCTCCTCTGCGGGACTGTAGTCGGGTGAAGCGCGGTCGTCACGGGAGTCTCCGGAGTAACTCTGTGGCTCGGCTGCCTGGACGCGACGACGCTGAGACCGAACGGGGGAGGTGTGCGAGTAGTAGTAAGTGGCGCTGCTACGAGTGCGGGAAGGTGGCGTCGGAGCGGCGGGCGAGGAGTGGCGGGCAAGCCCCCTCCTAATCTGCTCGAGGGAACTGAGCCTAAAGGTGGGGAGACGAGGTGGGTGACCAGAAGCTCGCGTCATCTCGGCCAAAGCTACGTTGGCGCGAAGTGAGGCAAACTGGAGAAGGGTGGTGTGAAGGTACTGGTGGAGGTGGGTGGTGTACTGAATAAGGGCGTAGAGGGGTGAGTTAGTGTCACCTGGGTTGGGGAAAAGGGTATCCCCGCTGTCTACAGCCAACCTTGGAAAGTAGATGTAACGAGTGCACTGTCTCATCACGGGGTCGACGGTGCGGAGGAACAGGATGGCATCTCCTGCAGCCTCCTGGATGGCGCGAGACGCCTGTGTGCAGACACCGGAAGTGAGACCGTGCTCAACCCCTGCGGACAAGGGCTGCGGACGAAGGCGGACGGTGGCGGTGAACTCCGTGGTGGCCCTGTCGAGACGGTTCTGGTACACGTGGTAAGTCGGGGGAGGTGAGCCGGGGTAGAGGTGGTCCCAGATCTCCCTCAGAACTGCGGAAAACCGGGAACGTGCACGGCGGTAGTCTCAGCGAGCAACTCTGCCATCTGTGACAGAGACAAAAAAATCAAGGGAAGTGAGTGTTAAAAGCACAACAGACAGAGAAACAAGGAAAAAAATCGGCAACACAACGGGTTCTATTCTACGCCGTCCAAGAACTAGGGTATCCTACAGGCAGTCAGGCTCTGATACCAAGCTCTGTGGCACCCCGATCCAGATGATCGAGTGACCCCATATACCAGTCCCAGAAACACTGGATATATGACAGCTTGATACAAAGCATAACCAAATTTATTCAAAGGCTTCGAGTTCAAACTGATACAGTATACAACACGGGGTGAGGCCCCGCTTTGCGCAACGGCGCACACAACAGTATGTACATTATTTTTCTAACATCGGCCTCTAGCGGAAGTCGCGGAAGCATAGACGGTAGCGTGGCGACAGCGGGCTACTCCACAGGGTTCTGCCTGGAATACGGGTTCCTAGTTCTCGTAGAGCGGGTACTCGGCGACTGGTTCAGCAGGGTCTGGCCACATGAAAAGCCAGGTAAGTACTTGAAGTACTCGCAAGACAACAGCCCAATTGCAAACAAGGTCTACCTATATGGCATGGCATGATTCAGAAAGTAACATGGCAAGAGTTCGGGTGCGAGGGTGAGTCCAAGCTTAACGGTTGGACATAACTTACCTACTTACCTTTGTAGGGGAGTTTCATGTCATCGAGTGAGATCACGTTTCTCACTCAACAACCCACAACACAACTAGGCTATCAAGCCTCTAGCCAACTCTGGCTTTAAACACAACTTCCCGAGTCCTTAGCCAACTCTGGCTTAGACTCACAACAATTTCCTGTGTTCGCTGATTTCAACTTAATTAATTCCCCAAGTTCGACTGGACTGACCCCTAGTGTGACTTGACCCAAACAAGTCCCATAACCCGGGACAGGGCTAGAATCTAGATTACACTCTCGAGAGGTTGCAACTTTTGTCCACACGCTGAAGTCTAGGCTTGTACCGCCGGTACCGAAGTACTAGAACCAACCATGGCGGCAGCACAAACCTGTACTTCCACAGTCGTTTACTCCACCAAGACACTCCCTGTATAGCCACCGACATAACTCTATGCCTTATGCAGAAGTGAATCCGGCACGTCCCCAACCCATGAGCGACGCCTAGCTCCGGAACCTTCGCAAGCCTAGCCCCGACCAACTATGGTAACCGACTAGACTTGCCAAAGGGGTGGCATCAAAGGAGGCTGATAAAATACCCGGCCATGGTCCGCCCACACGGACGACGCATGGTTGTGCGAGGTGTTTGGTGAGTGGCACTAAGTGACTCAATCTAGTCGAGGGAGGTGATTATCTTCTTAGTCAAATTTTATATCCAGTTTCCAACCAACAACAAGCAACACAAGCAAAGCATATAACAATAACAACATAATACTTGCATGAATAAACAACAACATAACAATAATAACAATAATACCCGGGTGACGGTGGCGGGCAACCCGGCCGGTGTTACTCGGGGGTTAGTGATAAAACAATAACAATGATAGCATATAATTCCCCCACTTCCTCGGCTGAGGCGGGAGACCCTGCCATTGCCCCGGAAGTGTGAGTGTCACCGTAAAGGAATAACCGAAAAGCACTCATAAAAATGAGAGAGCATCCATTCCACTCGAAGGTGGTGTCAGCAATCTCGGCAAAAGAACCGCGGAAAAGTCAGCTCCCAGCATCGCAGTCCGGATGGCCTAAGCCAACCATATTCGACGGTGGGACAAGAGGCAACTAACACGAATGCCCCCAACCCCGAGGATCATAAGCGACATTCGTCCGCACCTCACCTCGGCGAAGAAGAAGTGGAAAATCCAAACAAAGCCCCGCAAAGCGAGACGCACAGTTGTAATAATTTCCCCCACTTCCTCGGCTGAGGCGGGAGGCCCTGCCATTGCCCCGGAAGTGTGAGTGTTGCACAGATAACAATATAATAGAGTGCAGAAAGTTAACATGCAATATGACATGCGATGTGCAGCTGACATTATTTCAACAGACAAATAATTTCTAAGTCGACCAAGTTTGAAGTTGGGTTGGTGGCTTGCCTTCAGGTTCGAGAATAACTTCTACTCCGTCGGAGGGGTTTGGATCTAAAAGCACAGGACAAAAATGCATCAAAACAACTCCTATATGATTTTAAATAAATGCAAAATCAAATAATTCCAAATAAATTGTTTCTGGTTCCATTGGAAAGAGAAAAATCAAACTAAGCCGACAAAATTGGTTTCATATTTTTCTGACCAATATTCAAAGAGAAATTGCATTTCAAAGTTTGAATCATTTTCTGCCCTTTTCCAAAAGAAAAATAAAACAGGAAAATCAAAACAGAAAGCGGTTCGAAATGTCTAAAAATCTGACCAGTGGGTCCCACTGGTCAGTGGCTCATAAAACCGAATCGTTTTCTTCCCTTCCCGCGCGGAAAAAAAGAAAAGCCGGCGATGCTCCGGCGAGCTTACCGGCGTCGATCCGCGGCGGCTAGGGCACGGAGAGGGGAGGGGAAGGGTGCGGAAGGCTCGGGGAGGCGGTCCGCAGCTCGTCGGCGAACTTGCGCTTGCTGGGAAGGTCGGAGTTGAGCAGAGCTTCCACGGCCGCGGCGGCAGCGAGGTGTCGATGATGAACACGACGACTCCGGCCACCTTCTACTCCGGCGAGGGCTGCTGGAGGTTCGCCATGGTCCAGAGAGACTGTTGGTGCGAGGAATTGAACTAGGGCGCTACTACGGGGTAGAAAACGAGCGGATTCCTTGCGGCGGTGGCGAACTGGATTCCGGCGATGTGGTGCTCTAATGGCTTTGATGCTGCGGTGGGGGGTGATTGGGAGCGAGGTGGAGGTGGTGTGGTGCTCTGGGGTGCCGGGGTAGCCTTCTTATAGCGAGGGGAGGAGGTGGTGGCCGTCACGGGCATGGACACGGTGTCCCGGAGATGTGGCGGAGCGGGCTCGACGTCGTCGGTGTAGCGTCGGTGCGTGTGGAGTGGATGATCTGGACGACGAAGATTGCGCTCCCGTGGAGAGGCTCGGGGTGGCGTGGCATTTGCAGGCGGAGGGGAGGCTCTGGCGGCCCCGGCGTGTCGACGGACGGCGCGGCGATGGTGTAGCAGCGGTGTGTCGGGTAGCTGGCGGCGGCAGCGGGTGGAGGGGAGCTCCACGGACGCACAGGGGAGGGGGGCACGGTTCGCTCGAGCGCGGGCTGCCGACACGCGGCCACAGCAGCCACTGTGCTGCGCGGCGCGTCGCCTAGCCGCGGCGAGGCTAGCGGACGGCGGCGTCTCCGACGACGCGTGGAGGCAGGGAAAGCGAGGAAGGGCGGGGGGGGCCTGGCTGGGCGCGGGGAGAGGCGAAGGGGGGCTGCACGGCGACGGGCGGGACGCGGCGGCGCCGCTCGGCCAGGTGTTCGACAGTGGTGACAGGTGGTCACCACTGTGCAGAGCACGCCAGAAATGGTCAACGACCCATTTCTCGCAGCTCCCTGCTCCAAAATGAGTGAGGTTTTGATCTTTGGTGCAGAACGCAAAATGTGGCAACTTTGCTGACTAGAGTTCTTCAAAATTCGAAACTTGCTCCGTGTAAATTTTTGGAAAAACAGTACTGGTCAAAACTTAAGTGGATGTTTTGGAAGGAAAAAAAGAGATGGGCTTGGTCCAATTTGATGTTCCTGAGGTGTAGGGTCTCAAGGTGAACCTATACTGGGCTGGGTGAAATTTATTGGAAACATTTCATGAACAACTTTGAAATTATGACGTTTGAGGCAGATTCTTAAATCAGAGAAATGGGTGGTGAAACCCTAAGTGCAGACCAAATATTTTTGTATATTTGGGCTATATATTGCCCAGGGATTATCCCCTAATTTTTGCAGATTTTTAGGAAAGATATTTAGGGTACTTCCTTTGTAAGGTCACAATATAGGGATTTTGGGAATTAAATAAAGGAAACTATAGAAATAATATTTTTGGGTGAAAGGAGCCAGCAACAAGTTTGCCAAGTGGGAGAGAATTCAAAACATAAGATCCCAAACTTGGACAAGGTTTCATAAATGGTCGAGAATTTTTAAAAGGGCAACCAAATCAAGGGATAATTAAATCCCAAATTCCAAGAATAAATTTTTAAAGAAAATTTTTGAAAGGCCAAATTTCAGGATGTTACAGGTTGCCTCACCGGCTTCACATCTGGTCTGACAAACAAAGAGTGCTCTGCCAACTCCCTCGGAACACGAGGCAGGTCCTTAGTTGACCATGCAAAGATATCCCGATTCTCACAGAGGAAGTGACAGAGCGCGCTTTCCTATTTCTCGCCCAACCTGGCACCAATGATGGCCAAGCGCTCCGGATTCTCCGGGTCAATGGGATCTTCTTTGTCTCCTTGGGCACCTCAAATGTTGCACCTGCATCCGGATTGGTCATCGCTAGCACGCCGAGCTGAGCTGACTTCGCCATTGCTACTACTTCATGCATCTTGCTCTTCTCAGCTTGGATCACTAACGATTCGGCTATGGTGGAACCGACCGTGGCACACTGTATGGCCTTCTTGTAATCTCCTGCAATGGTGATGATACCATTCGGGCCAGGCATCTTCATTTTGAGGTAGGCCACATGAGTGGATATCATGAACTTGGCTAATGCCGGTCTGCCGAGCAGAGCATGGTATGGGCTCTCTAAGTCTACCACCTCGAATTCGAGACTTTCAAGTCTGTGATTGTCCTTGGTACCAAACAACACATCTACCCAGATTTTACCCATTGGGGAACAAGACACCCCGGGTACTATACCATGGAAGGTGCAACTGCTCTGCTGTAACTGATTCGGCGAATAACCCAACTTGATCATTGTGTCCCGATACATGATGTTTATAGCACTGCCATTGTCAATCAAGACTCGAGTGAATTTCACATTAATCTTGGGTCCAACCAAAGTTGGATCCACCACTAGTGCGTAGTTTCCTGGGCTTGGCATAACCCTGGGATTATCAGCCCTGCTCCAAGTGATCTCCTGCTCGGACCAGTTCAGGTATTTTGGGACTGCTGGTATGACTGCATTCACCTCCTTCGCCTTCGCAGCTGACTTTTCTTGTCAGTTGGCTCGGTCACAAAAACCACATAACTTTGATGAGCCTCCTTATAATCATTTCCGGGGTATCCACCTTGCCGACTCGGACCAGCATTGTTGTTGTTGCCTCCCATATTTACCAGGTTAACCGGCTTTGTGGCGGCCGGCCTTGGAGCTCCTGCGTTCACCGGGGTTGCATTGGCTCCGGATAAAGGCGTATTTGGCCTGAAATTCGGTCTAGGAGCACCTCTTTGAGGTGGCCCTCCCTGACCTTCCGCCTGGATGCGATGATGCCAGCTACAATTCCGAGTTGAATGATTGGCTGGCTTGCGTGGGTCTGTTGTGTGATAACGGCAAGGCCCATCTATCATTGCCTCAAAAGTTAGAGGTGGACTCGGTCCATCCCACACTCTCTTTGCCCAGGGACCCTGATTCGGCCTCCAAGCTGGACCCTCATTCTTTGGTCTCTGACTATCTCCTGCTCCAGGATGATCCATATTGACTGCAGCAACCTGATCTGAACCGTATCTATAATCCGGATCTCTTCTCTTATAACCGAACTCATGTCGGTCACTGGGCCTCAATGGTCCTGTTCGGTTGTTGACCGGTTGCCTCCTGCTTGTTCCCACCGCATCCAATGCCGGCTGCGTCGGATCACCAAGAGCATATGTATCAGCTATCCGGATTGTTTCTGCCAAGGTCTTGGGCATATCCCTCTGGAGCTTCTGCCAAAGCGGGGTGCCATGTCGGCAACCCTGTGCAAACCATGAAATTGCCTGCTCCTCCACGACACCTTCGCAAGAATTGCGAATGTTGCTCCACCGAGTCAAGAATTCTCGGTCTGTTTCCCGCTCTTCCTGCTTGCACGCAGCCAGGAGCTGAGGTCGGTTTGGCCTCTTGTAGGTGCTGGAGAAATTGCTGTAAAACGCCTGCTCCAAGTCCATCCAAGAGTTGATACTGCCTGGCGGTAAGTTATTCAGCCAAATCCGGGCTGGCCCTTCCAACATATGCGGGAGATACCGGACCGCCCATCGGCGATTGCCCCCCGCAATGTGCACCGAGGATACATAGTCTATCAGCCAATCCTGCGGCTTAGTGCTGCCGTTATACGGCTTTGTGACTCGGCCAAGCTGAAACAACGGCACATTCGGCTCGTTCATGATCCGAGGCCCAAAGCATGGAGGTCCTGGTGGACCTTGCTCTTCCAGCCTTTCAGACTGATAAATCCTATCCAACTTGAGACGCTGATCATCCGGATCCAGTGTCCAAGGTCCCAGCCTGGATGCAAGTGCATTATCATACGTTTGGTATCCGGCTCGCGCCATAGCCGAATTACCATCATCATAGCGGTTGCCCGCCTGGCCACCACCTTGCTGCTGCGCTTGCACCATCACTTGCTGCTCCTGCCGGGGCTGATTCTGCCTCGGAGGACGAGGTGGTTTACCTCGGCCAGCCGAATTACTCGTTCCGGCCCCTGGGTTGCCTTGACCGCCATTGCTTCGGCTCTGTCCACCTCTGCCTTGAGCAACTAACTGCTTGCCGGCATACTCAGCATCATAGGCCTGCAGTTGCTTGCTCTTGCCCGAATTCACGCTTTGGGCTCGGTCAACTCCGACATGCGGTGATGACGCTTGCCCCTTTGACCTCTGGCTAACAGCTTTAGCCGACACTACCACCTGAGAACCACCAGCATCCGGATTAGCTTTCCGGTAAGCCTCATTCTGCCGATTACACACATCAACCAGCTCATTGACCCTCTCTGCCTGCTTACGCCAAGCGTCGCCGGTTAGCATGGACAACTCGGCTCGCGCGGCCGCTGCAGCCCTGAGATTCTTAGCCGGGAGCTATACACCGGTTTGCCTGTACCCGATCTTTGACTAGTAGCTTTACTTGAGCTCGATCTTGCGGCTCTAGCTAACTCGTCATTGAGGTCTTTACCCCGGTTACGCAGCTCTGCTCTCTTGCGAGGGTTAGGCGTTACCGGAGTGAAACCATCGGTGATACCATTGGCTGCATTATACTCTCTCATGTCTCTATCAAATGCTTGCCTTGACTCCACCACTAACCGGGCTTCTCTTTGCAACCTCAGGCGCTCTGCCTCTAACTGAGCTATAGTAAGCTCTACGTTTGCCCCAGGTGCCACTGGCCAAGCTAACTTTTCCAGGACATCCTCTAAGGGAGCCTCCCTACTTGACATGCCAAGTGGGCCAACCGGATCCGTTTTCTCCTTTGGGAACTTCGCCGTCCGAGTCGGCTTGTCACCCAGATCGGTTGGCGTGACCAGTTCCTCGGGCATGCTGTTGCCGGCATCTCCTTTGCCTGCTCCAGCACTTGGTCCGGTCATCATCACCTCCACGCTACTCTCGGGGCGAGCGCTACGCCGTCCGAGAGCTGCGCGGAAAGAAGGAGGGTCCTCGGCCACGAGCACCTGCGCCGGGTACTCGCGGACAAGCTCGGTGGTGACGTAGGTGACGAAGCTGCCGAGCATCATGAGGAAACCATCAGCGGGGAAGGGCTTGTTGGCGAAGCACCCCGCGTTGTCGCTGATGAAGCTGAACTCGCCGATCTTGCAAACGAGCCCGGAGAGGACCCGCTCGCCGGAGCCAGTGACGGAGCCCGTCCGGAAGGAAAGCCAAGTCTAAGGGAAGCATCAAACTTGAGGTTACCTTTGGAACCGAAGCGAATTACCGCACAGAGTATATTCGGTTCGAGGTAGTCCCCTTCAAGAGTGCTTACCACGCCATCTTTGGACGGCCTGCTTTCGCCAAGTTCATGGCGAGGCCATGTTACATCTACAGCAAGTTGAAGATGCCTGGACCCAACGGTACTATCACCGTCAATGGCAACTTCAAGAAGGCAAAAGAGTGCGAGCGTGGCAATGCCGCCTTCGCCGAGGCTGTCCTCCACGCAGAGGAGCTAGCCATGCTGAAAAAGGAAACTGATACGTCCAAGTTGCCGGAGAAAGTGCAAACTGCCGAACCAAAGCAGTCCTTCAAGGCCTCTGATGACACAAAGAAGGTGGATCTGGTTAATGGTGATAGCTCTAAGCAAGTCACCATCGGGTCCAACCTAGATGACAAATAGGAAAGCGCGCTCGTCGAGTTCCTCCGTGAGAACGGGGACATCTTTGCATGGTCGTCTTCCGACATGCCTGGTGTTCCCAGGGAACTCGCCGAGCACTCTCTTAATGTCTACAAAGGAGCCAAGCCGGTCAAGCAAGGAATCAGGAGCTTTGGGGAGAAGAAGCGGCAAGCTATTGGGAAGGAGATCATCAAGTTGCAAGAGGCAAAGTTTATTAGGGAGGTAGTGCATACTGATTGGTTGGCAAATCCTGTACTTGTTCCCAAACCTAATAAAGAGCTGAGGATGTGTATCGATTATACCGGTTTGAACAGGTGCTGTCCTAAGGACCACTTTGCTTTACCACGTATAGATCAGGTCATAGACTCCACAGCCGGCTCCGAGCTGCTGTGCTTTTTGGATGCGTACTCCGGGTACCACCAAATTAAAATGCGGGAATCAGACCAACTAAAAACAGCGTTCACTACGCCCTACGGAACCTTCTGCTACATTACGATGCCCTTCGGCCTAAAAAATGCCGGTGCTACGTATCAGCGGTGCATGCAACGATGCCTTAACGAACAAATTGGCCGCAATGTTCACGTCTACATAGACGACATTGCCGTCATGTCTCGGAAAAAGGCGGATTTGCTTGACGATCTTCGAGAAACCTTCGACAACCTTCGGGTATATAGGATGAAGCTCAATCCAAACAAATGCGTGTTTGGAGTTCCTGCCGGCAAGTTGCTTGGCTTTATCGTTTCCGAACGAGGAATTGAGGTCAACCCGGAGAAAATCAAGGCAATTCTCAACATATCCAGGCCAACTTGCCTGAAGGACGTGCAGCGCCTTGCTGGCTCCGCTGCTGCCGTCAGTCGTTTCATTAGCCGCCTTGGTGAAAAGGCTATGCCTCTTTACCGGCTATTGAGGAAATCCGACAACTTCGAATGGACAGACGAAGCAGATGCCGCCTTGCAACAGCTAAAGGTAGCATTAACGACTGCTCCAATTTTGGCAGCACCTCGTCCAGAGGAGCCAATGCTGCTATATATCGCTGCAACCAACTTGGTTATCAGCGCAGTTATGGTTGTGGAACGCAAGGTGGAGACGGCAGATGTATCCGAACAGCGTCCCGTCTACTTCATCAGTGAAGTTTTTTCCGCCTCAAAGCAGCGTTATCCGCATTACCAGAAGCTGGCATATGGCGTTTTCTACGCCGCCAGGAAGTTAAGACATTACTTCCAGGAACATTCTATAACTGTGGTGAGCAAAGCACCTCTGGGAGATATAATAAACAATGCGGATGCAACTGGCAGAGTTGCCAAATGGGGCATTGAACTTGCCGCCTTCGACATCGCGTATAAGCCCAGAAATGCTATTAAGTCTCAAGCCTTAGCAGATTTTGTCGCATATTGGACAGAAGCCATGGATGAAATACCTCTCCCTGAATCAGAGTACTGGATCATGCACTTTGACGGATCAAAGATGCTTCAGGGCTCGGGGGTTGGTGTTGTGTTGAGAAATCCCCAAGGGGACAACCTCAGCTATGTGCTACAAATTCATTTCAAAGCAACCAACAATGTTGCCGAATATGAAGCACTTCTACATGGTTTACATATTGCCAAGGAACTTGGCGTCCAGCGCGTTCTCTGCTATGGTGATTCAGACCTGGTTGCGCAACAGATACGTGGTACATGGGATGCCAAAAGTGCAACGATGGCGGCATATCGCGCTGCTGTTGACGAATTTGCCAAGTGCTTCCTAGGATATGAGGTCCGCCACATCCCAAGGGCCGAAAACGAGGCGGCAGATACACTTGCCAGGTTGGGATCTGAGCGCAAAAAGGCACCAAAGGATGTTTTCCTGGAACATCTCCACAAGCCGTCAATAAAAGGAGCTGACCTTCTAGATCCAGAGGCGGCAGAACCAGTGGAAGAGGCCAGCTATGCCGTCTACTTGGTAAAGCCGGACTGGACAACCCCATACTTGAATTTTCTGGTCAACCAAGAGTTGCCGGAAGATGAGGTGTTGCGGAGGAAAATTGTCAGAAGAGCCAAGGCATTCACAATAATCAACGGTGAACTGTACAAGCGTAGCACTACTGGAATCTACCAACGTTGCATTTCACCAGAGGAAGGCAGAAACTTGCTGGATGAGATACATGCTGGAGTTTGTGGACATCATGCTTCGTCCCGCTCTATTGTATCCAAAGCTTTCCGGCAAGGTTTTTATTGGTTGACAGCCAAGGAAGACGATGAAGATATCGTCAAACGATGTAAGGGCTGCCAACTATATGCCAGACAACCTCACATGCCGGCTCAGGAGCTGAAAACAATACCCATCACTTGGCCTTTTGCGGTCTGGGGTTTGGACATGGTTGGTCCGTTTAAGACGGCACCTGGGGGCTACACGCACTTGTTAGTTGCTGTAGACAAATTCACCAAATGGGTTGAAGCTAAGCCTATTAAAAAGCTTGACGGCGCACAGCCGCCAACTTTCTGTGGGGCATAATCTCTCGGTTCGGGGTGCCACATAGCATTATCACCGATAATGGCACGAACTTATCGCAAGGCGAAGTTGAGGAGTACTGCGACAAACATGGCATCCGGCTGGATTTGGCTTCCGTAGCACATCCCCAGGCAAATGGTCAAGTAGAGCGTACTAATGGCTTGGTTCTCAGGGAATCAAACCTCGTCTCGAAGTACCTTTGCACAGGGCAGCTGGGGCTTGGGTTGAAGAGTTGCAATCTGTCCTTTGGAGTTTGCGTACAACACCAAACAGATCAACCAAGTTTACCCTTTCTTCTTAGTCTATGGCGCTGAAGCAGTACTGCCATCCGATATGATGTTTGACTCCCCCAGAATTCAAGCCTACGTCGAAGAAGACACAGAAGATGCAAGACAGGATGGCCTTGACCTACTTGACGAAGAACGCGACGTTGCCATTGCACGATCCGCCATCTATCAGCAGAATTTGCGCCGGTATCATAGTCGAAGAGTGCGACAATGTATTTTAGAGTAGGTGACCTGGTCCTCCGCCTAATCCAGGATAGGAAAGGCTTGCATAAGTTATCCCCTCCATGGGAAGGGCCCTTTGTGGTCAGCAAAGTACTGCTCAATGGTTCCTATTACTTGATGGACATACGGGATGGCTACAAGAAGAAGCGAGGACATAAGCGGAAGCGCAAGGTTGACGACAAGTATGAGGAAACCAAGCGTCCATGGAACATTGAGCAGCTACGTCCCTTTTACACTTAGCAATTTCTGATTGTAATAAGTATTA
The DNA here is from genome assembly GCA_947311845.1 of Poa pratensis. Lineage (NCBI taxonomy): Eukaryota > Viridiplantae > Streptophyta > Magnoliopsida > Poales > Poaceae > Poa > Poa pratensis. Next base: position 19,933,746 of record CAMZMU010000048.1, read on the forward strand.
TATGATTATGAAATAAAAGTCTGTGGTTTGCTCAGTCCGCCTAGAGATCATGCCATCTTTTGTCTTTTCTTGCAATCATATCTATCATGTCAAAAGTTACCAAATTTTTTCGCTCAGTGCTAATGGTTCCAACTTTTTTGGCATTTGCCGTCAGCCGGCTAAAAATTAAGCAAAAAACCTTTGCACCGCCTAAATATGACTATCTGTTTGCTTGTGTGTGGGTCACCTAGTAATATGTCGTTGGCACCAACATGCCGGCTTTAGTCTCTGTGTCTAAACTAATTGGTATTGCACCTGGTTGGCACAGCTGAAGTAACTGAGATGAGGTTCCGCCAACATATGAAACGTTAAGCATGCAAGCACAGATACATTTTTAAGGCGGGCCACTTAAATAAGACTACCGCCAAGTGTAGCATAAAAGTTGGCCCAACAAAAGTTATTTACATCCAGACAACATAATACAAGTTTTTTATGCGTCAACAGATTAACGCATTGTGCTTGTTGCTTTGTTCGCAGGATAAATCTAAGGAGTTCCCGCTTTGGTCGGTGCCGTCTCGGGGGCTTGGGGGCTGACGCCGGCATCTTGCGAGCCGGCTCCGCCATCCTTGGGGCTGCCTTCCCCAGCTTCCCCCTCGCCACCTGTGGCGTCCTCGCCGGTAACTGAAGAACTTCCGCCTGTGGCAAGGTGCGGGTCTGGGTACTCCTTGTAGAAGGCGCGGAGATCCACCATGTTGGCCACGCGAGTGGCGTAGCCAGCGACAGATGCCATCACTTGCTTGGAGTCAATGGCATCGCCATTTTCATCCTCAGTGGGCATGAACTCTGTCACCTGATGCATGTCCGCCTCGGCATACCAGGCCTTGCACAGGGTGAGGGCATCTTTGGCGGCGCCTCGGGCAGCAGAGCGCAACATACTCTCACGCTCGTCGGCCGCCTTCCTCAGCAGCTCTGGCACGACGTCAAGAACAACAGGATCGCTGCCCTCGCTTGGATAGAACTTGGCGGCAAACGCTTGCCCGGCGCTTATGATGTCGGTGATCAGCTCACCAACTTTCAGCACGCGGGCAAGACGGGGCGAATTGTCCTCAGTGTCGCTCAAGTTTGTCGGGGCTACAAGGAGAGAAAATGCAAAGTTAAACACAAGTCGGCAAGAATTCTCCAAGTACAAGATTGGAAGGAAATGGATGGAAATTTACCAAGGACATGGTCATGGATGGCGTTGATCTCATCCAAGTGGTTGGCCAGAGTTTCTTCGGCAAGTTGCACCGCCTTGGCGTGATTTTCTTGCTGGAGCTTGGAGTTCTTGGTTACCTCGGCCAGACTATCAGTCAGATTCTGGATCTGCTCCGTCAACTTGCTAACAGCAAGGCCGTGGTTCATATCCCGCTCCTCCAGCTCTTTGGCGTGATCCGCCTTCAGCTTGATGACCTCCTGGACAAGATCTGCAGCTTCGTTCATCAAAGCTTGCATGTTAGCTGAGTTCCTGAGAATATCTTGCGCAGTGTTTAACAATTCTACAACAAACAAAAGGAAACAAAGGAAAAAACTCCGGCTAAAATACTTGTCGGAGTTGCCATGGAAAATTTGACGGATGAGAAGAAGGCAAAGAAGGTCTAACCTTCATCTTTCTTGCGTGCCTCTTCGAAGCTCGCAAGTTGGGCATTCTTCAGCTCCAGTTCTTGCTGGAGATCCCGGCACTCCTTGTTCTTGCTATCCGCGGCGGTGAAAAGTTCGCGGTTGGAGGCCAAAGTAGCCTGCGAGAACATGGACACGGGTTAGGTTTTAAAGAAGACATAGAAAACGGACCACTCAGCCGGCTAAAACCAATATTTTAGCCGACAAAGTAGTCGGGGGCTGCAACTATGTATTGTCTTACCTCAAGCTGTCCTTGGAGAGTGTCCTGGAGCGTCCTCATGTGCTTGTACCAGTTTCTGGTACCATCGCACATGGTCTGCAGTGTGTGGCGGGCATCCAGGGTGTCGCCGCCGGTTGCAGGGTTGGGCTGTGAGGACAATCCGCCAAGTTTTGCCTTGGCTGCCTCCGCCGTCTCCTTCTTCACGGCCATGATCCGTTCGGCATCATTAGCCGTAGCTTCAGCCGATCGTAGGGGTGTGCTGGCGGCAACCTTTTTGCCCGCCGCCTTCTCCGCTGCATTCTGGGCAGAGCCGGTTACTCTCACCCTGTCCGCCCTAAAAGTTCCCGGACAAAGAACCGCGGGAATGGCGGTGGTGGGTGTTGCCGGAGCAGTTGCCGGAGAAGACCTCACCGGCTTGCCTCTGCCAGCTGCCGCCTTTAAGTTGGCGCGCAGCTTGGGCATATTGGGCCTGGATCTGAAAGAAGACAGAGATAGGTTAGCGGAGGGATGGCCTAAAATAAAGTAAACCAAGTGGGCGATAGCTTACCGCTTGGTGGGGATCTTTTCCCCCAAAATGTCATCCTCCGCCTCAGTGGTGACGGCGGCTTTCTTCTTCTTCTTCTCCAGATCCTTGGTGGAGATGAGCTTGCGCTTCCTGGTCATGGCCCCAGCGTTGTAATAGTTGGGGGCCAAGTCCTCCTCTGTCAAGGTGCTCAGCTGGATAACCAAAGTCAAATTAGTATTAACACCAGCAAAGAAAGCAAAAGCGAAAGTGAAGAAAGTTCCGCCTTACCTCTGGAGCTGGGTTGTCATGTGTAAACATGGCGACGCCCTCGGCCGCCTTGATCAACCTCGGATGGATGAGTTCTCGCAGCCGGTAAAGAAGCGCACTTTCGTCAAGTGCGCCGTCAGACTCCTCCGCCTTGTACTCACACATCTTGAGCGGGCGGTGGCGCAGAGGCATGATCCGCCTTGACAGCCAGCACACAACTGTCGACGCCGTCAAGACGGGGAGGGACCATGATCCTTGTGAGAAATTCGATCCGCCTATAAGCTAGGCGGAGTTCCTCCGGGAGGTTGGTGGCCGGCTTCTCCGTCCAGTGCGCTTGATGCTCTGGAGGAGAGTTGACGAAAGGCGGGATGCCCACCGTCTTGCCGGGAGCAGGAATGTCTTTGCAGTAGAAGAAGGTGCTGGACCAATTCTTTACAGATTCTATGTAAGGAATTTTGGGGTACCAGTCACCTTGGCAGCAGTTGAAAGTGACACTGCCGCAGGTTGCCATGACGCCAGCAGAAATAGTTTGCCGGCGACAGATGAAGCAATATTTGAAGGCTTCTACTGTAGGTGCTATTCCTAAGTAGCCTTCGAATAAAGCTTGGAAGCCGGCTAAAACTAGAATGCTATTGGGTGCAATGTTGTGTGGCTGCAACCCATAGTGGTCAAGAATGGCGGAAAAGAAGGCGGAAGGCGGCAGCGTCATACCGCGCAGAAGATGGGAGGTCAACACGACCCTCTCTCCGTCAACTGGCTCGGGGACGGCTTCTTCTCCTGGTATCCGCCAATGGCACTCTGTCTTTGGCGGCAGGAAGCCGCCTTCCTCCAGCTCCTTCATGTAGGCCTCCGTCAAACATGACGGAAGCCAGTATCTGGAGCCAAGATCGGCTACCTCTTCCTCTTCATCGCTGTCTTCGTCGACGGCGACCTCTGAATCGGCCGGCTCAGGCGCCGCCGAGGCCAGAGGGGTTGCGAAAATGGGGGAGGAGGGTGCAGCCGTTGCTGTGGCCGGCGACGGAGATGAAGGAGGAGCCTCGCCCGAGGTCGCGGCGAAGGACGAAGAAGATGAGGCGATGGTGCTCGCCGCCGCCGCCGTACCAGATCCAAACGCGGCAGCCGCTGCAGCTGCCGCCGTCACCGCCTCTGTGGTTGGGCTCTGCTCGCCGGTGCTCACCATAGGAGAGGGCGAGGTGCTCGGAGAAAAGCTCGCCGGAGTTGGGTGCCGAGCAAGAGGAGAGCTCGAGGTGCGGGCGCGGTGGTTTTGCGAAGAAGGATGCGAATGGGCTGGTACGGAGAGATTTGGGGATTTTTATCTCCCCTGCGCCGAGATTCGCGCAAGAAATAAGGCAAGAGAGATATTTCCGCCACGTGTCCGCGATTTGCACGTCGTGGCAACGGTGTCCGCGGGGTTGTCTCCTCGATTCCCACGCATAGTGGAACAACCATCATGAGGTTCAGACTGTCGTGGACCCCATGACGTCATTCGTCAACGTTTGACGGAAATGGTCAGTTTGACAAGACCACACGTGGGAGATTCCTGACAAGTAGTCAGTCCGTCTTTCCCATGTTGGCGGCTGCGTTCTGGCAACTTTTGTCGGACCGCCGCCTATTCTTTCAATTGTGGAATGCTTCAAGCTCTTCAGACGCTTACAAACAAGACGGATGTTATTGGCAAAAGAAGACGGCGCCTGAAGAACTTCAACCCTTCCAGGGGCTAATGTTGGGTTATACCTACTAGGGGTATCACCAACATGGCAAATCCGGCTAGTCCAGAGTGGCCCGCAGTGGTGGTTAAGGCTTTGCCTGCCGGGCGGCCCAGATAGCCGGCAACTCAAGGTTGGCGGATGCCGGCAAGATGGAGGCCCAGGACCGAAGCCCAAGAAGCCAACAAGACATAGGCGGTAGGCGGCATACTTGCCGGATAGGTTTAGGACTCTGTATACTTGCCGGATACGTTATTACCTTGTACCCCTGCGTCTGGCCTCCTATATAAGCCGGACCAGGGAAGCCTTTAGGGCACGATATTCTGTACTCATTGTAACCTGACCAAGGCAATTGCCATTATAGTGAGTTATAGCAGCACGTAGGGTTTCGCCACCGTTGCGAGATCCGAAGCTGGGTAAACTGCCTTGTTCAATCCCGACCTCGACGACGCTCCCTTTTACCCCCTCGATTAACCAGCGGCTAGAGGACCCCCGTCTCCTATCTACGATGCCGATACGACGACACTCCGCCTCAGTCACAGGAGGCTCAACTGCCGTCCCAGCCTCCTCAGCCACAGCAGGCTCATCTGCCGCCTCCGCCTCCGCCCCAACTTCTTCGGACACGTAGAGGCACCACACCCGTCCGGGCGCAGGACGATGCCAAGAGGGCCCCGATAAATAGAACCCCGATGAAGCCCAAGCCCAAGTCCAAGCCCAAGCCCAAGACCACTAAAAATAAAAAAAATACTGCACCGATTTACAGCGACCAATACCTAGATGACGAAGAATTGAATAAGAAATACAATGCAGAGGTGCAAAGTTGCCCCAAATACGTGCGTGGACAGCCATTGTTGACTAAAGATGGATTACAAAGATCAGGCTTGGCTTGCCAGAAGCTTCATGAAAAGTACCTCCTATATTGTGAAGAGAATAAGAAGATGAACTTCAGTATCAGGAAAGGGGATTTTTACGGCGTCGAAGATGGCGTTTCTTATATGTGGGAGTTTTCAGAGATGTTCCAAGTTTTCAACCTGAATACTGTTGATGGCACGTTCATGCGTTTGTTCACATTGTATGTGCCTTACAAATACTTTTCACATTTTAATAGCTTTCTTCTGTTCAGTACATGCTAACTATTCTCTTTCTTGTACTTAGGAGCCAGGTATTCGAGTGCAACCGCAGGAAAGAACCGGTAGGTTTCCTTGACCCGGCTCTTATCGCTTACATGAACATCTGCAGCAATCAATACGAAAGTACATTCGACTATGCTGTGAAAGCATTGACTAATTATCAAGACAAAGAGTTGATCCTGCTTCCTTACAATCAAGCGTAAGTTTGTTATCAAAAATTATCTGTACATCCTGCTTCCTTACCATCAGGCGTAAGTTTGTTATTTTCCTTTGCAGTCCTCACTGGATCTTAGCTGTCATCATTCCTAAACAGAACAAGGTATTGTATATAGATTCCCTACTTGGAAGTATAGATTATACACCCTTGGAGAAATTCTTGAACAGGTATTACATCGTTCCTTAGTTTACTTTATGATTTAACTTTCACGTGTTGTTTTCTCAATCTGCCAACTCATTACATTTGTAGTGTGTTCGAAAAGTACCTGACGATAATCAAGAGACCGTTGGCCAAGAGAGGAGAACAGGAGGCCATATTGAGTCACGTAAATTTTAACCCGGTAACAGTTGCTACTTTATTCCTAGTTTTCACAAATACCTGCTAGCAAACCAAACTAAGTGAGCGATTTTGTCACCAACATTACAGTGCCCTCAGCAACCACCTAATACAAATCTTTGTGGGTATTATGTGTGCAATGCAATATTGAAAGTCGTTCCCACCTCGAAAAGTCTGCCAATCCTCGATTCGGTTAGTAATCCACGACATCATCAACAATTCATGTTTCCTAACAATATTTGCAGACATACATGACGAAAGATACCTAACTAAGAATCTGCCTGCAGCTTATAGGTGGAATGGGACGTGCACCTTTAAAGAAGGATGTTCTTACGATGGTGAGAGGCAAGTTTGCTGCGTTCGTCCTTAAACACATCGTAAGCAAGGAGGGAAAACTACACGACCCTAATCCATGATCATGAGATCCTATTCGGCATTTGTTCACCTGTCCATACCGGCATTCTCGCTGGTGAGACTATAGATTTTTCCAAAACAATTGTTGTCACCATTGTGGTGTAACTTCTTTAAATTGTGTCCACTTTTTTCCGAACAATGGCATAAAACTTTGTATTTGTAGCAATAGCTGTGAACTTGTATTCCAACATTTGCTGTAAACTTTGTGTTCATATGATTGTTGTAAACTTGTATTGCTGAATGTCTGCTAAATAATTGCTGTTGCACGGGCGTGCAAGCGCAGCTAATTACTATTAGCTTGCAATTAGACATCGGAAACGGGCAAACAGAAATAGCCGTTGCCGACATGATACCACACTGGTAATGGAGGGACAAAACCCTCCGTTGCCGAAATGGTCACACATTGGTACCGGAGGGCCGGAGGCTCCGATGCCGAAATTTTCTCACATCGGAAACGGTGTTCTGCCACCGTTGCCGATGAGGGCCCTCACATCAGTATCGGAAGCGGGGACACGGACCCTTTCTCCGTTGCCGAAGGGGTTTTTGGCCCGCTTCCGATGTGTCGTTCTGTACTAGTGTACGTTTAACACTTTGTTTTCAGCAAGCCGGGGAGATTGACAACCTTCCTGTTTCGTTGGGGCAAATAGTTTGATTGTGTTGTGTGCAGGTTCCACGTCAACAGTCCAGACCGCCCTTCAAGCATACTTTTCTGGCGCCGTTGACAACCTTCTGAAGTGCTACTACTCCTCCTAGATTCGATAACCTTGGTTTCATACTGAGGAAAAACTTGCTGCTGCACTGCTTCATACCTTCCACTTGGGGTCTCCCAACGAACGTGTGTTTCACGTCATCACATCCAAACATTACATTTCATACGAACAACATCCGGACTTTTGATACCAATACTAACTACATCCAAACATTTCATATGAACCAAACATTGCTACTATAGATTCGTAAATAAAATAGAAACTACTCGAGCACCCTAATCCTCCCAATCGAATGAGGAATCTGTATCCCACTCGAACAAGGAGGAATCCGAGTCCACGGTGATCACCGTCGAGGGCCAGCCTCGTTCTCCTTCTTGACCCTCTTCTTCTCATGTCTTCTTCCTCTTATGCTCTCGCTTCCAGTCAAACTCCATCTCGTATTACACGTACTACGGATTCTCCCTCTTCAACCTAGTCGTTGCCTCCTCGTCACTCACTTGGGTGTCCCGCTGCTCGAGAACAATGCTTATCCTTCTTCGTCGGGCGGGTCACCACGTTCACCGATGGACTCCACATCCTCTAGGGATTCGATCTCCGAGAAGATGGGCTTCGAGCGTGGACGCCCTCGAGCCTCCAAGCGGCAATGTCGTACGGTCATGCGGCAATCTCCGTTGCCGCGAACATGTCAAGCCCTTAGCAACCTCTGTCGCGCTGGAACTCGACGCCGAAGAAGTCGGAATCCCGCACGCGGACCCCTTTGAAGTCAAAACCAAGAGAGGAGGTGGTGCAATGTTTCTTGTGCAGAAGTGTCACATAGCACACAGTTAGGGCATTCAACAAAGAAATTCTTCCGCAAGACGAAGTCTTTTGTGCTCAATCTTCCATGATGAAGGAGCCATGTGAAGAACTTATGTCTTGGTCAACAGCATGTCTTCTAGATGCCCAAGATAGGTTTGGGGGTGTTAAAAAGTGTCCAATCGTAGTTCTAGATACCTATCTGGTTTTCTGGTGGAAAACAAAGTATCACCCCCATTGGAACTTCCATGTATGATGCTAGTCTATGCAGCTCAGTTCCTCCTTTTTTAAAATGGAGGTTGAGACCCCTTTCCTCTGCATCGAAGAGATACATACGGCTTTCTTAATTAGATTATACGTTTATACAACAAAGGACTAATAACAGTATAGATCAAACCATCCAAAGCTCAGTTCCTCGTGAAGAGACAAGCGCTTACTTTATTTCATAGCGTGCATGTAGTGTCCGTAGTTAGCGTCCAAGATTGAGGAGAGAGCACTTCAATGATTTTCTAATTTTATGATAATTTTCACTGGGAAGCGCCTAACTATGCATCCAGCGTTGTACATGCCCTTATGATACCAAAACAGACTTGATAGATCCGTCTTTAACCTATATTTCCCCAGTATAGATATACTTATTTTTTGTCCCAAATGTTAGTACTTTTATCTTAAAAGTGGGTCAAACTTAAGATAATATCACTAAATAAAGCTAAAAATAACATCATTTGTGACGGAGGGTCTAATTCCCTATATGGCTGGTAATTGGCATTTAGCTATTGATTTTACGTGGGTGCTATAGGGAAACAAATCTTATTAATATCAACTAGTCCCTCCTTTTCAAAATATAGTGAAATAAGTTAATGTCCTTAGACAAACATTTTAAAGTGTGGCCAAATTTACACACGAAAATATCATCACCTACAACATCTAAATGAATTGTCAAAGTATGTTTCACATCGAATCTAAAATTACTAACTTGATATTCTAAACATTGGTAATTGTTTCCTACAAAACTACAAGCTTATAGCCACTTGGCTTGAAAAACATAGAGTACAGTATAATGTAAAAAGGAGGAGTAGCAAAGTACTCCCTCCATCCGGAAATAGTCATCACGGATTTGTCTAAATACGGATGTATTTAGACATGCCGTATTTAGACATGTTTTAGTGTGCACATATATCCGAATTTAGATAAATCTAAGTCAAGTATTTCCGGACGGAGGGAGTATAATTCATCATTGTGTATTTGCGAACTAATGTAATTGCATATAATAGACTTTATGTCTTGCCTCTCCTTTAAGGAAATAGAAATTTTCATTCATATGTGTCGTGTGGTATTGTCAAGATGATTTTACTGAATCGACATTATTGATTGTTTGTGTGGGCATGCAATTAAACCACATGCAAGTTAACACATTAGAATATTATGTTATCTCATTTGGAACCCAGAAACATATGTAAGCTCATGAGCTGAGGGTACTTTCATCTTCAACTATTTCCAAAGTGTATATTTAGTCTTTTAAGTCTTAAGGTTGATAGGTTTGCCATTCACTACTTATAGCATGCTGATGTTCTCTCAAAATTGATGGTTTGAACACTTCAATGATGTTTTCTCTAGGGTTGTGTCAACGTCACACCACCACGTATATCAACATTATCCTAAGAATTCCAAGAATCTATGCAAAAAAGAATCATAAAAACAAAAATGCAAAGAAAAGAAAAGAAACACATTTTTAGAAGATAATTCCAAAAGTGAAATCTGCGAAAGTCTAAGCATAGAAGAAAATCTAAGAACTGGTCAACAAATTCGAATCCCCAAGTCAGCAAAAATCCAAAATGAATTCAACAATAAAATAATATAAATTTCACAAACATTTTAGCTGAGGCTTTAATAGTTTGTTGTATTTTTCATTTGTCCTAGTTTTGAACTCTTTAATTTTTTCACGCTAGAGTTTTTTTGCATAATTTTTGTTTTCCGTGTTTCATGAACATGTAGGTCCTTGTATTTTCTGGACCTGGTGTTGCTTGGTTGACTGACTTGAAGTATGTTACTCACTCACGATTTGGTAGCCATCTAGTTTGTGCTGCTACGCCTTTTGTTGGCGTGCTGGCACAGATATTTTATGAACATGAAGGTCTTCATTTTTTCTACGGCATGTGCTACCTGGTTCACTGAGATGAAGCAGTGCATGTCACTACTAATGCTAGAGTTTGATAGCGATATGCTGTGTCCTGCTAGATTGCCGTGCAGTGCGGGCAAAGATGTTTTATGGACATGCAGGTCTTTGTCTTTCAGTTTCTGCTGCGTGTGGAGGACTTGTCGTGGTTAGTGGAGGACTATAAGGTGATAATGGACTAGATACTGAAATCTGGATATTACTTATGCTGGCCATCCGATCCTGTGGCTGTACCGATGGATGAGATTTCTGGTTGACTGACCTGAAGCATAATATCTCCAGCTCAGGATATGGTGTCGATCCACGTTGCTATCTTTTTGGCATGCCCTGCGGGCGAAGATGCTTCACAGAAAGATCGTCGTATCGTTGCCAGTTCTTTTCCAGGGATTGGGATCATCGTGTGTGATGCTACACTTGCCGTCCCGTGCGAACAAAGATGGAACGTGGAAGTCTGCCTTTTTTCAAGGCCTATGTTATACGATTTTTCCCCCAAAAAAGAGGTTGCATTGAGCCCTCGGCCTCTACATTGAAAAGATGCATAGGAGTTTATTCAACAAATGTCTAGAAAGATAATACATCAAACAATCTGAAGCCACCACACAACATCTACAAACCCAACAATAGGAGAAGACCATGCCATTGTCAAGCTTCATGCACTAGCCAACGCAATAAAAAAAGTCTGAACTGATAGAAGGGCCAGTACAATCCATATATATTTCAACACCCTCTCTCACGTGGGACGCGGGAAGTCAACACGTGGATAGAAAAAGAATAGTCTCAGAGTTATGGCAACAACAATAATTAGATAAATTACGAAAGGTAGGACTTGAACTCAAAACCTTAGGATCTAATACCATGTCAAGCTTTATACATTAGCCAACGCAACGAATTGACAAAAATGGGTACGACATGTTGGAGTAGGTGCCCTCGAGTTGGACGCAGCAGGCGACTCGATATTGTATTTATAACTATGACTTGATCATGCCTATAAACAATGTATTTCAAATGTATCACTGATGTTTTAGTTGTGGATCTATGTTTGTAATAAGATACTTATTCACATTGTGTCTGGTCAATAGAGTTATGTATGACGACTCAACTCTGACTAATGTGTTAAGTCGATTCATGATTCGATTCCACTTGTCATGGGTATGGAGATAACGACTCAACACACGGACTTGACTAAAAGAGTTTAGCGAGTTGGACTGACCCACAATAAGGCCCAACTAGCAAGTATTAATTTGTGTAACTCATCGATGTGTATGGCATATTTCGATGCCCGAGATCCGCACAAGACCCGAGTTGTGTACCATCCGACTTAGGTCTTGTCAAACGCTGGCTGTAACAGGATGGTTATATAGGCAGGGTTCGGGTCGACTCAAGAAGCAAGTTGTACGGCATGGTTAACTAAGATAGGATTTGGCCCTCCAACTTGGAGAGATGTTCTCTGTGCCCACTCGGGTGTAACTTGATTCGGAAAGCATGGCCATGCGACTCGACTAAGGAGTTAGTCGGGAGGATTAAATTGAGGACACAAGCCAAGTAGAGAGTCAAGCAATTAAAGGGATGACTAGCTCTCGCCTATAACTCTGACAAGGTACACAACAAGGAAAAGGGAATGTCATATGAACATTGGACATGAAGTCATGGACGACTTACTTCTATCGGGAGTCGGCACGCTTTGCTAGAAACTGCTTTCGAACTATCGGCTTGAGACCGGCTATACAGGAAGGCGAGTCGGTCTCAAAAGAGTTTGGCGACTCGATGTTATGTAAGGCGGGAGACGTGGGCCAAGAAGTATGAGTCGTAGACGACGTGGATGAAGATTTCTTAGACTTTATTCATGGAGTAGCTAGAAGATTAGTACAGTATTTGGCCTCGAAGAGCTTATAGATGCGCTCGGTCGTGGAGGATTTATGTATCTAGGGTTTCACACTACGGCACAGGAGGATGTCAATGGCGAATCTTGGGTGTTAATTGAGCGTGCATGTATTGAGGGGGGTTTTCAGTATAAATATCCCGTGGTAGATGTCCGAGTCCTATACGCCTAGGGTTTTCTCCTATCTTGTACGTTGAAAGGACATTTATTATCCCTCTATGTTTTGTGTGTTAGATAACAACACCCATGAAAGTTTAATGTGTTGCTAAGTGATTTCAGATATCTTCCGGTATCTCTCCATATTCAAAAAGAAGAAAGAAAGTTCGGGAAATCGGAAAGATGCGCGGTGCCCTGGGTGGCCGGTTCCCAGGCCAGCCAGACCGGTTCCCAGGCCGGCTGGCTCGGCTGGGTGGCCGGTTCCCAGGCCGGCCAGTCCGGGCCCTAGGCCGGCTGGCTCGGCTGGGTGGCCGGTTCCCAGGCCGGCCAGTCTGGGCTCCTGGCCGGCTGGCTCGGCTGGGTGGTCGGTTCCCAGGCCGGCCAAACCGGCCCCCATGCCGGCTCCTCTGTTGGAAGGCCAGGCCGGCCAAACCGGCTCCCAGGCCGGCCAGACTGGCTTCTTCAACGGCCACTTTTTGCAAGAGCTATAAAAGCCCCTCCACCTACCTTGGGACAAGTAGCTCGACCAGCATTAAAGTCCACCATTAAAGCAAGCTCAAGAATCACAAGATCTCCCAATCCCTCCACCCAAACTCGTTGATCTTTGGAGGATTGAAGGAGAAGGCCCGGATCTACATCTTCACCAAGCAGTTTTTCATTTCCCCCTCATTCACTTGAGGGCCCCTTTGCTAGGGTTTCCATTGGGAAAACCTAGCTCATTGTTGTACTTACTTGATTGTCTTTGTGACAGATTGTAGCTGTTTGGGAGCCCCCAATCCCGTTGTGGGTTGTGCCCCGAATCGTTGTTGTAAAGGCTCCGGACTCCGCCTTGAAGGTTTCCGATAGTTGAAGGCGAACCAAACCTTTGTGGTGTGGTTCATCGGAGAAGAAGGTGACGCCTTTGTGGCGGTTGAGTTTTGACCTTCGTGGTAGCTCACACCTCTCCAACGAGACGTACTCCCCTAAAAAGAGGAACTCGGAAATACATCCGTGTCTCCGCGTGTTTTGACTTCGGTTACTTCTATCCTTGTTTACCGTCTTTACTTCTTGTACCGTGCCTAGTTGCTAGCTTGTCATATAGGTAAATTCACCGTAGGTGCATATCTAGAGAATTTACCTTTTGTGTCAAGCTTAATTTGAAAAAGAACTAAAATTTGAAGTAGCACCTATTCACCCCCCCCCCCCTAGGTGTCATACCGATCCTTTCAATTGGTATCAGAGCCTCGGCTCTCTTGTTGGGCTTAACCGCCTAAGAGAAGTATGACAAGTGATGATGACTCCGCGAAGGAGCAAGCCGCTCCGGCATCCATGGCCGATCTCAAAACGATGAAAACATCATTGAAATCGTCCATGGATGTCAAATTTGATGAGATACGTGACTTGATCATGAAACTCACAAATGGAAGGCTCCTTCGGAGACCATCACTCCTTTAGAGGAAGAGGACTCCGCTAACTCCAATGACAGTGAAACTGAGGAGGAAAAAGAGAAAAGAAAGAAGGCGAACTTAAGAAGGGGGATGAAGAAACCAAACTTAAAGATCCCCCTCCATCCACATCCGTGCATGATGGTGTGAAGGAATGTTACCATGCGGTTTCTCATGTGTACTCTCCCGACCCACCTATCCCTTATACCTGCATAAACCCTTTAGGTCCTCCACCTAAGCTTAATGCATTGGCTTTTCCTAGTTGGCAACACTCAATGAAATCTCATGTCAACAGTTCATCTATCGAGCTTTGGAGGATCATTCAAGATGGTTACAAGGTTGTGGATCCTAACAACTTGTCAAGAAGAGAGGTGGCCGAGAAACAACTTAATGCCTCCGCTCTCCACATGATTGAACTTGCCGGTGGAGAAAATGGCATGCATCACATTCAACATGTCTCCACCGCCAAAGAAGCTTGGGATTGCCTTGAGGTGGCATTTCTTGGAAATGAAAGCATGAAGAGGAATAGATTTGATGCCTTGAACAATGAAACCGAAGGCTTCTATATGCTTGATAATGAAACTCATGAGGAGATGTATGGAAGACTCAAGATTCTTGCCAAAGCCTTTTATAACGTAGGGGCAACCTATGTGGATGATGCTTGGATCAAGAGGAAGTATGTGAATGCTCTCATGCCCTTCGAGCTCATTGAATTGAAGGCCATACAAGGAAGACACAACTACCTTATAATGTCATCCAATGGAGTTATGCAAGAAGTGCAAGCCTCCAAGGTTGCCACCAAGAATGCTCAAGACAACCGTGCTAGGGCCATGGGAATGAAACAAGGTCCCTCACTTGCTTTGAAGGCCAAGGTGGTGAGCCTTGATGATAGTGTAGAAATTGAAGTATGCCCAAGCAACCTTCCCCCCGATGAGCTTGAACAAGCCTACAATGGACACGTGGCTCTTGCCACAAGAGCATTTTGGCGTGACCCGGCCAAGGCAAAGGCTCAAGTTGATCTAAAGAACAATCCAAGTGGGAAGAAGAAGTTTGCTTCAAGGACAAAGACTTGCTACAATTGTCATGACAAGCATCACTTCATCAAGGATTGCCCTTATGAGAACCGAGAACAACATGGTGGAAGGCTTGTCCCAAAGGATCACTCGAAGTTGATTCAAAAGAAGCCCGCTAGCAAGGGGAAGCCATTCTTCAAGAAGGCACCGAGAATTGTATTGGTGTCTCAAGAAGAGTATCCTTCCGAAGATTCCGAAGGAGAAGATGAACCCACCAACGAGGTGGCCGCTTTGGCTATTGTCTCAACTTCATCATCTTCTCTCTTTGAATCCCCCAATGAAAATCTCTCTATCAACAACGCTCGTTGCCTCATGGCTCAAGTTACCGAGGTATCATCTTCTACACCCAAGACCATGCATGAAATGAATGATGAATCTAGTCTTGTGATTAAGAAAGAACTTGTTGCTTTTGATGCTTTCGATACTTTTGTGGCTAACTTGCAACGTGAAGCTAAGGAACATGTTGAGTCTCTCTTGAGACAACTTAGTGGGGCCGAAGAACTCCTTGAAGACAAGGGAAAAATTGAGAGAGAGGATTCTCTCACCATAGCATCCTTGAATGCTACCATAGAATCCTTAAATGCTTCTCTTGAAGAAGAGAGTGAATATAGAATTACTCTTGAGGAAAGACTTGAGTCTCTTGACGATAAAAATGATGAAATAATTGCTAAAATCATTAAGGATAGAGATCATGTCTTTGCTAAATATAAAGTGATTAAAAAGGAGAAAGTCGAATTTGTGGCTGCTAATGCTAGACTTCTTGAGGATTTGGAGAAGCTTGACAATTCTCATGAGCAACTTCAAACTCAACTTTCTAAATCTACTTCACCTAGTACCTCTATTCTCTCTCGTGATCATGCAAATGTTATTGAGGAAAATGCTAGGTTGAAGGTGGATCTTGCCAAGGCCACTAGTGCCAAGACCTCTACGCCCAAAGGTAAAGAAAAGGTTGTTACTCATGCTTTTGAGCAAAAGCCACACAAAGGGATGGAGGGTCTTGGTTATGTAGCCAAGGCAAAGAACAAGAAGAGCAACAACAAGGAGAACAATGCCAAGCCCGCACAAGCCAAGACTTCCATTGCGGGTGGTAATGCCACTAGGGGCAAGACCACTCGTAGTGACTTTGCGGGGCATAACAATCCCAACTACATTCTTTATGTTGACTATTATGGGGATGTTTATGCACAATATGTTGGTCCTTATGATGGTTACATGCATTGATTATTCTATTTGGGTTCCTAAGACCCTTGTTGCTAACAAAAGAGGACCCATTGAGAAATGGGTACCTAAATCCAAGCAATGATTTCTTGTAGGACTATGCTTTTGGTGGGTCTAAATGGGTGGTTGATAGTGGATGCACTAGTCATATGACCGGAAGCAAGGAGATTATGACGGAGTTGAGACCAAATCTAAATCACTCAACCGTCTCTTATGGTGATAAGTCAAAAGCTGAGGTAAAGAGTCTCGGCAAGGTGGTAGTTGTAAAGGATATCACCCTTGTAAATGTCATGCTTGTCGAGTCTCTCGGTTACAATCTTATGTCCATTCGTGCACTTAATAAGATGAATTTTGATGTCCATTTTACTATTGATATGGTGGTACTCTTGAGGAGCAAGACTCTAAAGGTCATGTTCGTTGGGTATGTTGAAAATGAGTTGTTTGTGGTGGACTTTTCGGGGTCAACCAACACTCAAGCAATATTCCTATTCGGAAAGGCCGACGTGGGGTGGTTGTGGCATCGCCGCTTGTCCCATGTCAATATGAGAACTTTGCAAAGTCTTCACAAGGGTGGCCACATTCTTGGACTAAAAGAGAATGTTTCTTTTTCTAGAGATCGTCTTTGTAGGGCTTGTGTTGAAGGAAAGATGCATGATTCTCCCCACTCAAGCAAGACTATCATTTCATCAAAGAGGATATTGGAACTTCTTCATGTTGATCTCTTTGGTGCCGTTCCTCAACCTAGTCTTGGTGGGAAGAAGTATTGTTTGGTGATTGTTGATGACTATTCAAGATTTACTTGGGTTTATTTCTTCAAGTCGAAGGATGAGACTCAACAAGCCGCTCCAATGAAGTTCAACGTCAACACAATGTTCCCATATTGGCCATTAGAAGTGACAATGGCTCCGAGTTCAAGAACTACACCCTAAATGAGTTTCTTAGTGAAGAGGGAATTCATCATCAATATTCCGCTGCGTATACCCCTCAACAAAATGGTGTAGCCGAGAGGAAGAACCGGACTCTTATGGATATGGCAAGGTCCATGTTGGCGGAGTTTAAGTCTCCACTTTTCTTGTGGGCCGAGGCCATCTCCACGGCGTGTCACTCATCTAACCGGTTATTCTTTCGTGTTGGAAGAAGGAGAGTCCCTATGAAATGCTTACCGGCAACAAGCCCACCATCTCCTACTACCGTGTGTTTGGTTGTAAGTGTTTCTATAAAATCAAAGGTGTTCGTTTATCTAAATTTGAACCTAAATCTTTAGAGGGTATTCTTGTTGGTTACGGTGCGGACTCCCACACTTATGGAGTCTACGACAAATCCTTAGGGAAAGTTGTAGAATCTTTAGTGTGGAGTTCGATGAGAATAACGGCTCCCAAGTGGCGCAATTTCATGTTCGTGATGTAGATAATGAGGAACCTCAAGATGCTATAAGGAGAATGGGCGTTGGCTTCTATCGCCCCGTTGAAATTCATCATGAGCCTCCTCAAGCAAGTCAAGCAATTCCAAGCTCCACTCATGTGGAGACTCCATCATCACAAGGCGAACCGGCGCCTACCATGGAAGCAAATGATGCACCAACCCAAGAACAAGTTCAAGACCCTCCTCAAGTTGACCAAGTTGCTATGCAAGAACCAAGTTCTCCTATTGTTGATGCTAGCCAAGGTCAAGACCAAGATCAACCATCTCCTTCTATTGTTGAAGATGTGCAAAATGATGATCAAGGTCAAGACTCCGGTCAAGACGGGGACTCAAATGATCAAGATGATCAAGCGATTATTCCTCATGTCAATAAGCATATCGAAACCCGTCGTATAGAAAGAGTTAAAAGAGATTGGGAATTAAAGAGTCATTATCTTGAAAATATCATTGGCGATGCAAGTCGCAAGGTTACCACAAGAGGTCAATTGGCAAGCTTTAGTGAGCATCAAGCACACATCTCAATGGTGGAACCAAAGAAAGTCTTTGAAGCTCTTGAAGATCCGGATTGGTTGGAAGCCATGCATGATGAACTCAATAACTTCAAGCGTAACAAAGTGTGGAATTTAGTTGAGAAGCCAAAAGATTGCCGCAATGTTATAGGCACAAAGTGGATATTCAAGAACAAGCAAGATGAACATGGAATGGTTGTGAGGAACAAGGCAAGATTGGTGGCTCAAGGGTACTCTCAAGTTGAAGGCATTGATTTTGGAGAGACCTATGCTCCCGTGGCTCGCCTTGAGTCCATCCGTATCCTTCTTGCATATGCATCACATCATAATTTTAAATTGTAACAAATGGATGTGAAAAGTGCTTTTCTTAATGGTCCTCTAAAGGAGTTGGTATATGTTAAGCAACCACCGGGATTTGAGGACCCAAACTTCCCTAACCATGTCTACAAGCTTGATAAGGCGCTCTATGGTCTCAAACAAGCACCTCGTGCTTGGTATGAGCACCTAAGAGAGCTATTGCTAGACCGTGGATTTGAAGTGGGGCAAATCGACCCACCCTTTTTACCAAGAGGGTTAAAGGGGAGCTTTTCATATGCCAACTTTATGTTGATGATATTATCTTTGGCTCATCTAACAAAGCTTTTAATGATGAATTTTCAAAGCTTATGACCGATAGGTTCGAGATGTCCATGATGGGAGAGTTGAAGTTCTTCCTTGGTTTTGAGATCAAGCAATTGAGTGGAGGGACTTTCATCTCTCAAACAAAATTTACCCAAGACATTCTCAAGAAGTTCAAGATGCAAGATGCTAAAGAGAAGAGGTTTCCTATGGACACCAAATGTCATCTTAAACTTAATCCAAAAGGTAATGATGTTGATCAAAAACTTTATCGCTCTATGATTGGTTCTTTGCTTTATCTTTGTGCATCTAGACCCGATATTGTGTTGAGTGTAGGGGTGTGTGCAAGGTATCAAGCGGCTCCTAAAGAAAGCCACTTGCAAGCGGTCAATAGAATCCTTCAATATTTGGTTCATACCTCAAGGTTTGGTTTGTGGTATCCTAAGGGCTCCAACTTCTCTCTTGCCGGGTACACGGATTCGGATTGGGCTGGTTGTAAGGATGATAGGAAATCAACTTCCAGGGCATGCCAATTCCTTGGTAGGTCCTTGGTGAGTTGGTTTTCTAAGAAGCAAAATTGTATATCTCTCTCCACCACCGAAGCCGAGTATGTGGCAGCCGCTAGTGCTTGCACCCAATTGCTATGGATGAGGCAAACTTTAAAGGAATATGGTGTCCATTGTGACAAAGTGCCTCTTTTACGTGACAATGAAAGTGCTATCAAGATTGGTCACAACCCGGTGGAACACTCAAGAACGAAGCATATTGAGATTCGTTATCACTTTATTCGTGATCATATTAACCGGGGTGATATTGAGCTTGGCTATATTCCAACCAAGAACCACTTGCCGATATGTTCACGAAGCCACTTGATGAAACAAGATTCACTTATTTGAGGCATGAGCTAAATATCGTGGATTCAAGGAGCGTGGCTTGACTATCTTGCATACACACCTATGTCTTGACTATCTATTTGGTTTAGGTGTAGGCATGGACATAGGGGGAGTGCGGTCCTAATCCATTGGACTATCCCTCCCCCCATTATGCCAATAGTAAGAACTCATTTGCATCTCTATATTCGTTCTATGAATTGTGAGCTTAAATTACGAGTAGTGGCGGTGAACCCAAGATATATCTTCGCGGTGTCACACCACATACACTCATACATGGTGGCCTAGGCCACCGCCCTCTTCGTTTGAAGAGTTGAGTCTTGTTCGATTGTTCATTGCATATTTGTTGTTTTCCACGTCTAATCACTTCCAATGTTGCTATTTGGGATTTTTTGTTTTTATCCATTGGAAGTGTGAAGATTTCATCATGTTTGCATCTCCCCGTGTCACTCAACATTGCTCATTGGTTCTTCTTGAAGATGGTTATCCAAAACAGTCCAGCAGTCATCAGATTTGTGGTTTATTCAAAGGATTACAAGAGAAGAAGAATTGCTATGTTTGTGCCAAGGTTTTCAAGAGAAAACGAAAGGAAGAGGAGAAATTCTGCCTGGCCGGTTTTCTGGCCGGACCAACCGGCTGCCATGTCGGGCGCCCACTACTAGGAAACAAGATATCAGCTGTGGCGCACCAAAAACGCTTTCTGTGGCGCATGGAGGATGCGCCACAGTTAGCTCGCCACTAAAATATATTTCTGTGGCGCACGGTCCATGCGCCACAGAAAAGTGCAAGATTCTGTGGCGCACCCCCAAGTGCATGCGCCACAGAAATATTTCTGTGTCGCACCCCACTACCATGCGCCACAAAAGTTTATTTGAATTTCAAAAAAAAGGGCGGCCAGATCTAGATCTGGATCTAGATCTGGCCGCCGGAATTTCGCCGGAGCTCGTCGGAGGCCGTGGTGCCCGTGGCCATGGCCGTAGGTGGCTTGGTCGGTGGTGGGTGGAGGAGGGGGTCGCCGGAGGTGGGTGGAGGAGGGGGTCGCCGGAGGTGGGTGGGTGGAGGAAGGGGGTCACCGGAGATGGTGGAGGAGGAGGTCGTCGCGGTGGAGGAGGAGGTCGTCGCGGTGGAGGAGGAGGTCGCCGGAGAGGTGGAGGAGGAGGAGGTCGCCGGGGTTGAGGAGGAGGTCGTCGCGGTGGAGGAGGAGGTCGCCGGAGAGGTGGAGGAGGAGGAGGTCGCCGGGGTTGAGGAGGAGGTCGTCGCGGTGGAGGAGGAGGTCGTCGCGGTGGAGGAGGAGGAGGTCGCCGGGGTTGAGGAGGAGGTCGTCGCGGTGGAGGAGGAGGTCGCCGGAGAGGTGGAGGAGGAGGAGGTTGCCGGAGGTGGAGGAGGTCGCCGAGGTGGTGGAGGAGGTCGCCGGAGGTGGAGAGAAGAAGTGGAGGAGAGGAGAGGAGAAGGAGGAGGGAGGAGAAGGGGAGAGGAGAAGTGGAGGAGAAGGGAGATGAGAAGTGGAGGAGAAGGGAGATGAGAGGGGAGAAGAAAAGTGGAGGTGAAGGGAGAGGAGAAGTGGAGGAGAGGAGAAGGGGAGAGGAGAAGTGGAGGAGAGAAGGAGAGAAGGGGAAAAGAGAGGAAGAAGGGGGTGCTTTTCTATTTTTTGAATTTGTAGAAAAAAATCTTATTTTTGAAATTCCCGAACTTTTTTTACAAAAGTGGCAAAAACTCAACCTTCCCGGCCTCTTTTGGCAATTCTGAGCGGTCCGAAAGCCGCAAACGGACGTAGTGGTTTGGATTGGACAGATCTTTTTCTGCTGAAATTTTTGATAGGTCGAACGTCGAAAACGGAGTTCGTATGCAAAAGTTATGGCCGTTCAAACTTTTGTTTCCTGTTTTTTGCAAAAAAAAAAGGTCAAAACTCATATTTCAAAATTTCTGTACCAACTAGACACTAAAACCTAACTATATCTGAAAGGATTCTATTTATTGCATTTTTATCATTTTCTTTTCTTGTTTGCAAAACTGAAAAGGCGATCCACGGGGGGGGGGGGGGGGGGGGGGGGTGGGATCTGTTTTCCAAAAATTCAGTGGCGCATGGGCCCCCATGCGCCACAGAAATCAACATTTCTGTGACGCATGGGTCCAGATGCGCCACAGAAATCAACATTTCTGTGGCGCATCTAGACCCACGCGCCACAGAAATATGCGCCATAGAAATCAACATTTCTGTGGCTCATCTAGACCCATGCGCCACAGAAATGTGGCTTTCTGTGGCGCATCTAGACCCATGCACCACAGAAATGCTGATTTCTGTGGCGCATTTGGTTTTCGTGCGCCCTGTGGCGCACGGTTTTTGGTGCGCCACAGAAAGAGGTTCTGCCTATAGCTAGTTTCCTAGTAGTGGCCTCGGCTGCCTGCCCGGTCCCCAGGCCGGATCAACCGGCCCCTGTGCCGGGCGTCTCGGGCTGCAGCCCGGTTTCCTGGCCGGACCAACCGGCCCCTGTGCCGGGCAGACAGGGTGTGTTGGATCGATCCAAGGAAGAGTTTTCTGAACCGCACCACTTCAACTCCCTCCTCCCTCAGCCTGTGCTCCTCATGGCCGCCCCTCCCGTGCTCCTCCACCGCCACCTCCTCCATTAGAGCCGCCCCCACACCCTCTCTTGCCTCAGATCTAAAAGATCCCCTCCAGATCTTCCTTCCCATCCACAAGTTTCATCCTTTGGTGAAGGTTTGGGGGAGTTCTCCTCCATTGTTGGTGTGCCCGCGGATTTCTTGGAGAAGCTTGGATTTCTTGGCAATGGCTGACGATTCGGCGTTGGATGACCTTGAGGATCTTGAGGAATCTTCCTCTCCCCTCTCCAGGTACCGGGGCAAGGCAAATCTTAGGGAGTCTGTGCTCAACTCCAACTCCAAGAAGATCAAGAAAACAGACAAGAGAAAGGGGGCTCCTCCTTCCAATCCAGCGGAACCGGTACGTTCATCTTGGAGCAAAGTGCCTAGTGATGAGTTTGAGCATGATCGGTTGGAGTTCAATCCCTATACTTATCCCCACCGCACTTGCACAAATGATAGCCGTTTCTATTGCAAGATGCATCAACAAGTGTTTGATCAACTCATTGCTATTAAGAAGAACTCTCATGTCTCCACTTATTGCTTTAATGTGGATAGTGCAAGGGACATATGGCCGGAGGTGATGGAGGTTATGGATTTTCATGGTATTTCTAATCTCATGGCAGTGAATACCCCTTATTCTCCTGATTTGCTTCAAGAATTCTATGCCACAGTTTATTTCTCGAGGGAAGGACCAAGGACTATGACTTGGATGAGTGCTGGTGTCAAGTGTGAAGCTTCCCTGGCTGAGTTTGGTGCTCTCTTTGGCATCGAGGAGCTACCTCATTGCCCCTTGGCTTATGTTCGTATTCACTTGCAAATCATCATGAAAGCCGATCCCGCGATCCATCATTGCTATCCCCGCGGGCAGGGCCTTGTTGGAAAGGTCCCCAAGAGCACTCATATGACTCCGTTTTGGCAAGCCACTTATTCAATACTCCGGAACACTATTGCTATCAAGTTTGGGGAGAAGACTGAGGCTCGCGCGTACATGATCAATCTCCTTCATCACATTATGCCCAGTTTTTGGAGGAAGAAGAAAATTGATGTTCTTGACTATATGTGGGAAGAGATGCACACCGTGGTTCGTGAGAAAAGGGTCCCCATCTATGGCCCATATCTTCAACAGCTCTTTGTCAGAAAGTTGGATCAGATCTCGCTCAATGCCTATATCCCAACTTTGTATACGCCTACTCTTCATTCTTTGCCATCTCGTCCTCCGGATGTGGTCATTCCTTCTCAAGAGAAGCGTGCTAGCACCGAAGCTCCTGAAGCTCATGTTGAGCCCCCCAAGAAGCACGGCATATTGGATGCTTTCAAGAGGATGAACTATTTCTTTGCGGATAAGCAAGTTAAGGAATACAAGACATATCACAAGCAAAAGTCTTACAACCACAACCAAAGAGAGATTATGAAGAAACTGAATTTCCCCGAGCCTTCTTGCTCAAGCTCCGAAGAGGTCTCGGAGAATACCTACAAGTCCAAGTACACCTATTGGTTCGGCGACGATGCTTCCTCTCTTGCTCCCTATTAGCAGGGCACCCAAGGTGAATCTAGCTCCGGTCAAGCTTTTGGTGGCAGAGATGAAGATGTTGTTGATGATGATGATGAGGAGGAGTTTCCCGACGAGTGATCCATGAGCTTTCACGTCTCTTTCTCCTTTTTGGTGTCTTGATGCCAAAGGGGGAGAGATATCCGGGGATTTGCATTCATGCATCAATTTGCATTTTCGTTTTCTTGCATCGCATTTGTTTTAGTTGAACTTTATATGGTTTATGCTCGTGGAACCTTTTATGTTCATGGAACCTTATGTGGTTTATGTCGTAAACTTTGCTATCACTATTGTATGAGATGGTTAAATATTGTATGAGACTATGGATTTCGGTATTCGGATTTATCTAGTTGAGACTTCATGATATTGTGCATTGATATGAAATTATCTACATCTCTTGGCACAAGGTATGATCATCTCCAAATCTCAACTTAGTTGGCTATGTGCGATTATGTTGTTCCTATATCATGTTGATTATCTTGTTGGGAATGTTTCCCTCCTTATGTGTGTATTTGCATTGCAAGGCAAACAAACTATATGCACACATGTAGGGGGAGTCATTTCTTTGTTTAAAAACGTGATATAGTGTGGTCTCAATTGCAAATCCGTGTGTTGTCATCTAACACCAAAAAGGGGGAGATTGAAAGGACATTTATTATCCCTCTATGTTTTGTGTGTTAGATAACAACACCTGTGAAAGTTTAATGTGTTGCTAAGTGATTTCAGATATCTTCCGGTATCTCTCCATATTCAAAAAGAAGAAAGAAAGTTCGGGAAATCGGAAAGATGCGCGGTGCCCTGGGTGGAAGGTTCCCAGGCCGGCCAGTCCGGGCCCCATGCTGGCTGGGTGGCCGGTTCCCAGGCCAGCCAGTCCGGGCTCCTGGCCGGCTGGCTCGGCTGGGTGGCCGGTTCCCAGGCCGGCCAAACCGGCCCCCATGCCGGCTCCTCTGTTGGAAGGCCACAGCACGCCAGGCCGGCCCCCAGGCCGGCCAAACCGGCTCCCAGGCCGGCCAAACTGGCTTCTTCAACAGCCACTTTTTGCAAGAGCTATAAAAGCCCCTCCACCTACCTTGGGACAAGTAGCTCGTCCAGCATTAAAGTCGACCATTAAAGCAAGCTCAAGAATCACAAGATCTCCCAATCCCTCCACCCAAACTCGTTGATCTTTGGAGGATTGAAGGAGAAGGCCCGGATCTACATCTTCACCAAGCAGTTTTTCATTTCCCCCTCATTCACTTGAGGGCCCCTTTGCTAGGGTTTCCATTGGGAAAACCTAGCTCATTGTTGTACTTACTTGATTGTCTTTGTGACAGATTGTAGCTGTTTGGGAGCCCCCAATCCCGTTGTGGGTTGTGCCCCGAATCGTTGTTGTAAAGGCTCCGAACATGTTGAGTCTCTCTTGAGACAACTTAGTGGGGCCGAAGAACTCCTTGAAGACAAGGGAAAAATTGAGAGAGAGGATTCTCTCACCATAGCATCCTTGAATGCTACCATAGAATCCTTAAATGCTTCTCTTGAAGAAGAGAGTGAATATAGAACTACTCTTGAGGAAAGACTAGGGAACATGCCCGTGCGTTGCAACGGGAGAGAAAAACTTTAAGAAATTTTAATATTTTTTACATGGAAAAAAATACTTATTTTGGAATTAAACTCCTTTTAAGCAGACAACATGGTTTGAGTATTGGAAAAAGAAGATCAACACACAAGCCATAATTGATTACACTCCAGCAGTGTTCGAGAATTCCCGATGAACTGCAATTGGCGAAATATGAGTTTGCTTTCCTATCAGCTCATGGATGGATCTAATGAAGAAAAAAAAACCATGACAGACCGTGTGCATTATATTTTGTACACTCTAAATAAGCCTTGAAACAACGGAAGCTAGACCAATACAAAACTAAGCTACATCTCTTCCAAACTGAATATATCTCTTTTGTGCGGTCCTACATATTGATGTGCAATGTATCCACTGCAGGACATGCTTGAATATTTAGTATAAACTGGAACATGACACCACTTGTTTTAGATAATTAAAGAGGGAGGCAAGGGTGGTGACCTTCCTGACGAATTCTTTGAGTCAACCGTTGTGCTACCCAAACGTGATCTGTTGTCGTCCCTGACAAAGACAACATGTCCGCGCATGCGTGAGCTGAATGGCGGAGCTGTAGCAGTCCAGTGCAGGAGATCAGAGGCAACTCGGGGTAGTCACTGAACTGCAAAATACTCCTAAGGAGGTGAATTGACCAAGATGGGCTCGAGGAAGAGCTTCTCGCCCAGCTATTTCCGCTGTGTCTCATCTTGTGTTGGCAATACCGGAAGAACCTGCACCAAAGAACAACCACACA
This sequence comes from Poa pratensis, assembly GCA_947311845.1. Lineage (NCBI taxonomy): Eukaryota > Viridiplantae > Streptophyta > Magnoliopsida > Poales > Poaceae > Poa > Poa pratensis. Next base: position 19,959,541 of record CAMZMU010000048.1, read on the forward strand.
TATGTGTGCGTCATCAGAGAAGCGAGCAAGCAATAAGATGAATCACATGTATACGGGGCACTGCATTCAGATGTGTTTTAGATGTGAGCACAAAAACAATTTATGAATATCATAAATTACTAAATATTGCATTGGAAAAATAGAAATAAGATGTCACTGGTACTTGATAGCACAATTAAACAAAAGCAAGGTGATCAAAGTACACAAATTTTCTTCCCTCAAAAGAAACTACAATAAATTTCATATTTCATGGTTCAACTAACGTGCATCAGGCTTCAGGATATGGGTTGTGACCCCAGACTGCTCGCTTGTGACTGTGCGCAGCCAGGAAAACCGCTCCAGATCATAGGATGATGAACCTTGGAAGAGTAACAGGCCTTCGTGCCCGTCCATTGCAACAATCTAAATACAAATAAAAAATGGACATGCATAAATTTTAGTGAAAAGCACAACAGAAATAGATTCATTATGTCCATGTATAAACTTTATTAAAAGGCACAACCGAAATAGATTCATGAAGTCCCACAAGCAACATAAATTCAGTGATTAATTCTGAAATCTGTACATAGGCATAATACATACCCGAAAAGAGATGCAAATGTCCATGGTCCTCTTCATGTTTAAGTAGTCTGCACTGCAAAGCAATATGAACCAATTTATCAATTCTGTAATTGCATTGAATCAGTTTCTATATCCACAGAGCACTAATGAGTTTATATGGCAATTTTAGTAATCTACTTAAAATGCTCTCAATTAGGAAAACAGTTAGAGAAGAGCGGGAGAGGCATGGACCTAAAAAAAGTGCAACCTACTATCTTAGAAATTTTCGTTAGTGCAACCTAGAAGATCCAATTCAAGAACAGTAAATAGGATGAGAATACATCAAATAGTAAGTAGGTTTGTCATTTGTCTATTTCATTTTCTCTGTTTGCTTTCATTTGCTTGCTAGAAAGAATTTCTCCCAATTCTATTTTCAACTCAAACATCTTTGTTTTTAAGATTTGCATCTCCCAAGTAACTACTTTTCTGAAATTTCCTATAGATTTCCATGAATTAAAAATCATATGATACGGAATTACAACATAGAAATTGTGCCCAGCTAAGAGTTATGCTCTCATTAACAAAAGAGCTGGATAAAACAATAAATTTACTTGATGTTAGAATATATAAATATATATTGTACCTGTATCCACAATCCCTACGGTCGCTTGCTTGTAGAGTCCATAGAGGATAAGCTGGTCTTGACTGGAAGTGCTCATGGGCAGAGTCTTCACCTTCGTGGCCTACTCTTCAAAATCCTCCTGCAACATAGTACGATAGATTTAAAATCATTGTTCAATCAAGCTGTACACTCACATAGTCCCGAGTACCTCGTTTCTCTCTCTCCTCTGTTCTTGCAGGCAGCCTGTCCTTCTCTCTCTCTGGTGGACACGGCAAAAATCCAACGAGATGGCGCTTCCTGGAAAGATTCCTCGCGGCCAGGCCCTCGCCACCTTCGCCCGCATCAATTCCCATCCAAGACTGAACCGATTCCCACCAAGAACGGCCGGCTAGTCCCGATACCTGATGGCTCCCAATCGGCATATTTGGGATCGGGCTCTACCCGATGCTCGAACGCCTGATCTTGGAATTAGGCTTCCTCAGCGGCGATACCTGACGGCTCCCAATCGGCATATTTGGGATCGGGCTCTACCCGGTGCTCGAACGCCTGATCTTGGAATTAGGCTTCCTCAGCGAGCCTCCGTCATGGTGAGCTTCGGGGGCCTGCTGCGTTTAGACAACCCTGGGAAGAAGGCCATCAGGACAGATCAGAGCAACATGTCGAGCAACAGCAATTCGAGGCTGGAGCTGCCTCCAAACTGGAGAAAGGAGAGTGGATTCTCACGGATTTGGACAGCCCACTGAATCTTGATATGTAATTAAAACTAACAACAGTTAAATCCAAATTACATAGTTCAAACCTTTCAGTAAATCAGACCACATTGTGAAGCAATATTATCAGCAATAGTCCAGATCGGAAGTTACAACAACATCAGCGCATATAAAAAGATGGAGCAAAATCCTAGCGCCAGAACGCAAACTCACACAGGGCTAAAATTCTATACACGGGGATGGGGAAGAAAATTCGAGCGGGCGCCGGCGACGACAGTACCTTGCGAGATGAGGCCCTCCACGGCGAAATCGGCATCCAATGCCTTGAGCTTCCGCGAGGCCGGCGAGGAGCGTTGTAGATCTCGGCCTTGGTGCGGTCGTCCAAGATCCCCTTGAGCTTCCTGAAAGACGGCGGGATATCCGGCCCATCCACCGCCGCCACGCGGTAGTGCTACTGCGGGAGGAGATCGATCTTCTCCCGGCTGGCGACGACTGTGCTCTAAGAGGATGGAATCGAGCATGGGGAACTTGCAAACCGCCTTTCCACCGAATCCTCTCTCAGATTTTTAATCTCGACCGAATCACAACCACGACGAGTGGGCTCGACCTCAATTTGGAGGAGGACGACGGCTATGGGCACGTGGTTTGAGCGGAGTCCATGTCGGAGCAGATCTCGCGTCGAAGAGAGATGAGGGGGGCGCCAGATCGACCTGGAGGGAGGAGAGACCGGGCCGTGTCAGATTGAGGCAACGGGGATGAAGCACGACCGAACAACGTTCTTAGGCGGTGGCACTGGTTGTAATTAACCCAAACGAAACGTTATGTGACTTATGGGTGGCAGTGGTGGGTAAATATGTGATTTGGTGGGAGGGTAAAATCGAAAAAAAAATGACGTACCACAAGAAACCTTAATGCTTTTATTATTAGGTATAGACTTGAGTCTCTTGATGATAAAAATGATGAAATAATTGCTAAAATCATTAAGGATAGAGATCATGTCTTTGCTAAATATAAAGTGATTAAAAAGGAGAAAGACGAATTTGTGGCTGCTAATGCTAGACTTCTTGAGGATTTGGAGAAGCTTGACAAGGCTCACAAGGCCTTGGAAAGTGAACACTCCAACCTTGTCAAGTCTCATGAGAAACTTCAAACTCAACTTTCTAAATCTACTTCACCTAGTACCTCTATTCTCTCTCGTGATCATGCAAATGTTATTGAGGAAAATGATAGGTTGAAGGTGGATCTTGCCAAGGCCACTAGTGCCAAGACCTCTATGCCCAAAGGTAAAGAAAAGGTTGTTACTCATGCTTTTGAGCAAAAGCCACACAAAGGGAAGGAGGGTCTTGGTTATGTAGCCAAGGCAAAGAACAAGAAGAGCAACAACAAGGAGAACAATGCCAAGCCCGCACAAGCCAAGACTTCCATTGCGGGTGGTAATGCCACTAGGGGCAAGACCACTCGTAGTGACTTTGCGGGGCATAACAATCCCAACTACATTCTTTATGTTGACTATTATGGGGATGTTTATGCACAATATGTTGGTCCTTATGATGGTTACATTGATTATTCTATTTGGGTTCCTAAGACCCTTGTTGCTAACAAAAGAGGACCCATTGAGAAATGGGTACCTAAATCCAAGCAATGATTTCTTGTAGGACTATACTTCCGGTGGGTCTAAATGGGTGGTTGATAGTGGATGCACTAGTCATATGACCGGAAGCAAGGAGATTATGACGGAGTTGAGACCAAATCTAAATCACTCAACCGTCTCTTATGGTGATAAGTCAAAAGCTGAGGTAAAGAGTCTCGGCAAGGTGGTAGTTGTAAAGGATATCACCTTTGTAAATGGCATGCTTGTCGAGTCTCTCGGTTACAATCTTATGTCCGTTCGTGCACTTAATAAGATGAATTTTGATGTCCACTTTACTATTGATATGGTGGTACTCTTGAGGAGCAAGACTCTAAAGGTCATGTTTGTTGGGTATGTTGAAAATGAGTTGTTTGTGGTGGACTTTTCGGGGTCAACCAACACTCAAGCAATATTCCTATTCGGAAAGGCCGACGTGGGGTGGTTGTGGCATCCGTGTCTCCGCGTGCTTTGACTTCGGTTACTTCTATCCTTGTTTACTGTCTTTACTTCTTGTACCGTGCCTAGTTGCTAGCTTGTCATATAGGTAAATTCACCGTAGTTGCATATCTAGAGAATTTACCTTTTGTGTCAAGCCTAATTTGAAAAAGAACTAAAATTTGAAGTAGCACCTATTCACCCCCTCTAGGTGTCATACCGATCCTTTCATACGTGAAATCTTTATCTTTTAGTCTTCCTTCAATATAGTCGCGACGAGGTAATCTTTTGAAAGCCTTGATGTAGCACAACATGTCTAGTTCGGTAGAGGAGTTTCTATAAGTGGGCCACCGATCGGGGGAGTGTTTGGACATTGTGAGCTATGAGTGGTGCAGGTCCATAGGATTATGGCCTAACCCACTTGTCTCTAATAAGCTCTCGATCAGTACTTGTAATAAGGTGACCAATGTCTTAATGAAGTCCCTATGGTCACGAGTAAACCTTTTTGATGAGCTCCATGGCTTCTGTTGAAGACATCAAGAAGAAAATTTATGATTGTCCGGGAAGGTGGCATGAAAACTTGTCAGAAGCCTTGTGTGCGAATAGAATCTCAAATCTCAATGCATGGTGCTACGAAAATGACTCAATATAAGTTGGTCTATGAACAAGAAGTCATTTTACCCGTAGAGGTGAATCTGGCTGCCTTGAGATTTGCTAATCATGCAAATATATGGAAGTGGATTAGCATAATCTGATAATGAACAACATTGACTAAGTTGCTGATAAACGTGTGATGATCTTACAGGACATCTGTAGGAAATGTTGCGGGTAAACAGAGCTTAGAAGAAGAAATCTAACGTGAGGAGTTTCAAGAAGAAATCTAACATGAGGAGTTTCCAAGTCAATGACCTATTCTGGAAAGTGATTCTACCGATTTGTTTGAAAGATCAAAAAGTCAGCAAATGGTTTTCAAGTTGGGAGGGTCTTCTCAGAACCGCAAGAATAACACCCAACAACTCATATCTAGTGGAATCCATGAAGGAAATATTCCACCCGAGCTCTTATAGTAGAAGATATCTGAAGAAACTTCACCCGAGTGGGTGGGCAAGTAGCTTAAACACACGAAAGGCCGATAACCATGTTTTATCACCCTAAGCATGATGACTGACGGGGTATTGACATCCTCCTTAAAACAGACAAGTAGCATACCAAATATAGAAATCCTTCCGCGACAAGCAATTCGGGCGGACACGCCCAAAAACACTCGAGAGCAGGAGATACATGAAACACAGACACGAGCAAGACATGCCCGTTATGAAAGGCACTCACACATATATATGTAGCAGCACAGAGCATGTAGAAGACACTTGAAACCAAGGCAACCTAGACTAGAAGACCTTGGAAATGGAACTAAGTCCTACCAAGACCTACGCGGTTTGACTCCATCACGAAGACTAATGAAGACCTCACTAGTATATATGTGAGTTAGAATTTTTGCTTGTAGGAGAAGTCCAGTCACCTCATATATATGTGAGTGGTGACAGCCGATTGATCTAAGTAACATTCAGTCGATCAGATCAATACCAACTACTCCCTCCGTTCATGAAAGGATGTGTATATGCATACAAATTTAGAGAAAGTTGAGACATCCTTTCATGAATGGAGGGAGTACTTTTTTATCCTCTATACCCTAGTTTTGCTTCTCGTTCTTTAGTGTCTCTTGTTTTCCACAGGCAGCAATTCACGATTTATCTGGGGCGAGCGAATCAACCCAAGTCAGCTAATTATACCTTATGCAAGCCCTGACGGGGTCCTCCCTGGTGAGCAAGGTTTCGGGTTCCAAAAGTGTCCTCCGCATTGATTTGTGTGTATTGTGTTTCTTATCGGGTCTCCCTCGGTGACATGTCACCCCGCTTGACGTCAAGGATACACCGTAACGTGATTCGTGTGCAAACACCATGGGGTCGTCCCTACCTGCAACCATCCAACCTGGTGGAGGAGGAGGGGCAAGGGATGATGACCCATGAGCAGAATGATGGCATTTCCCGAAACATTCCTTTTGGCCATGGGAACTTGTAGAGTATCACGACTATTCTATTTCTCACAAGTCTCAAGCTCCGCATAGCAATGGTGCAAAGTGAAAGCTTTGCCTTTGTTGTCCTTGTTGCCCTTCTTGATCCTCTCCAACATATTTTGGGCAATGGAGTTCTACAAATGACAAGAAATGCAATGGGTTAGAACAAATGCAATAAAGCAAGAATGGTGTCAAATGAAGCAACAAGCAACTTACTCGGTCATCACTATTGGTGCCACTTGGGTTCAAACGCTCCACATTCGCCAAACAAGCCGCCCACTTTTGGCAATCGGCGTTGATGATATTCCATCGATGATGAATGGAACCCATGTTCCGGTCAATGCCACTCTTGTTGCGAGGAACAAAATACTCCCACATCCGCAACCAATATGCTTCCTTTGGCTGCTCCACACCCATGGACGCGTCAAGACCGACCCGCTTGTAAGCTTGGCATATCAATATGGCCTCCGCGTTGGTGTAGTTCGCTGCTCGTCCCCTAGGCACGAACCCCTCAACATCATTGTCAAGACCCTCATCAACCTGCTCATATTCTTGAGATGGAGTGTCTTGGGAGCCAACATGTGAATGAGTTTCAACATTCATAATATTGAAAAACTCCATGTCATCATCGAGTCTAAAATGCAAAATAGAACGAACAACAAGTAGCAACATTTCATAGATGAAAGATCAAGCAAAAGAGAAGTTTTTACCCCCATAGACAAATCATCGAGCACGTTCGATGCGGGCGGAGTGCGGGTCGGCGACGCGACGAAGGGGAGGTCCTCGGTCGGCGAAGGAGGTGGAGGAGGCATCATAGCGGCGTTGGCGACGTCTTTCGGCTCGGGGCCACGACCGGCGGCAGCCTTTTGCTTCTTCGATGTCGTGGCGGCGGCCACCGATGCCCTCTTGCGTGCGGCGGCCGGATTCACCACTCGGGCGGCCTCCGCGACCGGAGCTGAGGCGTTGGAGACGCTGCGGGGAGTGACGAAGACCTGCCGGCGGAGGGGTGGAACCGTAGCTAGGGTTTTCCGCGACGGCGACGACGGCGCCGCCGCCGCCCGGGGCTGGGGAACGGCCAGTATTGGTCGCGGGAGGGGTGGGGAAGTCGGGGAGGGAACCATCGTCGCCGTCCATGGCGCGGAGGTCACCAGCGGCGGCCAAATCGAGGGCGAGGCTGTCGCGGCGCGGGGCGGGGGGTTGAAGATGTGTTTTTGCCATCCGGTGCCCTAAAAACGGTTTTTAGGGCACAAATGCTAAAATAGGGCATCTGTTAGAGATGATTTAATCGAATCGTGCTCGATGGGATCCTTTTCCTATTCCATTAGAGCATTTCCAGTAGTTGATGTATTTTAGGTATTTTAGGGCACCAAAAATATCTTGATATAAAATTTACATCACTAAAAAAGGTGAACTTTTTGGCACAAAAACGTCCATCTTCAACGGCTGCCCTAAAATAGGGCACCATATAGGGCATGAGTGCTCCAACTGCTTACCTAAAAGAACATCCAAACATTACATTTCATACGAACAACATCCGGACTTTTGATACCAATACTAACTACATCCAAACATTTCATATGAACCAAACATTGCTACTATAGATTCGTAAATAAAATAGAAACTACTCGAGCACCCTAATCCTCCCAATCGAATGAGGAATCTGTATCCCACTCGAACGAGGAGGAATCCGAGTCCACGGTGATCACCGTCGAGGGCCAGCCTCGTTCTCCTTCTTGACCTTCTTCTTCTCATGTCTTCTTCCTCTTATGCTCTAGCTTCCGGTCAAACTCCATCTCGTATTACACGTACTACGGATTCTCCCTCTTCAACCTAGTCATTGCCTCCTCGTCACTCACTTGGGTGTCCCGCCGCTCGAGAACAATGCTTATCCTTCTTCGTCGGGCGGGTCACCACGTTCACCGATGGACTCCACATCCTCTAGGGATTCGATCTCCGAGAAGATGGGCTCCGAGCGTGGACGCCCTCGAGCCTCCAGGCGGCAATGTCGTACGGTCGTGCGGCAATCTCCGTTGCCGCGAACATGTCAAGCCCTTAGCAACTTCTGTCGCGCTGGAACTCGACGCCGAAGAAGTCAGAATCCTGCACGCGGACCCCTTTGAAGCCGGTCTTGCTCTTGGACTTCGGTGTCATGACGGCAGCTACGGGGCGGTGGGCCATTTGGGGCTGGCAGGGGACGCGGCAGACGGAGGCAAGGGGCTTGGGGCGGCGGATTAGAGTTGGTGGCGCCGGCGGATGCGGCAGCGGGGTTGTATTAGTGGATGCGGCGATGGGACGACAAGGGGAGGAGGTTGATCCGGTGGCGGCGAGCTGCGGTCGTGGAGCTGGGCGGAATTAGACAGATTTGGCGTTGGCAGCGCACGGGGGTGCAGCGGGAGGAGGGTGGGGGAAAGCTCAGTGCGGCAGTTGGCTGCGCGCGGCTGTCGTTCGGCTTTTTGAGCACGGACTGAAGTGATGTATATTTGCATCACTTGGAGCTCTATTTTAGGGCTGTTCAAAATAATTTTGGGAAAATTATACATCAAGCAGTTATTGGAGGTCGTTTTTTTGCCCCCAAAAGCCCTAAAAACGATTAATGTCTAAAATACAGCTGTTGTTTGAGATGCTCTTAGCAAGAGATAGTCACCTTATCCGGAGAGGAACATGCTTGTTCACTAAAAAAGTTTTAACATTACAAATGATTTCCATTATTCATAAAAAAGTATTTTTTATGGCATTCGGGATGATCGCGCCTAGTAGCCACATATCAGCTGCGCTCAATATACGGGATTTCCGTTGGGTCAGATCTTTCGCTTTGACGAATTTGGACCTATTGAAAAGGAATCTAAGCCTTCGCACAAACAAGCAATATAGAAGCAAGATGAGGAAGCAGCGAAAATTCATCAACAGCTCAAGAACAGTCATATTTTGTGGTCCACTGTTCCTTGTTTTTATCTGCTGAAATGTTTTGCTCAATAAATATCTTTCATACTCTTTTTAACGGTTCAGTGACCTGAAGCGTGTCACTCAGGATGGGGATTGATAGCCCTCTATAGCAGAAAAATCTCCTCCTGGTGTGTGGAAAATTTACATAAAATTTGGCACAACCACATGCGTCGCATAACTGGCTGATTGGAAAATATAAAGAAAATTTGGCACAACCACATGCTCTCGTAACAACTATAAAATGGACACGCTTCCACTGATCAACTGCATACCCCAAGCATAGACCGAGCTTAAATGGCAATTGTATCATCCGCATGCATTCCCGTGGCCGTACTAGTGCTAGTATCGGCCATGGCAGCATGTTCTTCTCCAAGTCCAACCACAGGCAACAACAGCGATCTTGATCTCGCCGCGCTGTTAGCTTTCAAGGCCCGGCTTTCTGATCCCTTTGGCGTCCTCGCCAGGAACTGGACCACCGGCACTTCTTTCTGCCACTGGCTTGGCATCACATGTAGCCTACGCCGACAACGCGTCACGGAACTGTTGCTGCCTGACACACCCCTCCATGGATCGATCGCTCCTCTCCTCGGTAACCTTTCTTTCCTTTCTGTTCTGGACCTCACCAACACCAACCTCACTGGTTCCATCCCAGCTGACCTTGGCAAGCTACACCGTCTTAGATATCTCCTTCTAGCTGAAAACAGCCTATCAGGTGGCATTCCTCCTGACCTAGGATACCTGGCAAGCCTTGAGGTTATTGATTTATACCTCAACCAACTCTCGGGCCTCATCCATCCGGAGTTGTTGCTGCAACTGCACAACCTCGATGAGATTTCCATTGAAGGAAATCACTTGACTGGGCAAATACCACCTTATCTATTCAACAACACACCTATCTTGAGATACCTCTGGTTTGGAAACAACAGTCTATCAGGCCCTATTCCAGATGGTGTTGCCTCCCTGTCCATACTTGAGACCTTAGACTTGCAATATAATCAGCTTTCCGGCCAAGTGCCACAAGGCATCTTCAATATGTCCAGGCTACAGGTCATGGGACTCGCGGGCAACAGGAACCTAACCGGGCCAATACCAAGCAATCACACATTCAGCCTTCCTATGTTACAGTTTATTTCCCTCGCCCAGAACAGCTTTGCCGGTCGGTTTCCCTCGGGTCTTGCATCATGCCAGGACTTAAGAGAAATTTATCTGTATAGCAATTTCTTCATGGATGTTGTACCAATATGGTTAGCTAAATTAAGACACCTCCAAGTAGTTTCCTTGGGTGGAAATGACCTCAACGGTTCCATCCCAGCTGCTCTTAGCAACCTCACCAGTCTTACGGTACTAGAGCTCTCTTTTAGCAACCTGGAAGGAAATATTCCACCAGAAATAGGACTACTTCGGAATCTTTCATCTTTGTTTCTTCAAGCAAATCAATTGACTGGCTCAGTACCGCCAACAATTGGGAATATTATTGCTTTGAAAAAGCTTATTCTGTCACATAACAACTTGGATGGGAATATGGACTTCATGTCAGCTCTTTCCAAATGTAGACAGCTGGAGCAACTTATCCTGGACCATAATTTTTTTAAGGGTTCCCTTCCGGAACACATGGGGAATCTCTCAGCACATTTAACCCATTTCATTGCGAATCTGAATAAGTTAACAGGTAGTCTTCCAGGAACATTGTCAAACTTAAGCAGCCTTCAATTGATAGATCTTGGTTACAACCAACTCGATGCAATTCCAGAATCAATCTCTATGATGGAAAGTCTCGTCTTGCTTGATATCTCTAACAATGACATTTTAGGTCCTCTGCCCACACAAATTGGTATGGTTTCGAGTCTAGAACGACTATTTCTAGAAAGAAACAAAATCTCTGGTCCCATACCAAGTAGCATTGGTGACCTTAGCAGGTTAGAATACATTGACTTGTCCGATAACCAGTTGAGTTCAACGCTACCAGCAAGCTTATTCCAACTTCATCAACTTATCCAATTAAATCTTTCATACAATACCATTGTTGGTTCTCTGTCGGTCGACGTTTCTGGGCCAATACATATCGATCTAATTGATATTTCTTCCAATCTCATGAACGGAAGCATCCCAGAATCACTCGGACAACTTAATATGCTAACCCACCTTATTATGTCACACAACTCATTTGAAGGATCAATCCCTAGCACACTTGGAAAGCTAATTAGCTTAACGTCATTAGATCTCTCCTCCAACAGACTCTCTGGTACCATTCCCATGTTCCTGGAAAACCTTACCGACCTGACAATGTTGAACCTCTCCTTCAATATGCTGGAAGGTGAAATACCAGAGGGAGGTATTTTCTCAAACCTCACGTCAAAATCTTTCATTGGGAATGCTGGGCTTTGTGGTTCTCCACGTCTTGGGTTTTCTCCGTGTCTTAACAAGTCCCACCACTATAGTTTACACCTTCTAAAATTTCTGCTCCCAGCTATCATGGTAGCCTTTAGCGCCGTTGCTATTTGCTTATACCTATTGACTGCAAAGAAATATAAGAAGGTGAAAGCTAATGGTGATGTGGAGGATGTTGTAAGCCATCAACTAGTCTCCTATCACGAGCTCGTCCATGCCACTCAAAATTTCAGTGATGATAACATGTTGGGGTCTGGAGGATTTGGAAAAGTTTTTAAGGGCAAACTTAGCAATGGTTTGGTTGTTGCAATAAAAGTCCTCGACACGAAGCTGGAGCATGCCATCAGACACTTTGATGCCGAGTGTCAAGTGCTTCGAATGGTGCGGCACCGTAATCTTAAAAAATACTCAGCACCTGTTCAAACATGGACTTCAAAGCACTGGTGCTTGAGTTCATGCCCAATGGAAGCTTAGAGACACTGCTGCACCGCTCTGAAGGCAGAACGCACCTTGGATTTATCGAGAGGCTGGATATCATGCTTGATGTCTCAATGGCAATCGAGTATCTCCACCACGACCACTACGATGTGGTTTTGCACTGTGATTTGAAGCCTAGCAATGTGTTATTCGACCTGGACATGACCGCGCATGTGGCCGACTTTGGCATTGCAAGGTTGCTATTGGGTGATGACAACTCAATGATTGTTGCGAGCATGCCTGGAACGGTTGGTTACATGGCACCAGGTACATTGCTAGCAGATATTATACCATTTGCTAATTGTAGTTGTTTAGATTACTTTTAATGTCTTTACATGTTCTTCTTGTGTAGAATACGGGTCAATGGGAAAAGCATCACGTAAGAGTGATGTGTTCAGCTATGGGATCATGCTTTTTGAAGTTTTCACCCGAAGGAAACCTACGGATGCTATGTTTGTGGGAGAACTAAGCCTTAGAGAGTGGGTTCATCAGGCGTTTCCTGCAAAGCTTGTCCATGTTGTGGATAGCCATCTACTGCAAGACCCCTCGTCTTCTAGGTGCAACTTGGATGAGGACTTTCTTGTGCCCATATTTGAGCTGGGCTTGCTCTGCTCTAGCAATTCCCCTAACGAAAGGATGACGATGAGTGATGTAGTCGTGAGACTGGAGAAGATCAAGATGGCATACACCACATCAGTTGAGGAGCTACAGCAGAAAAGTTGGGCGGGCCAGATTGAATAGAGTTAATAGGTTAGACCCTTATTGGGCTGGCTTTACCAGTTTATAGGCCAAAAAATCGATTTTGCTGTTGGGGGGTGCGCCACAACCTGGGTTTGCCGTAACATCTTTGCCCTTGCTCATTGAATAATTGCTTAGGCTCTGTTTTGCATTGTTGTGGACTACTATAGAATCCCCGTATTGCACAACCAGCTTTTGCTTATTGTTTCGGCTTAAATTATGATCTCCTTTGTAATAGCTTATAGTTACTTTCTGCAATAACGATAATGACATAATTATAGATTGTTGTCATATATTCATTCGAAATGTACTAAACCGTTGTAAACGGCCGCTTGGCCCCTCCTTCTTGAAACCAATACGTCTGCTTGGACGTATCCTTAAAAAAATATTCATTCGAAATGTACTAAGTTGTTTCTTTATTGTAATATGTTTTTAAGGAGAGGAATTTAATTATAATCTGGTTTGCCAATGAGGTGGCCATGCACATCGCTGCATTGTATAGTGTGTCAATCGTTGATATAACACTTACGAATTGTAGTTCTCAACAAATATTATATCTATCAATGTAGTACCGTTAAAGATTGCATGTCCAAGCTTACGTATTAATTATTACTCCCTCCGTTCCTAAATATAAGATGTTTTAGTATTTGTCCACATTCACGTATATAGATGTATGTAGACATATTTTAGTGTGTATGTACACTTATTTCAGTATGCACCTAGACAACATGTTAAAGAGCTAAAACGTCTTATATATTGGAATGCAGTCCGGGAGTAGAAGGCAAAGATGAATAAATATTTCAACAACGAAAGTATTACATGTGCTATGATACTCAATACGTACCATAATAGTTCAGCTTATTTATGCTATACTACGACTGCTCAGTTTTTACGATGCCCTTATCCTACTCTACAACTCTGGTTCTCCTTCGTTGCCTTTAGTTCAACAAGCAAAGAAGTAATCGACTCCTGCAGTTTCGCAAGACAAGTCTGGTTCTCCTCTTCGAGCTGGATCTTCTGGTTTTCCTCTTCAACGTTTATAAAGCCTAAGCAATGTTTTCTGGAAAAGATAGGGATGTGTACAACGTACTCAACAAGTGCATGTAGGAGATAAGTGTTTTGAATCCTCTAGCCACAGCTGTGACCATATGTCATAGCAATATTTTTGGTAATTATTTGTTCAAAGTCAAGTTTTATTCACAAAATCTATGTCCATCAGACTTGACGGGTTGTTATAACCTCCAATGGTTCCTTTCCCACAGTGATCGCAGTTCTTGCACAGAATAAGGAGTGACTCGCCACAATTATTAGCACTACAGAGATGTTCTACTTTACCCCACAAGTGTCTCTTGGCATTTTCTACCGGGTCTATATTTTGTTGAATGTGTGACCAGTCTAAGGTATGTGAGTCATGTACTGCTCTTCCCCATGACACCGCATATCCGCCCAATTGTAATGTGGTTTTACCAGGTTAATTAGGTTCTACCAGTTTCAACTTTGCAATTGTTGGGGATAAGCCCACCCTCCATGTGATAAGTATATTGCAGCCTCCTGCATGCATCTAGTTGGTGCTACCTATCTGAAGATATGCGGCAGGAAGAAAGTATGACTGACTTGCCAGTCGGATTCCAGGTCTTGTGGTTGACGTTATCTTTGATTATTCTTTTATTTTGTATTTTACTTAATTGGTTACCTTTAATCATTTGTAATATTCATTAAACTTATTAGAATGTTATTATAATGGTTTTATACCGAGTTTAGATATTTCTAGGATTTTTCTATAATTTACCTTAACTACTTGGAACTAATCCTATTTTTACTTATGAACTCATGTTTAAATCATATCTGTTGCAATGATGATGCTTATCACACAATCACGGTTGGAATATTATTCCTAATATTTTTAGAATTCAATGTGAGTTTTTTACTTATCTTTTAAAGCATACATTTCGGTCAGATTATTTGCCTTCTTCTCCTCCTCATACCTGGCCTTAGCCTCGATGGTACTTTCTTTAGCCTGTGGTAGCTTGGAAGGAGCAAATCATAAATGGAAAGGTCATAACATGTGTGCAATCGGCGTGGAAGATCCAGCCACCGCTTTGAAAATTGAAAGGACAGTAGTGGTTACTGTTGTGTGTGGATCTAGCTTGTCAAGGATCATGATCAGATCAGTATCTCATCAGGTAAGGTGCTGAGCTTGTCCTCACAGCAACTGTCGCGTTCCTGGCTCATACGCATGTGGATTCGTTTCCATGGAAAAAATATGGAATTGTAGCCAGTGATTTCCAAATAGCTTACAGAGAAAACTAAGCCACTCGTCTTAAAAACTAAATAAAATATTATGAATTCTACGGAGACAAACACCTTAAAAGAATCTTTGTACCTAAACAAACTTAATAATGGCATGAGCATGCGAACCAGTTTAAAGAGTGTACATGATAGGTGTTCTAGCTGCACAATTTAACAGTAAGAGGTGTTCTAGTTGCACAATTCAACAAAAACAATAACAGACTAACAAGCAAAATTAGTTCAGTAGCAAAATAACCGTAATAAACTGCATTGTCTCTGTCCACAATAGCTCCGCAAACATGGAGCAATCGAGAAGTAAGAAGAGGAATACCAATTTAGTCTGCAGTTTCAGGTCATCAATAGCAATTGCTTAAGCGGGAGTGTTATCTGACACCATTTGGGCGTGGGCTGTGAGCTGACGACTGAAACGATGGAGTAAAAAAGGATCGACATGAATCGTACGCGTTTTTGTGATGAGGATGGTGAGGCGGCGGTGGCGGTACAGATGTCGGAGGTGCAGTACCCGCGTCCATCGGATCCGATCCGCGGCGGCGGCTGGCCGGCTGGTCGCCGGGTAGTGGACGGCGGCGGTGGGATCGCGGGGGCGCTTGTTTGGCTATGGAGTTCGAGCCTTCGAGCGAGGTTGATCAGGACGATGGGTTATTCAAAGAGAAAAATTAGGACGATGGGGCATGTGGGCGATCGAGTCTGCGCTGCTCGAAACGTGTCCGAGTCCGACGCAGTGGGCTCCGAGAGCAAAACGCCGTTAGCGAGACATGTGGTGCACAAAGTCCACCAATGTCTGGCCGCCTATATAAGCCGGACCAGGGAAGCCTTTAGGGCACGATATTCTGTACTCATTATAACCTGACCAAGGCAATTGCCATTATAGTGAGTTATAGCAGCACGTAGGGTTTCGCCACCGTTGCGAGATCCGAAGCTGGGTAAACTGCCTTGTTCAATCCCGACCTCGACGACGCTCCCTTTTACCCCCTCGGTTAACCAGCGGCTAGAGGACCCCCGTCTCCTATCTACGATGCCGATACGACGACACTCCGCCTCAGTCACAGGAGGCTCAACTGCCGTCCCGGCCTCCTCAGCCACAGCAGGCTCATCTGCCGCCTCCGCCTCCGCCCCAACTTCTTCGGACACGTAGAGGCACCACACCCGTCCGGGCGCAGGACGATGCCAAGAGGGCCCCGATAAATAGAACCCCGATGAAGCCCAAGCCCAAGTCCAAGCCCAAGCCCAAGACCACTAAAAATAAAAAAAATATTGCACCGATTTACAGCGACCAATACCTAGATGACGAAGAATTGAATAAGAAATACAATGCAGAGGTGCAAAGTTGCCCCAAATACGTGCGTGGACAGCCATTGTTGACTAAAGATGGATTACAAAGATCAGGCTTGGCTTGCCAGAAGCTTCATGAAAAGTACCTCCTATATTGTGAAGAGAATAAGAAGATGAACTTCAGTATCAGGAAAGGGATTTTTACGGCGTCGAAGATGGCGTTTCTTATATGTGGGAGTTTTCAGAGATGTTCCAAGTTTTCAACCTGAATACTGTTGATGGCACGTTCATGCGTTTGTTCACATTGTATGTGCCTTACAAATACTTTTCACATTTTAATAGCTTTCTTCTGTTCAGTACATGCTAACTATTCTCTTTCTTGTACTTACGAGACAGGTATTCGAGTGCAACCGCAGGAAAGAACCGGTAGGTTTCCTTGACCCGGCTCTTATCGCTTACATGAACATCTGCAGCAATCAATACGAAAGTACATTCGACTATGCTGTGAAAGCATTGACTAATTATCAAGACAAAGAGTTGATCCTGCTTCCTTACAATCAAGCGTAGGTTTGTTATCAAAAATTATCTGTACATCCTGCTTCCTTACCATCAGGCGTAAGTTTGTTATTTTCCTTTGCAGTCCTCACTGGATCTTAGCTGTCATCATTCCTAAACAGAACAAGGTATTGTATATAGATTCCCTACTTGGAAGTATAGATTATACACCCTTGGAGAAATTCTTGAACAGGTATTACATCGTTCCTTAGTTTACTTTATGATTTAACTTTCACGTGTTGTTTTCTCAATCTGCCAACTCATTACATTTGTAGTGTGTTCGAAAAGTACCTGACGATAATCAAGAGACCGTTGGCCAAGAGAGGAGAACAGGAGGCCATATTGAGTCACGTAAATTTTAACCCGGTAACAGTTGCTACTTTATTCCTAGTTTTCACAAATACCTGCTAGCAAACCAAACTAAGTGAGCGATTTTGTCACCAACATTACAGTGCCCTCAGCAACCACCTAATACAAATCTTTGTGGGTATTATGTGTGCAATGCAATATTGAAAGTCGTTCCCACCTTGAAAAGTCTGCCAAGCCTCGATTCGGTTAGTAATCCACGACATCATCAACAATTCATGTTTCCTAACAATATTTGCAGACATACATGACGAAAGATACCTAACTAAGAATCTGCCTGCAGCTTATAGGTGGAATGGGACGTGCACCTTTAAAGAAGGATGTTCTTACGATGGTGAGAGGCAAGTTTGCTGCGTTCGTCCTTAAACACATCGTAAGCAAGGAGGGAAAACTACACGACCCTAATCCATGATCATGAGATCCTATTCGGCATTTGTTCACCTGTCCATACCGGCATTCTTGCTGGTGAGACTATAGATTTTTCCAAAACAATTGTTGTCACCATTGTGGTGTAACTTCTTTAAATTGTGTCCACTTTTTTCCGAACAATGGCATAAAACTTTGTATTTGTAGCAATAGCTGTGAACTTGTATTCCAACATTTGCTGTAAACTTTGTGTTCATATGATTGTTGTAAACTTGTATTGCTGAATGTCTGCTAAATAATTGCTGTTGCACGGGCGTGCAAGCGCAGCTAATTACTATTAGCTTGCAATTAGACATCGGAAACGGGCAAACAGAAATAGCCGTTGCCGACATGATACCACACTGGTAATGGAGGACAAAACCCTCCGTTGCCGAAATGGTCACACATTGGTACCGGAGGGCCGGAGGCTCCGATACCGAAATTTTCTCACATCGGAAACGGTGTTCTGCCACCGTTGCCGATGAGGGCCCTCACATCAGTATCGGAAGCGGGGACACGGACCCTTTCTCCGTTGCCGAAGGGGTTTTTGGCCCGTTTCCGATGTGTCGTTCTGTACTAGTGTACGTTTAACCCTTTGTTTTCAGCAAGCCGGGGAGATTGACAACCTTCCTGTTTCGTTGGGGCAAATAGTTTGATTGTGTTGTGTGCAGGTTCCACGTCAACAGTCCAGACCGCCCTTCAAGCATATTTTTCTGGCGCCGTTGACAACCTTCTGAAGTGCTACTACTCCTCCTGGATTCGATAACCATGGTTTCATACTGAGGAAAAACTTGCTGCTGCACTGCTTCATACCTTCCACTTGGGGTCTCCCAACGAACGTGTGTTTCACGTCATCACATCCAAACATTACATTTCATACGAACAACATCCGGACTTTTGATACCAATACTAACTACATCCAAACATTTCATATGAACCAAACATTGCTACTATAGATTCGTAAATAAAATAGAAACTACTCGAGCACCCTAATCCTCCCAATCGAATGAGGAATCTGTATCCCACTCGAACAAGGAGGAATCCGAGTCCACGGTGATCACCGTCGAGGGCCAGCCTCGTTCTCCTTCTTGACCCTCTTCTTCTCATGTCTTCTTCCTCTTATGCTCTCGCTTCCAGTCAAACTCCATCTCGTATTACACGTACTACGGATTCTCCCTCTTCAACTTAGTTGTTGCCTCCTCGTCACTCACTTGGGTGTCCCGCTGCTTGAGAACAATGCTTATCCTTCTTCGTCGGGCGGGTCACCACGTTCACCGATGGACTCCACATCCTCTAGGGATTCGATCTCCGAGAAGATGGGCTTCAAGCGTGGACGCCCTCGAGCCTCCAAGCGGCAATGTCGTACGGTCATGCGGCAATCTCCGTTGCCGCGAACATGTCAAGCCCTTAGCAACCTCTGTCGCGCTGGAACTCGACGCCGAAGAAGTCGGAATCCCGCACGCGGACCCCTTTGAAGTCAAAACCAAGAGAGGAGGTGGTGCAATGTTTCTTGTGCAGAAGTGTCACATAGCACACAGTTAGGGCATTCAACAAAGAAATTCTTCCGCAAGACGAAGTCTTTTGTGCTCAATCTTCCATGATGAAGGAGCCATGTGAAGAACTTATGTCTTGGTCAACAGCATGTCTTCTAGATGCCCAAGATAGGTTTGGGGGTGTTAAAAAGTGTCCAATCGTAGTTCTAGATACCTATCTGGTTTTCTGGTGGAAAACAAAGTATCACCCCCATTGGAACTTCCATGTATGATGCTAGTCTATGCAGCTCAGTTCCTCCTTTTTTAAAATGGAGGTTGAGACCCCTTTCCTCTGCATCGAAGAGATACATACGGCTTTCTTAATTAGATTATACGTTTATACAACAAAGGACTAATAACAGTATAGATCAAACCATCCAAAGCTCAGTTCCTCGTGAAGAGACAAGCGCTTACTTTATTTCATAGCGTGCATGTAGTGTCCGTAGTTAGCGTCCAAGATTGAGGAGAGAGCACTTCAATGATTTTCTAATTTTATGATAATTTTCACTGGGAAGCGCCTAACTATGCATCCAGCGTTGTACATGCCCTTATGATACCAAAACAGACTTGATAGATCCGTCTTTAACCTATATTTCCCCAGTATAGATATACTTATTTTTTGTCCCAAATGTTAGTACTTTTATCTTAAAAGTGGGTCAAACTTAAGATAATATCACTAAATAAAGCTAAAAATAACATCATTTGTGACGGAGGGTCTAATTCCCTATATGGCTGGTAATTGGCATTTAGCTATTGATTTTACGTGGGTGCTATAGGGAAACAAATCTTATTAATATCAACTAGTCCCTCCTTTTCAAAATATAGTGAAATAAGTTAATGTCCTTAGACAAACATTTTAAAGTGTGGCCAAATTTACACACGAAAATATCATCACCTACAACATCTAAATGAATTGTCAAAGTATGTTTCACATCGAATCTAAAATTACTAACTTGATATTCTAAACATTGGTAATTGTTTCCTACAAAACTACAAGCTTATAGCCACTTGGCTTGAAAAACATAGAGTACAGTATAATGTAAAAAGGAGGAGTAGCAAAGTACTCCCTCCATCCGGAAATAGTCATCACGGATTTGTCTAAATACGGATGTATTTAGACATGCCGTATTTAGACATGTTTTAGTGTGCACATATATCCGAATTTAGATAAATCTAAGTCAAGTATTTCCAGACGGAGGGAGTATAATTCATCATTGTGTATTTGCGAACTAATGTAATTGCATATAATAGACTTTATGTCTTGCCTCTCCTTTAAGGAAATAGAAATTTTCATTCATATGTGTCGTGTGGTATTGTCAAGATGATTTTACTGAATCAACATTATTGATTGTTTGTGTGGGCATGCAATTAAACCACATGCAAGTTAACACATTAGAATATTATGTTATCTCATTTGGAACCCAGAAACATATGTAAGCTCATGAGCTGAGGGTACTTTCATCTTCGACTATTTCCAAAGTGTATATTTAGTCTTTTAAGTCTTAAGGTTGATAGGTTTGCCATTCACTACTTATAGCATGCTGATGTTCTCTCAAAATTGATGGTTTGAACACTTCAATGATGTTTTCTCTAGGGTTGTGTCAACGTCACACCACCACGTATATCAACATTATCCTAAGAATTCCAAGAATCTATGCAAAAAAGAATCATAAAAACAAAAATGCAAAGAAAAGAAAAGAAACACATTTTTAGAAGATAATTCCAAAAGTGAAATCTGCGAAAGTCTAAGCATAGAAGAAAATCTAAGAACTGGTCAACAAATTCGAATCCCCAAGTCAGCAAAAATCCAAAATGAATTCAACAATAAAATAATATAAATTTCACAAACATTTTAGCTGAGGCTTTAATAGTTTGTTGTATTTTTCATTTGTCCTAGTTTTGAACTCTTTAATTTTTTCACGCTAGAGTTTTTTTGCATAATTTTTGTTTTCCGTGTTTCATGAACATGTAGGTCCTTGTATTTTCTGGACCTGGTGTTGCTTGGTTGACTGACTTGAAGTATGTTACTCACTCACGATTTGGTAGCCATCTAGTTTGTGCTGCTACGCCTTTTGTTGGCGTGCTGGCACAGATATTTTATGAACATGAAGGTCTTCATTTTTTCTACGGCATGTGCTACCTGGTTCACTGAGATGAAGCAGTGCATGTCACTACTAATGCTAGAGTTTGATAGCGATATGCTGTGTCCTGCTAGATTGCCGTGCAGTGCGGGCAAAGATGTTTTATGGACATGCAGGTCTTTGTCTTTCAGTTTCTGCTGCGTGTGGAGGACTTGTCGTGGTTAGTGGAGGACTATAAGGTGATAATGGACTAGATACTGAAATCTGGATATTACTTATGCTGGCCATCCGATCCTGTGGCTGTACCGATGGATGAGATTTCTGGTTGACTGACCTGAAGCATAATATCTCCAGCTCAGGATATGGTGTCGATCCACGTTGCTATCTTTTTGGCATGCCCTGCGGGCGAAGATGCTTCACAGAAAGATCGTCGTATCGTTGCCAGTTCTTTTCCAGGGATTGGGATCATCGTGTGTGATGCTACACTTGCCGTCCCGTGCGAACAAAGATGGAACGTGGAAGTCTGCCTTTTTTCAAGGCCTATGTTATACGATTTTTCCCCCAAAAAAGAGGTTGCATTGAGCCCTCGGCCTCTACATTGAAAAGATGCATAGGAGTTTATTCAACAAATGTCTAGAAAGATAATACATCAAACAATCTGAAGCCACCACACAACATCTACAAACCCAACAATAGGAGAAGACCATGCCATTGTCAAGCTTCATGCACTAGCCAACGCAATAAAAAAAGTCTGAACTGATAGAAGGGCCAGTACAATCCATATATATTTCAACACCCTCTCTCACGTGGGACGCGGGAAGTCAACACGTGGATAGAAAAAGAATAGTCTCAGAGTTATGGCAACAACAATAATTAGATAAATTACGAAAGGTAGGACTTGAACTCAAAACCTTAGGATCTAATACCATGTCAAGCTTTATACATTAGCCAACGCAACGAATTGACAAAAATGGGTACGACATGTTGGAGTAGGTGCCCTCGAGTTGGACGCAGCAGGCGACTCGATATTGTATTTATAACTATGACTTGATCATGCCTATAAACATTGTATTTCAAATGTATCACTGATGTTTTAGTTGTGGATCTATGTTTGTAATAAGATACTTATTCACATTGTGTCTGGTCAATAGAGTTATGTATGACGACTCAACTCTGACTAATGTGTTAAGTCGATTCATGATTCGATTCCACTTGTCATGGGTATGGAGATAACGACTCAACACACGGACTTGACTAAAAGAGTTTAGCGAGTTGGACTGACCCACAATAAGGCCCAACTAGCAAGTATTAATTTGTGTAACTCATCGATGTGTATGGCATATTTCGATGCCCGAGGTCCGCACAAGACCCGAGTTGTGTACCATCCGACTTAGGTCTTGTCAAACGCTGGCTGTAACAGGATGGTTATATAGGCAGGGTTCGGGTCGACTCAAGAAGCAAGTTGTACGGCATGGTTAACTAAGATAGGATTTGGCCCTCCAACTTGGAGAGATGTTCTCTGTGCCCACTCGGGTGTAACTTGATTCGGAAAGCATGGCCATGCGACTCGACTAAGGAGTTAGTCGGGAGGATTAAATTGAGGACACAAGCCAAGTAGAGAGTCAAGCAATTAAAGGGATGACTAGCTCTCGCCTATAACTCTGACAAGGTACACAACAAGGAAAAGGGAATGTCATATGAACATTGGACATGAAGTCATGGACGACTTACTTCTATCGGGAGTCGGCACGCTTTGCTAGAAACTGCTTTCGAACTATCGGCTTGAGACCGGCTGTACAGGAAGGCGAGTCGGTCTCAAAAGAGTTTGGCGACTCGATGTTATGTAAGGCGGGAGACGTGGGCCAAGAAGTATGAGTCGTAGACGACGTGGATGAAGATTTCTCAGACTTTATTCATGGAGTAGCTAGAAGATTAGTACAGTATTTGGCCTCGAAGAGCTTATAGATGCGCTCGGTCGTGGAGGATTTATGTATCTAGGGTTTCACACTACGGCACAGGAGGATGTCAATGGCGAATCTTGGGTGTTAATTGAGCGTGCATGTATTGAGGGGGTTTTCAGTATAAATATCCCGTGGTAGATGTCCGAGTCCTATACGCCTAGGGTTTTCTCCTATCTTGTACGTTGAAAGGACATTTATTATCCCTCTATGTTTTGTGTGTTAGATAACAACACCCATGAAAGTTTAATGTGTTGCTAAGTGATTTCAGATATCTTCCGGTATCTCTCCATATTCAAAAAGAAGAAAGAAAGTTCGGGAAATCGGAAAGATGCGCGGTGCCCTGGGTGGCCGGTTCCCAGGCCGCCAGACCGGTTCCCAGGCCGGCTGGCTCGGCTGGGTGGCCGGTTCCCAGGCCGGCCAGTCCGGGCCCTAGGCCGGCTGGCTCGGCTGGGTGGCCGGTTCCCAGGCCGGCCAGTCCGGGCTCCTGGCCGGCTGGCTCGGCTGGGTGGTCGGTTCCCAGGCCGGCCAAACCAGCCCCCATGCCGGCTCCTCTGTTGGAAGGCCACACGCCAGGCCGGCCCCCAGGCCGGCCAAACCGGCTCCCAGGCCGGCCAGACTGGCTTCTTCAACGGCCACTTTTTGCAAGAGCTATAAAAGCCCCTCCACCTACCTTGGGACAAGTAGCTCGCCCAGCATTAAAGTCCACCATTAAAGCAAGCTCAAGAATCACAAGATCTCCCAATCCCTCCACCCAAACTCGTTGATCTTTGGAGGATTGAAGGAGAAGGCCCGGATCTACATCTTCACCAAGCAGTTTTTCATTTCCCCCTCATTCACTTGAGGGCCCCTTTGCTAGGGTTTCCATTGGGAAAACCTAGCTCATTGTTGTACTTACTTGATTGTCTTTGTGACAGATTGTAGCTGTTTGGGAGCCCCCAATCCCGTTGTGGGTTGTGCCCCGAATCGTTGTTGTAAAGGCTCCGGACTCCGCCTTGAAGGTTTCCGATAGTTGAAGGCGAACCAAACCTTTGTGGTGTGGTTCATCGGAGAAGAAGGTGACGCCTTTTGGCGGTTGAGTTTTGACCTTCGTGGTAGCTCACACCTCTCCAACGAGACGTACTCCCCTAAAAAGAGGAACTCGGAAATACATCCGTGTCTCCGCGTGTTTTGACTTCGGTTACTTCTATCCTTGTTTACCGTCTTTACTTCTTGTACCGTGCTAGTTGCTAGCTTGTCATATAGGTAAATTCACCGTAGGTGCATATCTAGAGAATTTACCTTTTGTGTCAAGCTTAATTTGAAAAAGAACTAAAATTTGAAGTAGCACCTATTCACCCCCCCCCCCCCCCAGGTGTCATACCGATCCTTTCAATTGGTATCAGAGCCTCGGCTCTCTTGTTGGGCTTAACCGCCTAAGAGAAGTATGACAAGTGATGATGACTCCGCGAAGGAGCAAGCCGCTCCGGCATCCATGGCCGATCTCAAAACGATGAAAATCATTGAAATCGTCCATGGATGTCAAATTTGATGAGATACGTGACTTGATCATGAAACTCACAAATGGAAGGCTCCTTCGGAGACCATCACTCCTTTAGAGGAAGAGGACTCCGCTAACTCCAATGACGGTGAAACTGAGGAGGAAAAAGAGAAAAGAAAGAAGGCGAACTTAAGAAGGGGGATGAAGAAACCAAACTTAAAGATCCCCCTCCATCCACATCCGTGCATGATGGGTGAAGGAATGTTACCATGCGGTTTCTCATGTGTACTCTCCCGACCCACCTATCCCTTATACCTGCATAAACCCTTTAGGTCCTCCACCTAAGCTTAATGCATTGGCTTTTCCAGTTGGCAACACTCAATGAAATCTCATGTCAACAGTTCATCTATCGAGCTTTGGAGGATCATTCAAGATGGTTACAAGGTTGTGGATCCTAACAACTTGTCAAGAGAAGGTGGCCGAGAAACAACTTAATGCCTCCGCTCTCCACATGATTGAACTTGCCGTGGAGAAAATGGCATGCATCACATTCAACATGTCTCCACCGCCAAAGAAGCTTGGGATTGCCTTGAGGTGGCATTTCTTGGAAATGAAAGCATGAAGAGGAATAGATTTGATGCCTTGAACAATGAAACCGAAGGCTTCTATATGCTTGATAATGAAACTCATGAGGAGATGTATGGAAGACTCAAGATTCTTGCCAAAGCCTTTTATAAGTAGGGGCAACCTATGTGGATGATGCTTGGATCAAGAGGAAGTATGTGAATGCTCTCATGCCCTTCGAGCTCATTGAATTGAAGGCCATACAAGGAAGACACAACTACCTTATAATGTCATCCAATGAAGTTATGCAAGAAGTCAAGCCTCCAAGGTTGCCACCAAGAATGCTCAAGACAACCGTGCTAGGGCCATGGGAATGAAACAAGGTCCCTCACTTGCTTTGAAGGCCAAGGTGGTGAGCCTTGATGATAGTGTGAAATTGAAGCATGCCCAAGCAACCTTCCCCCGATGACTTGAACAAGCCTACATGGTCACGTGCTCTTGCACAAGAGCTTTTGGCGTGACCCGGCCAAGGCAAAGGCTCAAGTTGATCTAAAGAACAATCCAAGTGGGAAGAAGTTTGCTTCAAGGACAAAGACTTGCTACAATTGTCATGACAAGCATCACTTCATCAAGGATTGCCCTTATGAGAACCGAGAACAACATGGTGGAAGGCTTGTCCCAAAGGATCACTCGAAGTTGATTCAAAAGAAGCCCGTAGCAAGAGGAAGCCATTCTTCAAGAAGGCACCGAGAATTGTGTTGGTGTCTCAAGAAGAGTATCCTTCCGAAGATTCCGAAGGAGAAGATGAACCCACCAACGAGGTGGCCGCTTTGGCTATTGTCTCAACTTCATCATCTTCTCTCTTTGAATCCCCCAATGAAAACTCTCCATCAACAACGCTCGTTGCCTCATGGCTCAAGTTACCGAGGTATCATCTTCTACACCCAAGACCATGCATGAAATGAATGAAATCTAGTCTTGTGATTAAGAAAGAACTTGTTGCTGATGCTTTCGATACTTTTGTGGCTAACTTGCAAGGTGAAGCTAAGGAACATGTTGAGTCTCTCTTGAGACAACTTAGTGGGCCGAAGAACTCCTTGAAGACAAGGGAAAAATTGAGAGAGAGGATTCTCTCACCATAGCATCCTTGAATGCTTCCATAGAATCCTTGAATGCTTCTCTTGAAGAAGAGAGTGAATATAGAACTACTCTTGAGGAAAGACTTGAGTCTCTTGATGATAAAAATGATGAAATAATTGCTAAAATCATTAAGGATAGAGATCATGTCTTTGCTAAATATAAAGTGATTAAAAAGGAGAAAGTCGAATTTGTGGCTGCTAATGCTAGACTTCTTGAGGATTTGGAGAAGCTGACAATTCTCATGAGCAACTTCAAACTCAACTTTCTAAATCTACTTCACCTAGTACCTCTATTCTCTCTCGTGATCATGCAAATGTTATTGAGGAAAATGCTAGGTTGAAGGTGGATCTTGCCAAGGCCACTAGTGCCAAGACCTCTACCCAAAGGTAAAGAAAAGGTTGTTGCTCATGCTTTTGAGCAAAAGCCACACAAAGGGAAGGAGGGTCTTGGTTATGTAGCCAAGGCAAAGAACAAGAAGAGCAACAACAAGGAGAACAAGCCAAGCCCGCACAAGCCAAGACTTCCATTGCGGGTGGTAATGCCACTAGGGGCAAGACCACTCGTAGTGACTTTGCGGGGCATAACAATCCCAACTACATTCTTTATGTTGATATTATGGGGATGTTTATGCACAATATGTTGGTCCTTATGATGGTTACATGCATTGATTATTCTATTTGGGTTCCTAAGACCCTTGTTGCTAACAAAAGAGGACCCATTGAGAAATGGGTACCTAAATCCAAGCAATGATTTCTTGTAGGACTATGCTTCCGGTGGGTCTAAATGGGTGGTTGATAGTGGATGCACTAGTCATATGACCGGAAGCAAGGAGATTATGACGGAGTTGAGACCAAATCTAAATCACTCAACCGTCTCTTATGGTGATAAGTCAAAAGCTGAGGTAAAGAGTCTCGGCAAGGTGGTAGTTGCAAAGGATATCACCCTTGTAAATGTCATGCTTGTCGAGTCTCTCGGTTACAATCTTATGTCCGTTCGTGCACTTAATAAGATGAATTTTGATGTCCATTTTACTATTGATATGGTGGTACTCTTGAGGAGCAAGACTCTAAAGGTCATGTTCGTTGGGTATGTTGAAAATGAGTTGTTTGTGGTGGACTTTTCGGGGTCAACCAACACTCAAGCAATATGCCTATTCGGAAAGGCCGACGTGGGGTGGTTGTGGCATCGCCGCTTGTCCCATGTCAACATGAGAACTTTGCAAAGTCTTCACAAGGGTGGCCACATTCTTGGACTAAAAGAGATGTTTCTTTTTCTAGAGATCGTCTTTGTAGGGCTTGTGTTGAAGGAAAGATGCATGATTCTCCCCACTCAAGCAAGACCATCATTTCATCAAAGAGGATATTGGAACTTCTTCATGTTGATCTCTTTGGTGCCGTTCCTCAACCTAGTCTTGGTGGGAAGAAGTATTGTTTGGTGATTGTTGATGACTATTCAAGATTTACTTGGGTTTATTTCTTCAAGTCGAAGGATGAGACTCAACAAGCCGCTCCAATGAAGTTCAACGTCAACACAATGTTCCCATATTGGCCATTAGAAGTGACAATGGCTCCGAGTTCAAGAACTACACCCTAAATGAGTTTCTTAGTGAAGAGGGAATTCGTCATCAATATTCCGCTGCGTATACCCCTCAACAAAATGGTGTAGCCGAGAGGAAGAACCGGACTCTCATGGATATGGCAAGGTCCATGTTGGCGGAGTTTAAGTCTCCACTTTTCTTGTGGGCCGAGGCCATCTCCACGGCGTGTCACTCATCTAACCGGTTATTCTTTCGTGTTGGAAGAAAGGAGATCCTATGAAATGCTTACCGGCAACAAGCCCAATCTCCTACTACCGTGTGTTTGGTTGTAAGTGTTTCTATAAAATCAAAGGTTTCGTTTATCTAAATTTGAACTAAAGCTTTAGAGGGTGTTTTGTTGGTTACGGTGCGACTCACACTTATGAGTCTACGACAAATCCTTAGGGAAGTTGTGAATCTTGTAGTGTGAGTTCGATGAGAATGACGGCTCCCAAGTGGCGCAATTTCATGTTTGTGATGTAGATAATGAGGAACCTCAAGATGCTATAAAGGAATGGGCATTGGTTCTATCGCCCCGTTGAATCCATCATGAGCCTCCTCAAGCAAGTCAAGCAAGTCCAAGCTCACTCAAGTGGAGACTCCATCATCAAAGGAACCGGCGCCTACCATGGAAGCAAATGATGCACCACCCAAGAACAAGTTCAAGACCCTCCTCAAGTTGACCAAGTTGCTATGCAAGAACCAAGTTCTCCTATTGTTGATGCTAGCCAAGGTCATGACCAAGATCAACCATCTCCTTCTATTGTTGAAGATGTGCAAAATGATCAAGGTCAACTCCGGTCAAGACGGGGACTCAAATGATCAAGATGATCAAGCGATATTCCTCATGTCAATAGAGATATCGAAACCCGTCGTATAGAAAGAGTTAAAAGAGATTGGGAATTAAAGAGTCATTATCTTGAAATATCATTGGCGATGCAAGTCGCAAGGTTACCACAAGAGGTCAATTGGCAAGCTTTAGTGAGCATCAAGCACACATCTCATGGTGGAACCAAAGAAAGTCTTTGAAGCTCTTGAAGATCCGGATTGGTTGGAAGCCATGCATGATGAACTCAATAACTTCAAGCGCAACAAAGTGTGGAATTTAGTTGAGAAGCCAAAAGATTGCCGCAATGTTATAGGCACAAAGTGGATATTCAAGAACAAGCAAGATGAACATGGAATGGTTGTGAGGAACAAGGCAAGATTGGTGCTCAAGGGTACTCTCAAGTTGAAGGCATTGATTTTGGAGAGACCTATGCTCCCGTGGCTCGCCTTGAGTCCATCCGTATCCTTCTTGCATATGCATCACATCATAATTTTAAATTGCAACAAATGGATGTGAAAAGTGCTTTTCTTAATGGTCCTTAAAGGAGTTGGTATATGTTAAGCAACCACCGGGATTTGAGGACCCAAACTTCCCTAACCATGTCTACAAGCTTGATAAGGCGCTCTATGGTCTCAAACAAGCACCTCGTGCTTGGTATGAGCACCTAAGAGAGCTATTGCTAGACCGTGGATTTGAAGTGGGGCAAATCGATCCCACCCTTTTTACCAAGAGGGTTAAAGGGGAGCTTTTCATATGCCAACTTTATGTTGATGATATTATCTTTGGCTCATCTAACAAAGCTTTTAATGATGAATTTTCAAAGCTTATGACCGATAGGTTCGAGATGTCCATGATGGGAGAGTTGAAGTTCTTCCTTGGTTTTGAGATCAAGCAATTGAGTGGAGGGACTTTCATCTCTCAAACAAAATTTACCCAAGACATTCTCAAGAAGTTCAAGATGCAAGATGCTAAAGAGAAGAGGTTTCCTATGGACACCAAATGTCATCTTGAACTTAATCCAAAGGTAATGATGTTGATCAAAAACTTTATCGCTCTATGATTGGTTCTTTGCTTTATCTTTGTGCATCTAGACCCGATATTGTGTTGAGTGTAGGGGTGTGTGCAAGGTATCAAGCGGCTCCTAAAGAAAGCCACTTGCAAGCGGTCAATAGAATCCTTCGATATTTGGTTCATACCTCAAGGTTTGGTTTGTGGTATCCTAAGGGCTCCAACTTCTCTCTTGCCGGGTACACGGATTCGGATTGGGCTGGTTGTAAGGATGATAGGAAATCAACTTCCGGGCATGCCAATTCCTTGGTAGGTCCTTGGTGAGTTGGTTTCTAAGAAGCAAAATTGTATATCTCTCTCCACCACCGAAGCCGAGTATGTGGCAGCCGCTAGTGCTTGCACCCAATTGCTATGGATGAGGCAAACTTTAAAGGAATACGGTGTCCATTGTGACAAAGTGCCTCTTTTATGTGACAATGAAAGTGCTATCAAGATTGGTCACAACCCGGTGGAACACTCAAGAACGAAGCATATTGAGATTCGTTATCACTTTATTCGTGATCATATTAACCGGGGTGATATTGAGCTTGGCTATATTCCAACCAAGAACCACTTGCCGATATGTTCACGAAGCCACTTGATGAAACAAGATTCACTTATTTGAGGCATGAGCTAAATATCGTGGATTCAAGGAGCGTGGCTTGACTATCTTGCATACACACCTATGTCTTGACTATCTATTTGGTTTAGGTGTAGGCATGGACATAGGGGGAGTGCGGTCCTAATCCATTGGACTATCCCTCCCCCATTATGCCAAGTAAGAACTCATTTGCATCTCTATATTCGTTCTATGAATTGTGAGCTTAAATGACGGTAGTGGCGGTGAACCCAAGATATATCTTCGCGGTGTCACACCACATACACTCATACATGGTGGCCTAGGCCACCGCCCTCTTCGTTTGAAGAGTTGAGTCTTGTTCGATTGTTCATTGCATATTTGTTGTTTTCCACGTCTAATCACTTCCAATGTTGCTATTTGGGATTTTTTGTTTTTATCCATTGGAAGTGTGAAGATTTCATCATGTTTGCATCTCCCGTG
This sequence comes from Poa pratensis, assembly GCA_947311845.1. Classification (NCBI taxonomy): domain Eukaryota; kingdom Viridiplantae; phylum Streptophyta; class Magnoliopsida; order Poales; family Poaceae; genus Poa; species Poa pratensis. The sequence continues at coordinate 19,990,273 of CAMZMU010000048.1, forward strand.
TCACTCAACATTGCTCATTGGTTCTTCTTGAAGATGGTTATCCAAAACAGTCCAGCAGTCATCAGATTTGTGGTTTATTCAAAGGATTACAAGAGAAGAAGAATTGCTATGTTTGTGCCAAGGTTTTCAAGAGAAAACGAAAGGAAGAGGAGAAATTCTGCTGGCCGGTTTTCTGGCCGGACCAACCGGCTGCCATGCGGGCGCCCACTACTAGGAAACATGCTATCAGCTGTGGCGCACCAAAAACGCTTTCTGTGGCGCATGGAGGATGCGCCACTTAGCTCGCCACTAAAATATATTTCTGTGGCGCACGGTCCATGCGCCACAGAAAAGTGCAAGATTCTGTGGCGCACCCCCAAGTGCATGCGCCACAGAAATATTTCTGTGCGCACCCCACTACCATGCGCCACAAAAGTTTATTTGAATTTCAAAAAAAAGGGCGGCCAGATCTAGATTTGGATCTAGATCTGGCCGCCGGAATTTCGCCGGAATTTGGCCGGAGCTCGTCGGAGTCCGTGGTGCCCGTGGCCATGGTCGTAGGTGGCTTGGTCGGTGGTGGGTGGAGGAGGGGGTCGCCGGAGGTGGGTGGGTGGAGGAAGGGGGTCGCCGGAGATGGTGGAGGAGGAGGTCGTCGCGGTGGAGGAGGAGGTCGCCGGGAGGAGGAGGTCGTCGCGGTGGAGGAGGAGGTCGCCGGAGAGGGAGGAGGAGGAGGTCGCCGGGGTTGAGAGGAGGTCGTCGCGGTGGAGGAGGAGGTCGTCGCGGTGGAGGAGGAGGAGGTCGCCGGGGTTGAGGAGGAGGTCGTCGCGGTGGAGGAGGAGGTCGCCGGAGAGGTGGGAGGAGGAGGAGGTTGCCGGAGGTGGAGGAGAAGGAGGAGAGGTCGCCGAGGTGGTGGAGGAGGTCGCCGGAGGTGGAGAAAGAAGTGGGGAGAGGAGAAGGAGGAGGGAGGAGAAGGGAGAGGAGAAGGAGGAGAAGGGAGATGAGAAGTGGAGGAGAAGGGAGATGAGAGGGGAGAAGAAAAGTGGAGGTGAAGGGAGAGGAGAAGTGGAGAGAGGAGAAGGGGAAGGAGAAGTGGAGGAGAGAAGGAGAGAAGGGGAAAAAGAGAAGAAGGGGTGCTTTTCTATTTTTTGAATTGTAGAAAAAAATCTTATTTTTGAAATTCCCGAACTTTTTTTACAAAAGTGGCAAAAACTCAACCTTCCCGGCCTCTTTTGGCAATTCTGAGCGGTCCTCCGCCGCAAACGGATGTAGAGGTTTGGGTTGGACAGATCTTTTCTGCTGAAATTTATATAGGTCGAACGTCGAAAACGGAGTTCGTATGCCAAAAGTTATGGCCGTTCAAACTTTTGTTTCCTGTTTTTTGCAAAAAAAAAAAGGTCAAAACTCATATTTCAAAATTTCTGTACCAACTAGACACTAAAACCTAACTATATCTGAAAGGATTCTATTTATTGCATTTTTTATCATTTTCTTTCTTGTTTGCAAAACTGAAAAGGCGATCCACGGGGGGGGGGGGGGGGGGGGGGGGGTGGGATCTGTTTTCCAAAAATTCCACAGAAATCAACATTTCTGTGGCGCATCTAGACCCACGCACCACAGAAATATGCGCCACAGAAATCAACATTTCTGTGGCGCATCTAGACCCATGCGCCACAGAAATGTGGCTTTCTGTGGCGCATCTAGACCCATGCGCCACAGAAATGCTGATTGTGGCGCATTTGGTTTTCGTGCGCCACAGAATTCCAAATTTCTGTGGCGCATGCAAAACAATGCGCCACAGAAATATTTTCTGTGGTGCACGGTTTTTGGTGCGCCACAGAAAGAGGTTCTGCCTATAGCTAGTTTCCTAGTAGTGGCCTCGGCTGCCTGCCCGGTCCCCAGGCCGGATCGACCGGCTCCCGTGCCGGGTTGCCTCGGCTGCCTCCCGGTCCCCAGGCCGGATCAACCGGCCCCTGTGCCGGGCGTCTCGGGCTGCAGCCCGGTTTCCTGGCCGGACCAACCGGCCCCTGTGCCGGGCAACAGGGTGTGTTGGATCGATCCAAGGAAGAGTTTTCTTGAACCGCACCACTTCAACTCCCTCTCCCTCAGCCCGTGCTCCTCATGGCCGCCCCTCCCGTGCTCCTCCACCGCCACCTCCTCCATTTAGAGCCGCCCCCACACCCTCTCTTGCCTCAGATCTGAAAGATCCCCTCCAGATCTTCCTTCCATCCACAAGTTTCATCCTTTGGTGAAGGTTTGGGGGAGTTCTCCTCCATTGTTGGTGTGCCCGCGATTTCTTGGAGAAGCTTGGATTTCTTGGCAATGGCTGACGATTCGGCGTTGGATGACCTTGAGGATCTTGAGGAATCTTCCTCTCCCCTCTCCAGGTACCGGGCAAGGAAAAACTTAGGGAGTCTGTGCTCAACTCCAACTCCAAGAAGATCAAGAAAACAGACAAGAGAAAGGGGCTCCTCCTTCCAATCCAGCGGAACCGTTACGTTCATCTTGGAGCAAAGTGCCTAGTGATGAGTTTGGCGTGATCGGTTGGAGTTCAATCCCTAATACTTATCCCCACCGCACTTGCACAAATGATAGCCGTTTTCCATTGCAAGATGCATCAACAAGTGTTTGATCAACTCATTGCTATTAAGAAGACTCTCATGTCTCCACTTATTGCTTTAATGTGGATTAGTGCAAGGGACATATGGCCGGAGGTGATGGAGGTTATGGATTTTCATGTATTTCTAATCTCATGGCAGTGAATACCCCTTATTCTCCTGATTTGCTTCAAGAATTCTATGCCACAGTTTATTTCCGAGGAAGGACCAAGGACTATGACTTGGATGAGTGCTTGTCAGTGTGAAGCTCCCTGGCTGAGTTTGGTGCTTCTCTTGGCATCGAGGAGCTACCTCATTGCCCCTTGGCTTATGTTCGTATTCACTTGCAAATCATCATGAAAGCCGATCCCGCGATCCATCATTGCTATCCCCGCGGGCAGGGCCTTGTTGGAAAGGTCCCAAGAGCACTCATATGACTCCGTTTTGGCAAGCCACTTATTCAATACTCCGGAACACTATTGCTATCACGTTTGGGGAGAGAGACTGAGGCTCGCGCGTACATGATCAATCTCCTTCATCACATTATGCCCAGTTTTGAGGAACAAGAAAATTGATGTTCTTTGACTATTTGTGGGAAGAGATGCACACCGTGGTTCGTGAGAAAAGGGTCCCCATACTATGGCCCATATCTTCAGCAGCTCTTTGTCGGAAAGTTGGATCAGATCTCGCTCAATGCCTATACTCCCAACTTTGTATACGCCTACTCTTCATTCTTTGCCATCTCGTCCACCGATGCGGTCATTCCTTCTCAAGAGAAGCGTGCTAGCACCGAAGCTCCTGAAGCTCATGTTGAGCCCCCCAAGAAGCACGGCATATTGGATGCTTTCAAGAGGTGAACTATTTCTTTGCGGATAAGCAAGTTAAGGAATACAAGACAATCACAAGCAAAAGTCTTACAACCGCAACCAAAGAGAGATTATGAAGAAACTGAATTTCCCCGAGCCTTCATTGCTCAAGCTCCGAAGAGGTCTCGGAGAATACCTACAAGTCCAAGTACACCCTATTGTTCGGCGACGATGCTTCCTCTCTTGCTCCCTATTAGCAGGGCACCCAAGGTGAATCTAGCTCCGGTCAAGCTTTTGGTGGCGGAGATGAAGATGTTGTTGATGATGATGATGAGGAGGAGTTTCCCGACGAGTGATCCATGAGCTTTCACGTCTCTTTCTCCTTTTTGGTGTCTTGATGTCAAAGGGGAGAGATATCCGGGGATTTGCATTCATGCATCAATTTGCATTTTCGTTTCTTGCATCGCATTTGTTTTAGTTGAACTTTATATATGGTTTATGCACGTGGAACCTTATGTGGTTTATGTCGTAAACTTTGCTATCACTATTGTATGAGATGTTAAATATGTATGAGACTATGGATTTCGGTATTCGATTTATCTAGTTGAGACTTCATGATATTGTGCATTGATATGAAATTATCTACATCTCTTGGCACAAGGTATGATCATCTCCAAATCTCAACTTAGTTGGCTATGTGCGATTATGTTGTTCCTATATCATGTTGATTATCTTGTTGGGAATGTTTCCCTCCTTATGTGTGTATTTGCATTGCAAGGCAAACAAACTATATGCACACATGTAGGGGGAGTCATTTCTTTGTTTAAAAACGTGATATAGTGTGGTCTCAACTGCAAATCCGTGTGTTGTCATCTAACACCAAAAAGGGGGAGATTGAAAGGACATTTATTATCCCTCTATGTTTTGTGTGTTAGATAACAACACCTGTGAAAGTTTAATGTGTTGCTAAGTGATTAGATATCTTCCGGTATCTCTCCATATTCAAAAAGAAGAAAGAAAGTTCGGGAAATCGGAAAGATGCGCGGTGCCCTGGGTGGAAGGTTCCCAGGCCGGCCAGTCCGGGCCCCAGGCTGGCTGGGTGGCCGGTTCCCAGGCCAGCCAGTCCGGGCTCCTGGCCGGCTGGCTCAGCTGGGTGGCCGGTTCCCAGGCCGGCCAAACCGGCCCCCATGCCGGCTCCTCTGTTGGAAGGCCACAGCACGCCAGGCCGGCCAAACTGGCTTCTTCAACGGCCACTTTTTGCAAGAGCTATAAAAGCCCCTCCACCTACCTTGGGACAAGTAGCTCGCCCAGCATTAAAGTCGACCATTAAAGCAAGCTCAAGAATCACAAGATCTCCAATCCCTCCACCCAAACTCGTTGATCTTTGGAGGATTGAAGGAGAAGGCCCGGATCTACATCTTCACCTAGCAGTTTTTCATTTCCCCCTCATTCACTTGAGGGCCTCTTTGCTAGGGTTTCCATTGGGGAAAACCTAGCTCATTGTTGTACTTACTTGATTGTCTTTGTGACAGATTGTAGCTGTTTGGGAGCCCCCAATCCCGTTGTGGGTTGTGCCCCGAATCGTGTAGTAAAGGCTCCGGACTCCGCCTTGAAGGTTTCCGATAGTTGAAGGTGAACCAAACCTTTGTGGTGTGGTTCATCGGAGAAGAAGGTGACGCCTTTGTGGCGGTTGAGTTTTGACCTTCGTGGTAGCTCACACCTCTCCAACGAGACGTACTCCCCTAAAAAGGAGGAACTCGGAAATACATCCGTGTCTCCGCGTGCTTTGACTTCGGTTACTTCTATCCTAATTTACCGTCTTTACTTCTTGTACCGTGCCTAGTTGCTAGCTTTTCATATAGGTAAATTCACCGTAGTTGCATATCTAGAGAATTTACCTTTTGTGTCAAGCTTAATTTGAAAAAAAACTAAAATTTGAAGTAGCACCTATTCACCCCCCCCCCCCCCTAGGTGTCATACCGATCCTTTCAATTGGTATCAGAGCCTCGGCTCTCTTGTTGGGCTTAACCGTCTAAGAGAAGTATGACAAGTGATGATGACTCCGCGAAGGAGCAAGCCGCTCCGGCATCCATGGCCGATCTCAAAACGATGGAAACATCATTGAAATCGTCCATGGATGTCAAATTTGATGAGATACGTGACTTGATCATGAAACTCACAAATGGAAGGCTCCTTCGGAGACCATCACTCCTTTAGAGGAAGAGGACTCCGCTAACTCCAATGACGGTGAAACTGAGGAGGAAAAAGAGAAAAGAAAGAAGGCGAACTTAAGAAGGGGGATGAAGAAACCAAACTTAAAGATCCCCCTCCATCCACATCCGTGCATGATGGTGTGAAGGAAGTTTACCATGCGGTTTCTCATGTGTACTCTCCCGACCCACCTATCCCTTATACCCGCATAAACCCTTTAGGTCCTCCACCTAAGCTTAATGCATTGGCTTTTCCTAGTTGGCAACACTCAATGAAATCTCATGTCAACAGTTCATCTATCGAGCTTTGGAGGATCATTCAAGATGGTTACAAGGTTGTGGATCCTAACAACTTGTCAAGAAGAGAGGTGGCCGAGAAACAACTTAATGCCTCCGCTCTCCACATGATTGAACTTGCCGTTGGAGAAAATGGCATGCATCACATTCAACATGTCTCCACCGCCAAAGAAGCTTGGGATTGCCTTGAGGTGGCATTTCTTGGAAATGAAAGCATGAAGAGGAATAGATTTGATGCCTTGAACAATGAAACCGAAGGCTTCTACATGCTTGATAATGAAACTCATGAGGAGATGTATGGAAGACTCAAGATTCTTGCCAAAGCCTTTTATAACGTAGGGGCAACCTATGTGGATGATGCTTGGATCAAGAGGAAGTATGTGAATGCTCTCATGCCCTTCGAGCTCATTGAATTGAAGGCCATACAAGGAAGACACAACTACCTTCTAATGTCATCCAATGAAGTTATGCAAGAAGTCCAAGCCTCCAAGGTTGCCACCAAGAATGCTCAAGACAACCGTGCTAGGGCCATGGGAATGAAACAAGGTCCCTCACTTGCTTTGAAGGCCAAGGTGGTGAGCCTTGATGATAGTGTAGAAATTGAAGTATGCCCAAGCAACCTTCCCCCCGATGAGCTTGAACAAGCCTACAATGGACACGTGGCTCTTGCCACAAGAGCATTTTGGCGTGACCCGGCCAAGGCAAAGGCTCAAGTTGATCTAAAGAACAATCCAAGTGGGAAGAAGAAGTTTGCTTCAAGGACAAAGACTTGCTACAATTGTCATTACCAGCATCACTTCATCAAGGATTGCCCTTATGAGAACCGAGAACAACATGGTGGAAGGCTTGTCCCAAAGGATCACTCGAAGTTGATTCAAAAGAAGCCCGTTAGCAAGAGGAAGCCATTCTTCAAGAAGGCACCGAGAATTGTGTTGGTGGCTCAAGAAGAGTATCCTTCCGAAGATTCCGAAGGAGAAGATGAACCCACCAACGAGGTGGCCGCTTTGGCTATTGTCTCAACTTCATCATCTCTCTCTTTGAATCCCCCAATGAAAATCTCTCCATCAACAACGCTCGTTGCCTCATGGCTCAAGTTACCGAGGTATCATCTTCTACACCCAAGACCATGCATGAAATGAATGATGAATCTAGTCTTGTGATTAAGAAAGAACTTGTTGCTTTCGATGCTTTCGATACTTTTGTGGCTAACTTGCAACGTGAAGCTAAGGAACATGTTGAGTCTCTCTTGAGACAACTTAGTGGGGCCGAAGAACTCCTTGAAGACATGGGAAAAATTGAGAGAGAGGATTCTCTCACCATAGCATCCTTGAATGCTACCATAGAATCCTTAAATGCTTATCTTGAAGAAGAGAGTGAATATAGAACTACTCTTGAGGAAAGACTGGGAACATGCCCGTGCGTTGCAACGGGAGAGAAAAACTTTAAGAAATTTTCATATTTTTTACATGGAAAAAAATACTTATTTTGGAATTAAACTCCTTTTAAGCAGACAACATGGTTTGAGTATTGGAAAAAGAAGATCAACACACAAGCCATAATTGATTACACTCCAGCAGTGTTCGAGAATTCCCGATGAACTGCAATTGGCGAAATATGAGTTTGCTTTCCTATCAGCTCATGGATGGATCTAATGAAGAAAAAAAAACCATGACAGACCGTGTGCATTATATTTTGTACACTCTAAATAAGCCTTGAAACAACGGAAGCTAGACCAATACAAAACTAAGCTACATCTCTTCCAAACTGAATATATCTCTTTTGTGCGGTCCTACATATTGATGTGCAATGTATCCACTGCAGGACATGCTTGAATATTTAGTATAAACTGGAACATGACACCACTTGTTTTAGATAATTAAAGAGGGAGGCAAGGGTGGTGACCTTCCTGACGAATTCTTTGAGTCAACCGTTGTGCTACCCAAACGTGATCTGTTGTCGTCCCTGACAAAGACAACATGTCCGCGCATGCGTGAGCTGAATGGCGGAGCTGTAGCAGTCCAGTGCAGGAGATCAGAGGCAACTCGGGGTAGTCACTGAACTGCAAAATACTCCTAAGGAGGTGAATTGACCAAGATGGGCTCGAGGAAGAGCTTCTCGCCCAGCTATTTCCGCTGTGTCTCATCTTGTGTTGGCAATACCGGAAGAACCTGCACCAAAGAACAACCACACATATGTGTGCGTCATCAGAGAAGCGAGCAAGCAATAAGATGAATCACATGTATACGGGGCACTGCATTCAGATGTGTTTTAGATGTGAGCACAAAAACAATTTATGAATATCATAAATTACTAAATATTGCATTGGAAAAATAGAAATAAGATGTCACTGGTACTTGATAGCACAATTAAACAAAAGCAAGGTGATCAAAGTACACAAATTTTCTTCCCTCAAAAGAAACTACAATAAATTTCATATTTCATGGTTCAACTAACGTGCATCAGGCTTCAGGATATGGGTTGTGACCCCAGACTGCTCGCTTGTGACTGTGCGCAGCCAGGAAAACCGCTCCAGATCATAGGATGATGAACCTTGGAAGAGTAACAGGCCTTCGTGCCCGTCCATTGCAACAATCTAAATACAAATAAAAAATGGACATGCATAAATTTTAGTGAAAAGCACAACAGAAATAGATTCATTATGTCCATGTATAAACTTTATTAAAAGGCACAACCGAAATAGATTCATGAAGTCCCACAAGCAACATAAATTCAGTGATTAATTCTGAAATCTGTACATAGGCATAATACATACCCGAAAAGAGATGCAAATGTCCATGGTCCTCTTCATGTTTAAGTAGTCTGCACTGCAAAGCAATATGAACCAATTTATCAATTCTGTAATTGCATTGAATCAGTTTCTATATCCACAGAGCACTAATGAGTTTATATGGCAATTTTAGTAATCTACTTAAAATGCTCTCAATTAGGAAAACAGTTAGAGAAGAGCGGGAGAGGCATGGACCTAAAAAAAGTGCAACCTACTATCTTAGAAATTTTCGTTAGTGCAACCTAGAAGATCCAATTCAAGAACAGTAAATAGGATGAGAATACATCAAATAGTAAGTAGGTTTGTCATTTGTCTATTTCATTTTCTCTGTTTGCTTTCATTTGCTTGCTAGAAAGAATTTCTCCCAATTCTATTTTCAACTCAAACATCTTTGTTTTTAAGATTTGCATCTCCCAAGTAACTACTTTTCTGAAATTTCCTATAGATTTCCATGAATTAAAAATCATATGATACGGAATTACAACATAGAAATTGTGCCCAGCTAAGAGTTATGCTCTCATTAACAAAAGAGCTGGATAAAACAATAAATTTACTTGATGTTAGAATATATAAATATATATTGTACCTGTATCCACAATCCCTACGGTCGCTTGCTTGTAGAGTCCATAGAGGATAAGCTGGTCTTGACTGGAAGTGCTCATGGGCAGAGTCTTCACCTTCGTGGCCTACTCTTCAAAATCCTCCTGCAACATAGTACGATAGATTTAAAATCATTGTTCAATCAAGCTGTACACTCACATAGTCCCGAGTACCTCGTTTCTCTCTCTCCTCTGTTCTTGCAGGCAGCCTGTCCTTCTCTCTCCTCTGGTGGACACGGCAAAAATCCAACGAGATGGCGCTTCCTGGAAAGATTCCTCGCGGCCAGGCCCTCGCCACCTTCGCCCGCATCAATTCCCATCCAAGACTGAACCGATTCCCACCAAGAACGGCCGGCTAGTCCCGATACCTGATGGCTCCCAATCGGCATATTTGGGATCGGGCTCTACCCGATGCTCGAACGCCTGATCTTGGAATTAGGCTTCCTCAGCGGCGATACCTGACGGCTCCCAATTGGCATATTTGGGATCGGGCTCTACCCGGTGCTCGAACGCCTGATCTTGGAATTAGGCTTCCTCAGCGAGCCTCCGTCATGGTGAGCTTCGGGGGCCTGCTGCGTTTAGACAACCCTGGGAAGAAGGCCATCAGGACAGATCAGAGCAACATGTCGAGCAACAGCAATTCGAGGCTGGAGCTGCCTCCAAACTGGAGAAAGGAGAGTGGATTCTCACGGATTTGGACAGCCCACTGAATCTTGATATGTAATTAAAACTAACAACAGTTAAATCCAAATTACATAGTTCAAACCTTTCAGTAAATCAGACCACATTGTGAAGCAATATTATCAGCAATAGTCCAGATCGGAAGTTACAACAACATCAGCGCATATAAAAAGATGGAGCAAAATCCTAGCGCCAGAACGCAAACTCACACAGGGCTAAAATTCTATACACGGGGATGGGGAAGAAAATTCGAGCGGGCGCCGGCGACGACAGTACCTTGCGAGATGAGGCCCTCCACGGCGAAATCGGCATCCAATGCCTTGAGCTTCCGCGAGGCCGGCGAGGAGCGTTGTAGATCTCGGCCTTGGTGCGGTCGTCCAAGATCCCCTTGAGCTTCCTGAAAGACGGCGGGATATCCGGCCCATCCACCGCCGCCACGCGGTAGTGCTACTGCGGGAGGAGATCGATCTTCTCCCGGCTGGCGACGACTGTGCTCTAAGAGGATGGAATCGAGCATGGGGAACTTGCAAACCGCCTTTCCACCGAATCCTCTCTCAGATTTTTAATCTCGACCGAATCACAACCACGACGAGTGGGCTCGACCTCAATTTGGAGGAGGACGACAGCTATGGGCACGTGGTTTGAGCGGAGTCCATGTCGGAGCAGATCTCGCGTCGAAGAGAGATGAGGGGGGCGCCAGATCGACCTGGAGGGAGGAGAGACCGGGCCGTGTCAGATTGAGGCAACGGGGATGAAGCACGACCGAACAACGTTCTTAGGCGGTGGCACTGGTTGTAATTAACCCAAACGAAATGTTATGTGACTTATGGGTGGCAGTGGTGGGTAAATATGTGATTTGGTGGGAGGGTAAAATCGAAAAAAAAAATGACGTACCACAAGAAACCTTAATGCTTTTATTATTAGGTATAGACTTGAGTCTCTTGATGATAAAAATGATGAAATAATTGCTAAAATCATTAAGGATAGAGATCATGTCTTTGCTAAATATAAAGTGATTAAAAAGGAGAAAGACGAATTTGTGGCGCTAATGCTAGACTTCTTGAGGATTTGGAGAAGCTTGACAAGGCTCACAAGGCCTTGGAAAGTGAACACTCCAACCTTGTCAAGTCTCATGAGAAACTTCAAACTCAACTTTCTAAATCTACTTCACCTAGTACCTCTATTCTCTCTCGTGATCATGCAAATGTTATTGAGGAAAATGATAGGTTGAAGGTGGATCTTGCCAAGGCCACTAGTGCCAAGACCTCTATGCCCAAAGGTAAAGAAAAGGTTGTTACTCATGCTTTTGAGCAAAAGCCACACAAAGGGAAGGAGGGTCTTGGTTATGTAGCCAAGGCAAAGAACAAGAAGAGCAACAACAAGGAGAACAATGCCAAGCCCGCACAAGCCAAGACTTCCATTGCGGGTGGTAATGCCACTAGGGGCAAGACCACTCGTAGTGACTTTGCGGGGCATAACAATCCCAACTACATTCTTTATGTTGACTATTATGGGGATGTTTATGCACAATATGTTGGTCCTTATGATGGTTACATTGATTATTCTATTTGGGTTCCTAAGACCTTGTTGCTAACAAAAGAGGACCCATTGAGAAATGGGTACCTAAATCCAAGCAATGATTTCTTGTAGGACTATACTTCCGGTGGGTCTAAATGGGTGGTTGATAGTGGATGCACTAGTCATATGACCGGAAGCAAGGAGATTATGACGGAGTTGAGACCAAATCTAAATCACTCAACCGTCTCTTATGGTGATAAGTCAAAAGCTGAGGTAAAGAGTCTCGGCAAGGTGGTAGTTGTAAAGGATATCACCTTTGTAAATGTCATGCTTGTCGAGTCTCTCGGTTACAATCTTATGTCCGTTCGTGCACTTAATAAGATGAATTTTGATGTCCATTTTACTATTGATATGGTGGTACTCTTGAGGAGCAAGACTCTAAAGGTCATGTTTGTTGGGTATGTTGAAAATGAGTTGTTTGTGGTGGACTTTTCGGGGTCAACCAACACTCAAGCAATATTCCTATTCGGAAAGGCCGGCGTGGGGTGGTTGTGGCATCCGTGTCTCCGCGTGCTTTGACTTCGGTTACTTCTATCCTTGTTTACTGTCTTTACTTCTTGTACCGTGCCTAGTTGCTAGCTTGTCATATAGGTAAATTCACCGTAGTTGCATATCTAGAGAATTTACCTTTTGTGTCAAGCCTAATTTGAAAAAGAACTAAAATTTGAAGTAGCACCTATTCACCCCCTCTAGGTGTCATACCGATCCTTTCATACGTGAAATCTTTATCTTTTAGTCTTCCTTCAATATAGTCGCGACGAGGTAATCTTTTGAAAGCCTTGATGCAGCACAACATGTCTAGTTCGGTAGAGGAGTTTCTATAAGTGGGCCACCGATCGGGGGAGTGTTTGGACATTGTGAGCTATGAGTGGTGCAGGTCCATAGGATTATGGCCTAACCCACTTGTCTCTAATAAGCTCTCGATCAGTACTTGTAATAAGGTGACCAATGTCTTAATGAAGTCCCTATGGTCACGAGTAAACCTTTTTGATGAGCTCCATGGCTTCTGTTGAAGACATCAAGAAGAAAATTTATGATTGTCCGGGAAGGTGGCATGAAACTTGTCAGAAGCCTTGTGTGCGAATAGAATCTCAAATCTCAATGCATGGTGCTACGAAAATGACTCAATATAAGTTGGTCTATGAACAAGAAGTCATTTTACCCATAGAGGTGAATCTGGCTGCCTTGAGATTTGCTAATATGCAAATATATGGAAGTGGATTATATAATCTGATAATGAACAACATTGACTAAGTTGCTGATAAACGTGTGATGATCTTACAGGACATCTGTAGGAAATGTTGCGGGTAAACAGAGCTTAGAAGAAGAAATCTAACGTGAGGAGTTTCAAGAAGAAATCTAACATGAGGAGTTTCCAAGTCAATGACCTATTCTGGAAAGTGATTCTACCGATTTGTTTGAAAGATCAAAAAGTCAGCAAATGGTTTTCAAGTTGGGAGGGTCTTCTCAGAACCGCAAGAATAACACCCAACAACTCATATCTAGTGGAATCCATGAAGGAAATATTCCACCCGAGCTCTTATAGTAGAAGATATCTGAAGAAACTTCACCCGAGTGGGTGGGCAAGTAGCTTAAACACACGAAAGGCCGATAACCATGTTTTATCACCCTAAGCATGATGACTGATGGGGTATTGACATCCTCCTTAAAACAGACAAGTAGCATACCAAATATAGAAATCCTTCCGCGACAAGCAATTCGGGCGGACACGCCCAAAAACACTCGAGAGCAGGAGATACATGAAACACAGACACGAGCAAGACATGCCCGTTATGAAAGGCACTCACACATATATATGTAGCAGCACAGAGCATGTAGAAGACACTTGAAACCAAGGCAACCTAGACTAGAAGACCTTGGAAATGGAACTAAGTCCTACCAAGACCTACGCGGTTTGACTCCATCACGAAGACTAATGAAGACCTCACTAGTATATATGTGAGTTAGAATTTTTGCTTGTAGGAGAAGTCCAGTCACCTCATATATATGTGAGTGGTGACAGCCGATTGATCTAAGTAACATTCAGTCGATCAGATCAATACCAACTACTCCCTCCGTTCATGAAAGGATGTGTATATGCATACAAATTTAGAGAAAGTTGAGACATCCTTTCATGAATGGAGGGAGTACTTTTTTATCCTCTATACCCTAGTTTTGCTTCTCGTTCTTTAGTGTCTCTTGTTTTCCACAGGCAGCAATTCACGATTTATCTGGGGCGAGCGAATCAACCCAAGTCAGCTAATTATACCTTATGCAAGCCCTGACGGGGTCCTCCCTGGTGAGCAAGGTTTCGGGTTCCAAAAGTGTCCTCCGCATTGATTTGTGTGTATTGTGTTTCTTATCGGGTCTCCCTCGGTGACATGTCACCCCGCTTGACGTCAAGGATACACCGTAACGTGATTCGTGTGCAAACACCATGGGGTCGTCCCTACCTGCAACCATCCAACCTGGTGGAGGAGGAGGGGCAAGGGATGATGACCCATGAGCAGAATGATGGCATTTCCCGAAACATTCCTTTTGGCCATGGGAACTTGTAGAGTATCACGACAATTCTATTTCTCACAAGTCTCAAGCTCCGCATAGCAATGGTGCAAAGTGAAAGCTTTGCCTTTGTTGTCCTTGTTGCCCTTCTTGATCCTCTCCAACATATTTTGGGCAATGGAGTTCTACAAATGACAAGAAATGCAATGGGTTAGAACAAATGCAATAAAGCAAGAATGGTGTCAAATGAAGCAACAAGCAACTTACTCGGTCATCACTATTGGTGCCACTTGGGTTCAAACGCTCCACATTCGCCAAACAAGCCGCCCACTTTTGGCAATCGGCGTTGATGATATTCCATCGATGATGAATGGAACCCATGTTCCGGTCAATGCCACTCTTGTTGCGAGGAACAAAATACTCCCACATCCGCAACCAATATGCTTCCTTTGGCTGCTCCACACCCATGGACGCGTCAAGACCGACCCGCTTGTAAGCTTGGCATATCAATATGGCCTCCGCGTTGGTGTAGTTCGCTGCTCGTCCCCTAGGCACGAACCCCTCAACATCATTGTCAAGACCCTCATCAACCTGCTCATATTCTTGAGATGGAGTGTCTTGGGAGCCAACATGTGAATGAGTTTCAACATTCATAATATTGAAAAACTCCATGTCATCATCGAGTCTAAAATGCAAAATAGAACGAACAACAAGTAGCAACATTTCATAGATGAAAGATCAAGCAAAAGAGAAGTTTTTACCCCCATAGACAAATCATCGAGCACGTTCGATGCGGGCGGAGTGCGGGTCGGCGACGCGACGAAGGGGAGGTCCTCGGTCGGCGAAGGAGGTGGAGGAGGCATCATAGCGGCGTTGGCGACGTCTTTCGGCTCGGGGCCACGACCGGCGGCAGCCTTTTGCTTCTTCGATGTCGTGGCGGCGGCCACCGATGCCCTCTTGCGTGCGGCGGCCGGATTCACCACTCGGGCGGCCTCCGCGACCGGAGCTGAGGCGTTGGAGACGCTGCGGGGAGTGACGAAGACCTGCCGGCGGAGGGGTGGAACCGTAGCTAGGGTTTTCCGCGACGGCGACGACGGCGCCGCCGCCGCCCGGGGCTGGGGAACGGCCAGTATTGGTCGCGGGAGGGGTGGGGAAGTCGGGGAGGGAACCATCGTCGCCGTCCATGGCGCGGAGGTCACCAGCGGCGGCCAAATCGAGGGCGAGGCTGTCGCGGCGCGGGGCGGGGGGTTGAAGATGTGTTTTTGCCATCCGGTGCCCTAAAAACGGTTTTTAGGGCACAAATGCTAAAATAGGGCATCTGTTAGAGATGATTTAATCGAATCGTGCTCGATGGGATCCTTTTCCTATTCCATTAGAGCATTTCCAGTAGTTGATGTATTTTAGGTATTTTAGGGCACCAAAAATATCTTGATATAAAATTTACATCACTAAAAAAGGTGAACTTTTTGGCACAAAAACGTCCATCTTCAACGGCTGCCCTAAAATAGGGCACCATATAGGGCATGAGTGCTCCAACTGCTTACCTAAAAGAACATCCAAACATTACATTTCATACGAACAACATCCGGACTTTTGATACCAATACTAACTACATCCAAACATTTCATATGAACCAAACATTGCTACTATAGATTCGTAAATAAAATAGAAACTACTCGAGCACCCTAATCCTCCCAATCGAATGAGGAATCTGTATCCCACTCGAACGAGGAGGAATCCGAGTCCACGGTGATCACCGTCGAGGGGCCAGCCTCGTTCTCCTTCTTGACCTTCTTCTTCTCATGTCTTCTTCCTCTTATGCTCTAGCTTCCGGTCAAACTCCATCTCGTATTACACGTACTACGGATTCTCCCTCTTCAACCTAGTCATTGCCTCCTCGTCACTCACTTGGGTGTCCCGCCGCTCGAGAACAATGCTTATCCTTCTTCGTCGGGCGGGTCACCACGTTCACCGATGGACTCCACATCCTCTAGGGATTCGATCTCCGAGAAGATGGGCTCCGAGCGTGGACGCCCTCGAGCCTCCAGGCGGCAATGTCGTACGGTCGTGCGGCAATCTCCGTTGCCGCGAACATGTCAAGCCCTTAGCAACTTCTGTCGCGCTGGAACTCGACGCCGAAGAAGTCAGAATCCTGCACGCGGACCCCTTTGAAGCCGGTCTTGCTCTTGGACTTCGGTGTCATGACGGCAGCTACGGGGCGGTGGGCCATTTGGGGCTGGCAGGGGACGCGGCAGACGGAGGCAAGGGGCTTGGGGCGGCGGATTAGAGTTGGTGGCGCCGGCGGATGCGGCAGCGGGGTTGTATTAGTGGATGCGGCGATGGGACGACAAGGGGAGGAGGTTGATCCGGTGGCGGCGAGCTGCGGTCGTGGAGCTGGGCGGAATTAGACAGATTTGGCGTTGGCAGCGCACGGGGGTGCAGCGGGAGGAGGGTGGGGGAAAGCTCAGTGCGGCAGTTGGCTGCGCGCGGCTGTCGTTCGGCTTTTTGAGCACGGACTGAAGTGATGTATATTTGCATCACTTGGAGCTCTATTTTAGGGCTGTTCAAAATAATTTTGGGAAAATTATACATCAAGCAGTTATTGGAGGTCGTTTTTTTGCCCCCAAAAGCCCTAAAAACGATTAATGTCTAAAATACAGCTGTTGTTTGAGATGCTCTTAGCAAGAGATAGTCACCTTATCCGGAGAGGAACATGCTTGTTCACTAAAAAAGTTTTAACATTACAAATGATTTCCATTATTCATAAAAAAGTATTTTTTATGGCATTCGGGATGATCGCGCCTAGTAGCCACATATCAGCTGCGCTCAATATACGGGATTTCCGTTGGGTCAGATCTTTCGCTTTGACGAATTTGGACCTATTGAAAAGGAATCTAAGCCTTCGCACAAACAAGCAATATAGAAGCAAGATGAGGAAGCAGCGAAAATTCATCAACAGCTCAAGAACAGTCATATTTTGTGGTCCACTGTTCCTTGTTTTTATCTGCTGAAATGTTTTGCTCAATAAATATCTTTCATACTCTTTTTAACGGTTCAGTGACCTGAAGCGTGTCACTCAGGATGGGGATTGATAGCCCTCTATAGCAGAAAAATCTCCTCCTGGTGTGTGGAAAATTTACATAAAATTTGGCACAACCACATGCGTCGCATAACTGGCTGATTGGAAAATATAAAGAAAATTTGGCACAACCACATGCTCTCGTAACAACTATAAAATGGACACGCTTCCACTGATCAACTGCATACCCCAAGCATAGACCGAGCTTAAATGGCAATTGTATCATCCGCATGCATTCCCGTGGCCGTACTAGTGCTAGTATCGGCCATGGCAGCATGTTCTTCTCCAAGTCCAACCACAGGCAACAACAGCGATCTTGATCTCGCCGCGCTGTTAGCTTTCAAGGCCCGGCTTTCTGATCCCTTTGGCGTCCTCGCCAGGAACTGGACCACCGGCACTTCTTTCTGCCACTGGCTTGGCATCACATGTAGCCTACGCCGACAACGCGTCACGGAACTGTTGCTGCCTGACACACCCCTCCATGGATCGATCGCTCCTCTCCTCGGTAACCTTTCTTTCCTTTCTGTTCTGGACCTCACCAACACCAACCTCACTGGTTCCATCCCAGCTGACCTTGGCAAGCTACACCGTCTTAGATATCTCCTTCTAGCTGAAAACAGCCTATCAGGTGGCATTCCTCCTGACCTAGGATACCTGGCAAGCCTTGAGGTTATTGATTTATACCTCAACCAACTCTCGGGCCTCATCCATCCGGAGTTGTTGCTGCAACTGCACAACCTCGATGAGATTTCCATTGAAGGAAATCACTTGACTGGGCAAATACCACCTTATCTATTCAACAACACACCTATCTTGAGATACCTCTGGTTTGGAAACAACAGTCTATCAGGCCCTATTCCAGATGGTGTTGCCTCCCTGTCCATACTTGAGACCTTAGACTTGCAATATAATCAGCTTTCCGGCCAAGTGCCACAAGGCATCTTCAATATGTCCAGGCTACAGGTCATGGGACTCGCGGGCAACAGGAACCTAACCGGGCCAATACCAAGCAATCACACATTCAGCCTTCCTATGTTACAGTTTATTTCCCTCGCCCAGAACAGCTTTGCCGGTCGGTTTCCCTCGGGTCTTGCATCATGCCAGGACTTAAGAGAAATTTATCTGTATAGCAATTTCTTCATGGATGTTGTACCAATATGGTTAGCTAAATTAAGACACCTCCAAGTAGTTTCCTTGGGTGGAAATGACCTCAACGGTTCCATCCCAGCTGCTCTTAGCAACCTCACCAGTCTTACGGTACTAGAGCTCTCTTTTAGCAACCTGGAAGGAAATATTCCACCAGAAATAGGACTACTTCGGAATCTTTCATCTTTGTTTCTTCAAGCAAATCAATTGACTGGCTCAGTACCGCCAACAATTGGGAATATTATTGCTTTGAAAAAGCTTATTCTGTCACATAACAACTTGGATGGGAATATGGACTTCATGTCAGCTCTTTCCAAATGTAGACAGCTGGAGCAACTTATCCTGGACCATAATTTTTTTAAGGGTTCCCTTCCGGAACACATGGGGAATCTCTCAGCACATTTAACCCATTTCATTGCGAATCTGAATAAGTTAACAGGTAGTCTTCCAGGAACATTGTCAAACTTAAGCAGCCTTCAATTGATAGATCTTGGTTACAACCAACTCGATGCAATTCCAGAATCAATCTCTATGATGGAAAGTCTCGTCTTGCTTGATATCTCTAACAATGACATTTTAGGTCCTCTGCCCACACAAATTGGTATGGTTTCGAGTCTAGAACGACTATTTCTAGAAAGAAACAAAATCTCTGGTCCCATACCAAGTAGCATTGGTGACCTTAGCAGGTTAGAATACATTGACTTGTCCGATAACCAGTTGAGTTCAACGCTACCAGCAAGCTTATTCCAACTTCATCAACTTATCCAATTAAATCTTTCATACAATACCATTGTTGGTTCTCTGTCGGTCGACGTTTCTGGGCCAATACATATCGATCTAATTGATATTTCTTCCAATCTCATGAACGGAAGCATCCCAGAATCACTCGGACAACTTAATATGCTAACCCACCTTATTATGTCACACAACTCATTTGAAGGATCAATCCCTAGCACACTTGGAAAGCTAATTAGCTTAACGTCATTAGATCTCTCCTCCAACAGACTCTCTGGTACCATTCCCATGTTCCTGGAAAACCTTACCGACCTGACAATGTTGAACCTCTCCTTCAATATGCTGGAAGGTGAAATACCAGAGGGAGGTATTTTCTCAAACCTCACGTCAAAATCTTTCATTGGGAATGCTGGGCTTTGTGGTTCTCCACGTCTTGGGTTTTCTCCGTGTCTTAACAAGTCCCACCACTATAGTTTACACCTTCTAAAATTTCTGCTCCCAGCTATCATGGTAGCCTTTAGCGCCGTTGCTATTTGCTTATACCTATTGACTGCAAAGAAATATAAGAAGGTGAAAGCTAATGGTGATGTGGAGGATGTTGTAAGCCATCAACTAGTCTCCTATCACGAGCTCGTCCATGCCACTCAAAATTTCAGTGATGATAACATGTTGGGGTCTGGAGGATTTGGAAAAGTTTTTAAGGGCAAACTTAGCAATGGTTTGGTTGTTGCAATAAAAGTCCTCGACACGAAGCTGGAGCATGCCATCAGACACTTTGATGCCGAGTGTCAAGTGCTTCGAATGGTGCGGCACCGTAATCTTATAAAAATACTCAGCACCTGTTCAAACATGGACTTCAAAGCACTGGTGCTTGAGTTCATGCCCAATGGAAGCTTAGAGACACTGCTGCACCGCTCTGAAGGCAGAACGCACCTTGGATTTATCGAGAGGCTGGATATCATGCTTGATGTCTCAATGGCAATCGAGTATCTCCACCACGACCACTACGATGTGGTTTTGCACTGTGATTTGAAGCCTAGCAATGTGTTATTCGACCTGGACATGACCGCGCATGTGGCCGACTTTGGCATTGCAAGGTTGCTATTGGGTGATGACAACTCAATGATTGTTGCGAGCATGCCTGGAACGGTTGGTTACATGGCACCAGGTACATTGCTAGCAGATATTATACCATTTGCTAATTGTAGTTGTTTAGATTACTTTTAATGTCTTTACATGTTCTTCTTGTGTAGAATACGGGTCAATGGGAAAAGCATCACGTAAGAGTGATGTGTTCAGCTATGGGATCATGCTTTTTGAAGTTTTCACCCGAAGGAAACCTACGGATGCTATGTTTGTGGGAGAACTAAGCCTTAGAGAGTGGGTTCATCAGGCGTTTCCTGCAAAGCTTGTCCATGTTGTGGATAGCCATCTACTGCAAGACCCCTCGTCTTCTAGGTGCAACTTGGATGAGGACTTTCTTGTGCCCATATTTGAGCTGGGCTTGCTCTGCTCTAGCAATTCCCCTAACGAAAGGATGACGATGAGTGATGTAGTCGTGAGACTGGAGAAGATCAAGATGGCATACACCACATCAGTTGAGGAGCTACAGCAGAAAAGTTGGGCGGGCCAGATTGAATAGAGTTAATAGGTTAGACCCTTATTGGGCTGGCTTTACCAGTTTATAGGCCAAAAAATCGATTTTGCTGTTGGGGGGTGCGCCACAACCTGGGTTTGCCGTAACATCTTTGCCCTTGCTCATTGAATAATTGCTTAGGCTCTGTTTTGCATTGTTGTGGACTACTATAGAATCCCCGTATTGCACAACCAGCTTTTGCTTATTGTTTCGGCTTAAATTATGATCTCCTTTGTAATAGCTTATAGTTACTTTCTGCAATAACGATAATGACATAATTATAGATTGTTGTCATATATTCATTCGAAATGTACTAAACCGTTGTAAACGGCCGCTTGGCCCCTCCTTCTTGAAACCAATACGTCTGCTTGGACGTATCCTTAAAAAAATATTCATTCGAAATGTACTAAGTTGTTTCTTTATTGTAATATGTTTTTAAGGAGAGGAATTTAATTATAATCTGGTTTGCCAATGAGGTGGCCATGCACATCGCTGCATTGTATAGTGTGTCAATCGTTGATATAACACTTACGAATTGTAGTTCTCAACAAATATTATATCTATCAATGTAGTACCGTTAAAGATTGCATGTCCAAGCTTACGTATTAATTATTACTCCCTCCGTTCCTAAATATAAGATGTTTTAGTATTTGTCCACATTCACGTATATAGATGTATGTAGACATATTTTAGTGTGTATGTACACTTATTTCAGTATGCACCTAGACAACATGTTAAAGAGCTAAAACGTCTTATATATTGGAATGCAGTCCGGGAGTAGAAGGCAAAGATGAATAAATATTTCAACAACGAAAGTATTACATGTGCTATGATACTCAATACGTACCATAATAGTTCAGCTTATTTATGCTATACTACGACTGCTCAGTTTTTACGATGCCCTTATCCTACTCTACAACTCTGGTTCTCCTTCGTTGCCTTTAGTTCAACAAGCAAAGAAGTAATCGACTCCTGCAGTTTCGCAAGACAAGTCTGGTTCTCCTCTTCGAGCTGGATCTTCTGGTTTTCCTCTTCAACGTTTATAAAGCCTAAGCAATGTTTTCTGGAAAAGATAGGGATGTGTACAACGTACTCAACAAGTGCATGTAGGAGATAAGTGTTTTGAATCCTCTAGCCACAGCTGTGACCATATGTCATAGCAATATTTTGGTAATTATTTGTTCAAAGTCAAGTTTTATTCACAAAATCTATGTCCATCAGACTTGACGGGTTGTTATAACCTCCAATGGTTCCTTTCCCACAGTGATCGCAGTTCTTGCACAGAATAAGGAGTGACTCGCCACAATTATTAGCACTACAGAGATGTTCTACTTTACCCCACAAGTGTCTCTTGGCATTTTCTACCGGGTCTATATTTTGTTGAATGTGTGACCAGTCTAAGGTATGTGAGTCATGTACTGCTCTTCCCCATGACACCGCATATCCGCCCAATTGTAATGTGGTTTTACCAGGTTAATTAGGTTCTACCAGTTTCAACTTTGCAATTGTTGGGGATAAGCCCACCCTCCATGTGATAAGTATATTGCAGCCTCCTGCATGCATCTAGTTGGTGCTACCTATCTGAAGATATGCGGCAGGAAGAAAGTATGACTGACTTGCCAGTCGGATTCCAGGTCTTGTGGTTGACGTTATCTTTGATTATTCTTTTATTTTGTATTTTACTTAATTGGTTACCTTTAATCATTTGTAATATTCATTAAACTTATTAGAATGTTATTATAATGGTTTTATACCGAGTTTAGATATTTCTAGGATTTTTCTATAATTTACCTTAACTACTTGGAACTAATCCTATTTTTACTTATGAACTCATGTTTAAATCATATCTGTTGCAATGATGATGCTTATCACACAATCACGGTTGGAATATTATTCCTAATATTTTTAGAATTCAATGTGAGTTTTTTACTTATCTTTTAAAGCATACATTTCGGTCAGATTATTTGCCTTCTTCTCCTCCTCATACCTGGCCTTAGCCTCGATGGTACTTTCTTTAGCCTGTGGTAGCTTGGAAGGAGCAAATCATAAATGGAAAGGTCATAACATGTGTGCAATCGGCGTGGAAGATCCAGCCACCGCTTTGAAAATTGAAAGGACAGTAGTGGTTACTGTTGTGTGTGGATCTAGCTTGTCAAGGATCATGATCAGATCAGTATCTCATCAGGTAAGGTGCTGAGCTTGTCCTCACAGCAACTGTCGCGTTCCTGGCTCATACGCATGTGGATTCGTTTCCATGGAAAAAATATGGAATTGTAGCCAGTGATTTCCAAATAGCTTACAGAGAAAACTAAGCCACTCGTCTTAAAAACTAAATAAAATATTATGAATTCTACGGAGACAAACACCTTAAAAGAATCTTTGTACCTAAACAAACTTAATAATGGCATGAGCATGCGAACCAGTTTAAAGAGTGTACATGATAGGTGTTCTAGCTGCACAATTTAACAGTAAGAGGTGTTCTAGTTGCACAATTCAACAAAAACAATAACAGACTAACAAGCAAAATTAGTTCAGTAGCAAAATAACCGTAATAAACTGCATTGTCTCTGTCCACAATAGCTCCGCAAACATGGAGCAATCGAGAAGTAAGAAGAGGAATACCAATTTAGTCTGCAGTTTCAGGTCATCAATAGCAATTGCTTAAGCGGGAGTGTTATCTGACACCATTTGGGCGTGGGCTGTGAGCTGACGACTGAAACGATGGAGTAAAAAAGGATCGACATGAATCGTACGCGTTTTTGTGATGAGGATGGTGAGGCGGCGGTGGCGGTACAGATGTCGGAGGCCTTCCTGAGCCGGCGGTAGCGTGGAGGTGCAGTACCCGCGTCCATCGGATCCGATCCGCGGCGGCGGCTGGCCGGCTGGTCGCCGGGTAGTGGACGGCGGCGGTGGGATCGCGGGGGCGCTTGTTTGGCTATGGAGTTCGAGCCTTCGAGCGAGGTTGATCAGGACGATGGGTTATTCAAAGAGAAAAATTAGGACGATGGGGCATGTGGGCGATCGAGTCTGCGCTGCTCGAAACGTGTCCGAGTCCGACGCAGTGGGCTCCGAGAGCAAAACGCCGTTAGCGAGACATGTGGTGCACAAAGTCCACCAATGTCACAAAGTCTCACCTTTAGACCCCTTCCATTTAAAAGAATATGATAGGATTTTTAGAGAATTTGTTCTATAGAAAATTTACTGTTGAAGTTGGTTGATTACATAGTATCATATCCCATTGAAATTATTTCCGTAAGAATTTTGTAATGCAAATCTCACAGAAAAAAAACATGAGATCTAACCTAATGAAAAATTTCTTCACCACAATTAAAGATAATCTCTCTTTTCATAGGATTCAATTAGACATGACACTCCAATATTTAGCTCCCATATTCCTACACTTTTCCTATCTTGTTGAATCAACGATGCCCTATATTCTTCACGAGTTTTCCCATAAAGAGAAAGACTCGATCCACTAAGTGGATCACTAGAAGAGGACAACTGGACTCTGGACCTTCACACACAAGGTCGGGGCAAACTCCACAGTTCAATTGGAGGCTCCCAACTCTACCAAAAAGTTTGACACACAAGTATTGAGTTTCAAGGAGGATTTTATCCGTCTAGGGTTTCAAAAAACCCAATAGTGACAAGTTCCACAATAAAACAAAAGGGGACATCATTTCCTTTTGGTTAGGTGGTAGATCCAGATTTTCTCTCCCAAATCTTAGAAGGGCATCAAAATTGGTTGGCTCGGTAAAAAAATCTAGGATATTTCCATGTGATAAAAAACACGGTGATCATATACAATATTTTTTTGTGCATAATAGTAGAACCCATAAAAATTAATTTTTGTTGGTGATTGCTATAATAGATGCTATTTGAATAACACATAGATCGTTAACATATTTTCAGCTTATTATTAAAACCACTATAACTTGTAAGACACATTTGCCCACCGAAAAAAATAATCATGCCAACTATTTAATTTATACTACAGAAGTTTCTATATAACTGCCTACTAACACATACACTACACGTCTCTATTTAGTATTTGTTAGGCCATGTGTTTTGAATATCAAACCAATGTATTAATAATATTGAAAATAGATAATATATACTATATAATTTATTTTTTGTAAAAAATGATTCAAGGAGGCGTTGCTTATAGCTACAAATCCTACACCGAGCACACTATGTCGAAAATGACAAAAAACTTATTGTGAAACTGAGATATATTTCTAGATATACGTTGCAACTATATAGCGTAAAACACAAGATTAAATTTTGGAAACATTATTGTATGGTTAAAAATGTAACTAAGCAAAATACGACTTATATTTGTTAGAACCATAATGTGTTAAAATATAAATAGGTATAAAATTTCAGTATAATTTATTTATTTTAACTCGCCCATGTGAATTGGCAAAAAAAATTGGTTGAGACCGGGGAACTAGATCTAATAAGTTCTGATAATTGGGAATAAGCAATTTGCAGTTGTAAAATCCAGCATGGGAAGAATACCTTAACCTTTCGAAACCTAACAATGATGAGGACAAAGTCGTGGAGGACCCTGATTTCCAATAATAGGATGACGTGGCTCGGGACAATGGGGAAGATGACGAAAACAACGAGGAGGGTGATGAAGATAATGGAGATGAATGGGAATAGGCTGATTGCGTCTACCTGATTTGAAACGCTATTTCTATAGTAGTGTAGTGTAATGACCCGCTTTAGCTCGGATTCTTAACAAAAAAATTGGTTGAGACCAGGGAACTAGATCTAATAAGTTCTGATAATTGGGAATAAGCAATTTGAAGTTGTAAAATCCAGCATGGGAAGAGTACATCAACCTTTCGAAACCTAACAACGATGAGGACAAAGTCGTGGAGGATCCTGATTTCCAATGGCAGGATGATGTGGCTTGGGACAATGGGGAAGATGACGAAAACAGCAAGGAGGGTGATGAAGATAATGGAGATAATAGGCTGATTGCGTCTACCTGATTTGAAACGCTATTTCTATAGTAGTGTAGGGTAATGACCCGATTTAGCTCGGATTCTTAATATTTTGCACTCACATATTTTGATCAATTTTATCTAAGTTTGTCCTGGAGGGATGAACAATGTGTTCTAAGTTCACATTTCTCGGAATGCTAACATGCAGTTAAGTCAGTTATGTATGTCCCGATGGTTGATCTTGTTGCTACATAATGATTGATCTTCTCTTTGCATGAATATGCACACTCCGTCTATATACACTACAGGGAAGCCACCGTATGTCTAATATAAACAATACTTATGTCTGAATATACTCGACATTGCCTTTTTCGACTTGATAAGGAAGACTCGACATACACTATGTCCGTAGCTCCATGTTTCTCGAATGTCAAAATCAGGGCGTCGACAAACCCTTTGTTGAGTATTCAGCCGGAGCACTCATCACAATAAAGTGCATTGGTCGTCGTCTGATGGGAACAGAATGGACACGTGGTGGTCCTATTTACCAATTGTCATGGATCGACACTCGCCAAACCGAATGCACTACCGACATGGGGCATGGCTTTGTAGTGTGTATTTCTTCCATGCTCGGCTTACCAGTTTGCCGAGTGCATTCCGTATGCTAGGTGAACATGAAAGTTTTTCCATGAGCAATCTTTGAAACTTTCATAAGATCAAACCACATTAGAATTCTTTTTTTTTTTTACATAACATTAGAATTCTTTTAGTGTATAAACCCATGGGTTGTTAAAAAAAATAATAGGGCGATGGGGCCGATCGAGCCAGCCGCTGCTCGAAACGTGTCCGACGCAGTGGGCTCCGGGCGAAAAAGCCCAGGAGGCCCAGGCGATGGACGGCAGTAAAGAGCAAAAATCCAAAGCAAGCGGGAATTAAAACCAGGGCGAATTACTTAACGCGGCCCCGACGCCCTCCCTCCACTCCTTTCCCTCGCTCCCCTCCCTTTCTTTTCTCCCACGTTCCTAGGGTTTCTCTGGGTTTTTGCCCCCGCGCCGTCACGCGCCGCCGCCGCCGCCGCCGCCGGATCGCCCGCCATGGCCCCAGCCGTCGCCCCCGCCGCCGACCGTATCCTTTTGGCCCTCGCGCCGCCCCCGGTTTACCCGCGCCAATGTTTTTCCCCTCCGAATCAATCTCCGCGTGTTTTCTGTGCCCGGGCGTTCTGGCCGTCGCCGGATCTCTCGGTGCTTTGCTCGGTTCCTTCGGTTTTCGGGCGGTTCCGTCGGGGTTTCGAAGGGAGATTCGCTCGTGGGGCTTTTGTTGCGCGGTAGTAGACGTACTTAACTAGTTTGGATGAGGTTTTCCAGATTTGAGACGGACCCTCTGGATTTCTGCTTCAGTGTGTTCTGGGATGTTTTACTCGCTCCTAGTTTGGAACTTCGCGCAAGACGTGTCCTTTTTGTAGCGTGTGTTTGGATTTGGGAAGAAGAAATATGCCTGGATCAGTTGGTTCCCCTTGACTGGTTTCGCTGCAGATGCTACGGATTTGCTGCAGAAGCTGTCCCTGGATCCCAAGACCGCAGCTGGGGAGGGCAAGGACGCCAAGAAGAAGGTATGGCCTGCCCACCCTCTCTCTCTCTCTCTCTCTCTCTCTCTCTCTCTCTCTCTCCGTACAACCTTGTTGGGGCACTGACCATGTTGTTATAGTAGACTTATGGTGGAATCTTATCCTCTGAATTTGGTGACGGTGCAGGTCTCGGCAGCGGCGAATGGTGGGCTGAATGGCGCGGTGGCATCCCACAACCCTCAGGCGGTGTCGGCCGAGCAGTGGGCGACTATGGGGCAGCAGGATTACAAGAATGCTGCCATGTATTACGGCGCTGATGGCTACCCTTATTATTATGGAGGTGAAGCACTACGGCACCATTTACTCGTCTACTGAATTAGTGATTTCCAGGATAACTGTGTAGTTAGATTTTCATGCAAAATTGGTGATAGCAATGCCTTCTGGAAATTTGCAGGTTGGGGGGACTATTCTGTGTATGTGAGCCATGACGGAACAGAGTCACTTACCCCTGTGAGTACTGCAAACAGTTTCGTCTACTGGGTTCAGTCTAATGGCCAGCCCTACAAAATAATCTCCACATGTACATAATCTTGAAGGTGAACTAATTTGTCTGTTTGTTTCTGAAGGGTGCTTATGGGGACATGTATTGCTATCCTCAGTATGGTGTTGCTGCATCTGGGTATGATGGGCAGTATTACGGATCTCAGCATAGCCAGTACCCATCCACATATCAGCAGCCACAGACTACTACCAGTAAGCCAGCATACAAGTCCAAAACTGGCAAGGCAGATCCTTCACCACAGCAGAATGTTTCTGCTGCCTATCAGCAACCTGGGTCTGTGGATGCTACTAAGGCCAATGCAAACAGCACTGATAGCCTAAATGGTCTGAAGAAAGCAACGTTCCCCCTGAAACCAACTGGGCGGCCGGCTAGTTATCAGAACCATGGTGACAAAGCAGCTTATCCATTGTCTGGCAGTCATGCGTTTTTAGATAAAACGCAGAAACTCTCGGTTGGAAATCCTGCCTCCGCTGCTTCTAACCCTAAAACCAAGGTACAGCCAACAAATCAGAACTTTGCCCTGTCATTTTTCTCGGTGTGCATATTATTGTTATGACATAAACCTGTCTGTGTAGTTTTTCTGATATTTGTTTAAATGCATGAAGCCATATATTTTCAGCAATTACTAGTACTACTGTTTAGTGCTTGATCTTACCTATGTGGTTTGATATGGTGTGTGAAAGCACGTATTTGGGGTTTTACATTGCCATTTAGCTATGTACATAGGTGTTATTTTAAGGTACACACCATGGTAAATTTTGCTACATCAAATTAAAATTTCATATTCTAAGTTCAGATGTTGTGTGCATTTTATAGCCTATAGAGCTTATTTCTAATTGTGGAGAAATTTCTTGCAGGGATTGCTTGGGCAGAACTCACCAGTGGTGCCACAGTCACCTGGGTACATGAGTTCGATGTACTCTAGTAGCGCAATGTACAATGCAAATGCATATGGACCTGGCTTTTGGTATGGATCAAACCTCTATGGCTCAGGGATGTATGGTGGGTGGAATGGGCTGTCAGATGGAAGGTACAAGCCGAGAGGAAAAACCTATGGATCGTACCGTTTTGGCAATGAGAACATAGATGGCTTGAATGAGCTGAAGAGAGGGCCAAGAAGCAACCTCATTAAAACCGAACAGGGCACTGGAGCAGCTGATGTTGCAGCTGCAAAAGGACAGGAGCTTCCTAACAGTGATGCCTCAAATGCTGTTGTGCAGGATCAGTACAATAAGGCTGACTTTGTTGAAACTTACTCAGATGCCAAGTTCTTTGTTATAAAGTCATACAGCGAGGATGATGTTCACAAGAGCATCAAGTACAATGTTTGGGCAAGCACTCCCAATGGGAATAAGAAGCTTGACACTGCTTATCAAGCAGCCAAAGACAAATCAAGCGATTCACCTGTATTCCTGTTCTTCTCTGTAAGTTCTTAACCTTGCTCCTAAAATGGCTTGTTTTCTCTCTGAACAGTCTATATTGTGGTTGCTGATGTTATGTGCCTTGTGCTCATCCACTTTGTTTCAGGTCAACACTAGTGGCCAGTTTGTTGGACTTGCTGAGATGGTTGGTCCGGTTGATTTCAACAAGACAGTTGAGTACTGGCAGCAAGACAAGTGGACTGGTTGTTTCCCCGTCAAGTGGCACATTGTGAAGGACATCCCCAACAATTTGTTGAAGCACATTATTCTTGAGTATAACGAAAACAAACCAGTGACCAACAGCAGAGATACCCAGGAGGTGAGAGTTGCAGAGTTAGATTTTTCTGCTTATGCCAACTTCCTTCTAAGTAAAGTTGCTGGTGGCACATAATGCAGTCCTGTGCAGTGCGCGTGCATCATGTATTCTGAACAGTAATCAAGCACATGTATTAAAATTTGACAACCGGTTAACAAATTTGCATATTTAGCTGTATAAATGATGTGCTCAATGGGGTTTTGACCTTCATTCTCATGGTGTCTACAGGTTAAGCTTGACCATGGCCTTCAGGTGCTTAAGATTTTCAAGGAGCATGCCTGCAAGACATCCATGTTGGATGACTTTGCCTTCTATGATAACCGTGAAAAGATAATGCAAGAGAAAAAATCTAAGCGACAGCAGCCGCTGGAGAAGGTACATGTGTAGCAGCATACTTTGTGTGATATGAGCTAACTACCTTTGGAATCTTATCACTGAATAGTTTTGTCTTCATACAAGTATATCGTTTTAAACCTCTCAGAACTACTGAGGCTAACTAGATCACTTTTAGAGTATGTTCATTGAATTCCCATGCAAATTTCTGTTGGTTTTTTTTTGTGTTGCAAGTATTCACATGGCAGCTAGATCCTGGTGAATTCAGTGTCATCCTGGAATTCAGTATATACCCTGTTCCATCTTTAAGGCATGGAAGACTTACTTGAACAACCTTTACTGATCATGCAGATAGTGAACGGAAAGCTGCTTGCTACAAGCAACACTGAAAATCAAGATGTTGATGGAAAGCAGGGTCTTGATGGGAAGCAGGGACCGCAGGAACCTGCAGTTCTAGGGGAGCAAAACGCTGCGGTGGAGAACGGTGTGGCAACCGTAGCTGGAAATGGTGTTGCCCCAGCAGACCCAAACCCGGCAGCGGTTGCAGTTGGCTGTTAATTTTGGCGCGCTCAAGTCATTTGAGCAATCCATGCAAGGGAGGACAGCTTTATACAGGGGTGCAGAGAGCTGCTGTGGTTGAAGGCATTGGAGGCTATGCTGGTGGTTCAATATGCTTTGATGAAGGTTGCAGAAAGTTGCAAGTCTGAGGCAATTCAGGGTTCAGTTAGAGGCTTTTTTTCTTCTTCTTCCGGTACTGTTATTCTGTAGTAGTATTTTCGTTTCGCTGGTGGTGGCTAGGAGAGTAGAGGTCGGTTCCTTTTCGGGCGAGATGTCTTTCTGTTTTGTGTCTTGAGATGGTGTTAGGAATTGTACCTAGGGGTTTGAGATCTGTAAGTCTTTTTGCATGCAACCAAGGATAATGATTTGTGGTGCGTCTTTTTATTCTGAATGTCAATGCTAGCGGTCCAGTAGTGTTATTTCTATCATGCTGTATTGGCCACACCTGCCACCTCCGCAGCCTATATACACTAGCTCCATTCCATTGCGTCGCGTGGAGCTGCCTCCTGCACCGTCCTCGTCTGCCCAGCACCAACCGCTCCCCTCCTTGCGTTCACTTTCGCCAATGCCGCCTCCCTGGCTGCAGTGGCGATCTGATGTCAACTCAGTTCACGTTCTTATACATTACAAACTTCATTGCTTGTTGTATGCTTAATGTTTCTACTAGATTTGAAATAGCTACACTGCACTTCCTCCTCTACACTATGAACAAGTAACCATTTTGTTGAAGTATTGAGACTTCAGTTGATTGAGGATTTATGTACGGTTGGGATTTCTGACATGGATTTAGCATCTGCGTTGTGTGAAATATAATAGTGAATATATTAGTAGTACTGTCCGCTAAGAAATATAATAGTGATTATCTCGGATTCAAAGATATCTCCATTCCGTGAACAGCAAATTCAGCATACCTTTTAATTTCAATTTCCAGTTCAGAGTACCTAAATTTTCTGAGGAGTGAAGACACACAGACAGAAGTACCCTATTTATGTCGCTGCTCAGCAGTCATGTTGAGATATGCCAACCACTTGCTTTGTTCTATGAATTCTCTCTCTCTCTCAAAAAATGAACTCTTACTTAGCGAAAATTACTCATGGAAGTAACCAGGCAGTAGATCAGTACCGAATGGCATTCTCAAAGCACAGCTGGTTCTAGTGGAACCATACTAACATCAAGAAGTTAGCTTCAGGCTACAAAGCAGTGCACTTGCATCACATTCAGATGCACCGCACAGCAAGCTACTTCTACACTAGTCCACGACACATATTTATAACTGCAGAGGAAACACCTGCGCATTACAGCCACAGCAGGAACCTAGCCCAGCAGAACAAACCGGTCACCGGCCTTCTGAACGACATGAACCGTCATCGTCACCTTCCTCGCGCCTCTCATCAGCTCGAAGATGCAGACGTAGCCCTCGCGCAGACCGTTGTCGCGGACAAACTTGGCCCAGCGCCCGCCATTGAAGCCTCGGGTGACGTTTCCGCGGTAGTACGTGACATGCCACTGCTCTTTTCTGTTTGGCCTCAGAAGCAGCATCTCATGTGATCTTCCCTCCAGATGTTCAGCGGCAAACTTGCTGGGGATGACCTACAGGCGCGATAGCGCTGGTTCAGTTGCTGTTAACTAACATATTAAGATGTGCATGAAAAGAACACATATATTTAGGTACTTCTAAGATTTGTGGGTAAAAAAGCTCCACACTGACAGAGGGAAAATTAGCTATATGACAGAAGAACTGAACTGACCAGGAAGTTGTTCGAACGGCGAACATGAGACTTCTGCAGGACCACCACAAAAACAGGATTGCCTGGTTGAACTGACGCCGACCCGAATATCTGCTCTCGTTCGTCCGCAGTCAGGTGACTTGCAAGCCTTGAGTTGTAGTAGTAGTTGGAGTAAGTTTGTTCATCGTCAGTTTCCTCTTCTTCATCGTCCGCCACACACTTATCTTGATAGTCGCTATTGTCCGGAGATCCATCCTCTTTTCCTGTGGAAAATGCACATATTACGTTTACCGAATTACATGGTTTCTATGTACATCGACTGATCGACGCCACAAAAGTGCAAGTTGTGAGGACATGCTGCAAACTCATATTGGCTCTACTTACTTGGTTTCTTTAAAGCAGAGGCCTTGTGAGGAGACCCTACAGGCAGGGGCAGCGGCACGATGGCGTTGTCGGAACCGCTGAAAAGACAGTGTCCTTCAGCTTGTTGACCCATAATGTTGTCAAACTGCTTGCGCATGATGGCACCATTTTTATCGGCGAAGAAACATGACACTTTCTCGGAGCCGCTCGAGTCAAAGATGAGTACATCGAAGGAGCCACTGCCACTGCATTTGAAGACCAAGAGGTCATTCTCCTGCAGTTCATGAGCCTTGGCAAATTCCTCCCATCCTGACGCGAAGAACAGCTCATCGGCAATCTTTTCGGCGGCAACGTGCCATGTCTCGCCGCTGGGTGCTTTGAGGCAGAATCCTCCCTTGGCGATACGCCCGGTGAAATTGTTAGCAATCTTCTCTGGAATGCTCTAAAATAAGACGAACACAGTAAACATAGACCTCGTATAACCAGTTGGCCTCAGTGGATGATATGCAACAAACTTCATTCAGATGACACGAACGAACTAAATATTTAATTAATCCACCAAACCAGTCAATGCTGTCCCGACCGCATTTATCTTGTTCTGACAGCCGTACTTACTTGGATTCATTTTCTACAGTTTGTCATCTCTGTCCAATCTAATTTTTTCCCCAGAAATCCAAAGATACAGCATAAGATTAATTAAGACTACAAACACTTAGACGCAGCTGCCAGAAGTTTTAGGAGCTAATCCGACCTGCAAGCAGAACTTGAAGAACCCTGAACTTGGCGGGAAGGATACAGAGTAGTTGATACTTACAATGCGATGCAGAAAATCTCCTGTCATGAGCTTGAAGAACCTGATGTTGCTCAGATCCATGTGCTCCCAGAAGTAGTGCTCCTGCCACTCCCTGCAGATCACGCACTTTCCCTTCTCATTACCCACCATCTCACCTACCGCTGCCATTGGAGATATGCACAGCATGGACCTTCGTCAGTAGCCACATCTCAGATCAATGGATGAATTGATTGCGATGCCA
This sequence comes from Poa pratensis, assembly GCA_947311845.1. Lineage (NCBI taxonomy): Eukaryota > Viridiplantae > Streptophyta > Magnoliopsida > Poales > Poaceae > Poa > Poa pratensis. The sequence continues at coordinate 20,023,736 of CAMZMU010000048.1, forward strand.
TGGATTGCAATGCAATGAAAGCAGAATGTTACATGAAGCTGACCTGAGGAAGGAAGACAAGAGAGAAGTTGTTGGCTTCTCCGATGAGGTCTGAACTCTTCTCCTTGATGTTAACGAGAGGAGTCTGCTTTCACGAGGGTGGGAGGAGTGATGATTACCAGTGAGTGAGTGGGATTTTACAGGTGCTGCAGGAGACTACGTTGGAACTTGGACGACCTTGCTCACCGACACGTGGGGTCAAGGACGGACAGGTGTCGTGATTGCATTCTTGCCTCGTCTTCGGACAGCGCAAAAGTTGGTGCTCGGTGGACTCAACACAGTGATACACAACATATGTGGACACGCAGCTTTGACTCATGGAATCAAATGCTCCCGAAAAAGAAAACAGATTTTAAATGTATTTAAAAAATATAAATTCTACATAAAAAAGGTTGTTCGTCATCGCATGTAAAGGTTCATGAAAAAAGGAAATTTGTTGTGGTCTTTGTAAAAAAAAAAAGTCTCGTGAAATCTCATTATGGAGCATCAAAATTTGGATTTTTTTTACATTTTTCACCAAACTTTGTGTGGGGCACGTTAAATGTGGAGATGAATACCAAACGAATTTTAAATGTTTCTACCAATTTGATTTTTTTTAGCATCTGCTCCTATGAGGCAAAATGAAATTTCGAGTATAAATCTCCTTTGTGTTCACTTGTACCAATTTTAAACAGAGTACCGTGAGGGCATCACTTTAAAATGATTCGGTGCACCCCTATTGCACCTTCCGCGGTGACATGGGAAGCACCCAACGCTAGTCGTCAAACCCTCTACCTCTTCTCCTTTAACACTCTCACCCAGGGGCGGATGCAGGGGGATCACTTGTGCTTTGCCCCTCCCCCTCCCCAGTTGTCGTAATTTCTACTCTCGCCCCCTTATAGTTTTCCTTCCACTACCCCCGATCTCACCTTCGCCGGCCTCCAGACAAACTCATGAGCACAAGAGGACATGTCTCCGTCTGCATCTTGCCACGATGGTGGGTGGCACACCTGTGTCTGGGCGACGAGGATGTCACCGTTGTTTGTTCCTTCCTTTCTTGAGCTTGATCTTCATGATCATTTGGAGTGTCTTAAGCTTGAGGAGAATCATCGATCATGAGTGAGTTTTGCTCTTTTCATTTTTTTTAGTAGCTTGACGTAGAGCAAAGTGTTTCTTTTCACATATTGTGCATCGTGGGCTTAACCTTGGTCTTTCCCATCCCTAGACATTTTATCACAAGACAAAGTGATATGTGTAGTAGGAATGTAACCTAGAACGAAGTCGTTACCTTTACCTTCCTAGATAGTATTTGGACAAGTGGACTTGTCGAGAGAAACCGATACACAAGAGTAAAGTGGCTTGAATTCAAAGATCCAAAAACAAACACCAAACACACACAGGCAATGCGGTTGGCAAATGAAATCAATGAATTTCAAGATATTGCAAATGTTGGTGAAGAACCACAATAAACTCAATTTGAAAGATAATGGGATTCCTGCGACCAATTGAAAGAGCTTGCAAACCAAATTTTACTAGCAAAGTCTAGATCTCATGCCACATGAACGCAAAGAAAGACGCTAGCTCGATCGCCAAATGATATAGAGAAACAAATTTGCAACTCACTTTCCCTACCTTCGGGGATAATTTTCCTACAAGAGATGTAATTGGCACACTTTGATCACACTTTGATAATTTTCTATTTTGTTGTGCCAAGACAATTACACCACTAGCTAGCTCAACAAGATTACACGAGATCACTATGTGGGGAAAGTACGCAATGCTCGGTGATGCTTGAAAAGCTAGTCTTGATAGGAGAAAGGTTAGCACAATGAAAAGAAAGGTTCTCAAGGGGAATGACTAGGCGTACCTTTTTCTATGGTGTTATCACAGGGTTCGTCAAGAGTTTTGATTTAAGATGAAAATCATCAAATTTGGAGAACAAACAACAAATTTATGCATGGGAGACGAAAATGAGGAAATCAAACAATTGTAGTTTTTCACTTCCATCGAACAATCCGGCCCTTTTACCGCCAGTGTCCCGACAAAATACTGGATCTCGAACTTTTTTCACCAGTTTCTTGCTCAAAAGTCCTCCAAATCGATGGAAAATTGGTCAAATTGGTTAAAACAAACATAAATGATGGTAGATCAAGAAGCACCAGATCTATGGATCAAAACCAACAAACTCACTAAAACTCAGAAATGATCCAAAACCATTTGAGGCTATTTTTTGTGGGATACTAGGCAAGTTTTTTTCTACTATATGATACAAGGTGGTCCTGCTTTTCAGGAATTGACGAAGAACACAAAAGGAATGAAGAACACTATTAATGTGTGAGTCAGTGAGTGGATTAGACGGTGGAAACACACAAGAAATGCAAGGTGAAGAAAGCAAATTAACTATAAATATCAAAGTCTAGCCAGATTTGAAGCCAACAAGAAATACCAATGTGTAGCCTTTCGATCAGATGCAAGTAGACTACACTCTAATTAACGCCGGTCCACCGAATTAATAGAATCCACTTAGCAAAAATTGACCAAATCAACTTGAAGAGACTTAAACTCCACACGGGGAGGTGCTTGGATTTCACTAGGGGATTTATAGAGCAAAGACCCAAGGTTTCATCTCATGTCTAAATCTGAAAGCACAACCTATTTTTAGGCCAAAGGGCAAAGGAGTGAGTTACACGGGCCGGAGCACCTTTTCTGCTCGCAGGTAGTGCGCCGGACAGTCCGGCGTCTGGTATTCCGAGGCGCATTGTTCTGCCGATTCTTCAAGGCGATCTGGGTCGGACAATATGACAACCTACTGGAGACGTCGGCATTGTCCCAATGGAGACAGCAGGTATCATGAAGCGTCGGTGGTGTCCAAGAGTAGGAAAAAAGTTGCAAGCAAACTACTGTACACGCAAACTTGAACAGGTTCAGCAAAATAACAGGAGCGGCGTTTTGGCTCCTGGGAGCATATGCTCCCGGTATTTTCGAAAAAATAGAACAAATTGAAAACTTATCAAAAAATTCCGAAAAAAATCATGCACGTACCTGACCATGGTACGCACCACCGTGTAAAATTTCGCGCCGAAATGACATCGTAGCCGCCCTGTACAAAAATGACAAATTTCTGACAGAAAATGAGATCCAAAATTTTGAATTTGCTGTCAGAATTTTGTCATTTTTACACAGGGCGCATACGATGTCATGTCGGTGCGAAATTTCACACGGTGGTGCGTACCATGGTCAGGTACGTGCATGATTTTTTTCGGAATTTTTTGAAAAGTTTTCAAAAAAAAATATGCTCCCGAAAATAACGGGAGCATATGAGCTCGGGTGCCATTATGAATTTCCGGAAAATAACTGAGTATTGACAGCGGCATATAACGGAGATTTGAACAGGTTCAGTAAAATTTACTGTACAACACACACAGCTAGCATCGGCTATATAAACACATTACGTCAATCAAAAAGACCAGATCAGATAAGCTAGCATCAGCTATATCTCAGGTAATCAAAGACCAGATCAGAGAAGCGTCATCACATCCCCGTGATTCAGGTAAAAAAATGGAACCATGTTCAACTGGTGGCCAAGGCTCCATCCTGGACCTACTGCTGCCACATCAGGTCAGCGTCCATGAAAATCTGCTGACTGCTCCAGCGCCTCGTCGACTACCACTGGTTAAAGAACAAGCTCGGCTCATCCGTCACCTGCACGACAAGAGACCAAGAAAGATTCACCACCACGTTCAGCACAAGAAACAAGTGACAATTATGAGTGCTCATTACTTCATATACTACTAACATGTGATGGCTAGAAGCCTAGAAGGTATTCTAGCAAAACTTGGTAAGAATGTAGATTGTTCAGATCATGTCAAATAAATGGCAAGATACTTACAAGCAGGAAAATGCTACTGTTTGATGCATCATTACTCAATGTACACATCAACGACTTATTAATCAGTAGTAGGACTAGAGTTGGCACATGAAAAAATTAACATCCAGTGAAAATGGAATATCCATGAGTTCAAACTGTAGCATCCAATAAACATGGCATATCTCACAAGCACAAAATGCTTACAAAAATGATGATCCAAAGCTAGAACCTACTACAAATCATTCTAAGCATTGCAAGAGTGCCAGATACTAACAAAGCTTGAAGTTCTAATCACGACCATCCAAAGTAAATAATTCTAGGAGTTCATACTTTTACATGTGAGGCCAGCACATTATCCATACCGGGTACTTATATTATGTGTGGGGAATCATGACAGATTTCGGCAGAAAAAAATAGGATACTACATGTATCCAAAGCAATCATCAATCACTTTACTATCAAACAATAACATCAAGCTAGCATCTCAAGGTTCTGTTCTTGAATGTGTAACTTTGGTGAAATAACAAGGGCCATCAGGTTAAAGTAGGATCTATCGGACAGTAATAAGATATTTTTAAGTCTTTAACGAACACACATTCATTCTTCACTATATTAAGAACAATTACATAACTATGACAGTGCAGCCACCAGCAAACAGCGAAAACAATAGGCTAAATCAGATCCAAATACTAAGCGCTTCAGACCACAGCATGCGCCCACATCATGAATCAAGGACCTCAACCAGATCCCATCCTAATCCTAAGCGCTTCAGACCACAGCATCCATTCACATGAACCTGCTCTTAAAAATAGGATATCTCTCGTGACTTACTCTTAAGTCACTGGATTTTAGGATGAAACTGACCTAATACAACAATAGATGTCCACGAAGAAATTCAATGTCATCTACTCCCTCCGTTCCACAATATAAGATGTTTTAGCCATTTCCCACATGCACATGTATACATATGTATCTAGACACATTTTAGTGTACACGTGCACACTTTTTAGTCCGAATTTAGACAACATGTGTACCACCTAAAACATCTTATATTGTGGAACGGAGGGAGTATATACGTAGCACAAACTGAAAAAGGAAACTACCTCATGTTAGGATGGGTGACGTTCTGTCCTGTAGTCCTGTGCTTCTTGCGCTTCTTTGAGCCAGATATAGCTTGGGCAGATGGATCAGCTGCTGGAATGATGTCCGCTCCTTGATCAGCAGTTGGACACACAGTTCCAACAGCGGGCACAAATTTTATAGGAGCCATAGTGGTTATGCCATTTGTTGGAGCATTGCAGTTTTCCTGGTTTACAACTTTTTCTTTGTTGAACCCAGAAGACGTGATGGCATTGAAAAACTGTTTCTTTGATCTAATAATTTCCTTCATACGAATGTTGTTTGTAGCTGCAACAGCATAATGAATCATTAGTTATACTTCTATAAGTCCGCTAATAATTCTCAAAGTTCAAAAAAGTTTTTGGAGCTTTCTTTTCAAACGTGAACGACATATAAGTTACCTAAAATAGATTTGACTGCAGCACGAGCTGCCTGCTGCTCCGCATCCTTCTTACTTTTTGCAGCTTCACCAGTATAAGTGTTCCCATCGAATAATACAGATGAAACAAACAGGGTCATAGGCCCTAGCCCTTCTGGACGATCTACAGAGTAAGTAGGCTGAGTGACTTTTGTCTTAACAGCGAATTCACTGAGGATTGATTTGCAGAACACCACCTCCTGAATAGAAGGAAAGGGAACATGTATGTTAGATGCAAATCAATTACTTTAATTCAGGCATGATTATTAAAATCTAAACTGAAAAAAGTGATAAAAGAGATTATCTGTTAGTGGCATATGGATTAGCAGTTATGTTTAACACCAAACATGAGTTACAAAAACAAGAATACAGTAAGGTATAGATGAACCAGAATAAATAAAGTCTTTGCCCAAAAAGAACAATAAGGAAAACAATTCCGGACAATTTTTTGGATGAGTTAACTATCTGCAATTGCAGTGATCAGCATCTATAAATGTTGTCACTTCCAATGTCCAAGTACCACGGGTTCATGCGGCAAGATCATTAATTCCATGACTGAAAAATATAACACAACTAGGCCAAAGGGGAAAAGTGATCAACACATCAAACTGTGTCTGGCGTTGTTTATTGTAAGGCAAACTACAAGAAAACGATGAGGATACATGATTTAGGATACGAAACACAATCGGCAGAACAGATTTAAACATTAAATGAAATATGATAACCAGCGGAAAAAGGAACAGTACCAAAAAATTACCTGGTCAATCAGTCCAAGCACATCTGTAGGATCATCTCTTATCACCAATTTCTCATAGGCCACTTTGGCAGCATCCTGCTCCGCATCCTTGATGCGACCATGACACTGATCTGATGGAAACCGCTCGCCAGCGACCTCGACGGTGCTGCTGAACTCAGGTTTATGATGTTCACCTTTCAACTCAGTAAGGTAAGCTGGCAACTTCATGTTATTCCGTTGAGTCCACTCTTGCAAACGGTTTTTATAATTACAATTTTCTGCATAACAGAAACTTGCAGATTAGTACAATAGAGCATTTACAAATTAGTATAATTCCTATCACAAGCCCCTGGACTGCAGAATAATGTGCCAGCAAACGATATACTCCCTCCGTTCCAATTTAATTGACTTGCTATCCACCACATGTGTATGTATCTATACATGTAACATGTATAGATACATACACATGTGGTGGATAGCAAGTCAATTAAATTGGAACGGAGGGAGTACAAGCAGACCAGCTAACTAAAATGTGAAAACACAGTCTTACGCATATTAAAAGCATATATTAGTCCTTTTGGTATTTTGTTAGTCGTCTTCCAAGGGAAAGCACAACATTATGGTGCTGACTCCACAAACTTGAAGATAAACACCATTTGGGCTAGAAGATGGTGACTGCAGCAGGGATCTATAGCAAAATTGGCAAGACAAGGGTTGATGGCAAGAGGATGTATAGCAAAAGTGATGTGGTTTTTGTAACAATCATGTCCGTTACGCTACGACTGTCACGCAAATAAATCTAATTTTCAATATGTGCAGGTTCCAATGACATCAGATTAAAATTCTAGTGCAGCGCAGTGCTGATTCGGCAGCTTTATGCGTAGCAAGTACCCTTTTTGGCAATGGCATCAAATTTTATAACCTAGCAACTCAATAACCAAATAACCAATACTGGGGGTCGATGGACGGAGCAGATAGATACTGGGGGTAGATCAGAGCACGTAGAGGAGATGGAAGGGATTGACCGGAGCTGACCTTGAGGCGGAGGCGGAGGCGTGGCCGCCATCGCAAATTCGCAATGGAAATCCTGGTCGTTCACGTCCGGTGAGATGACAGATGGTGCGAGCGGCCAGGAAAGGGCTTGAGTTGAGGCCGGCGAAGCTTCTCCTCGTGGCGGCGCTAGCGGGAGGAGCAGGCGCGGTGAGAGACCGAGAGGGGACGGGGCGGCGGCGTGGTGTGGTGGTATCGGGAGAGAGATCTTGCTTGGGACTATTTTTTTTTGCTTGATCTTGCTTGGGACTTGGGAGGGGCTAGAGAGATCAGAGAGGTGTGCTCGCATCGGGGTGGGCCGGAGGCCCGGAAACCATCGAGCTGGCTCTACTCGGTCGGTCCAGTCGTTTTTTAGACGGAAGGTTCTACTTTAGGGTGAAAAAGACATGGATTTTTTACTTCTAGGGCCCGATTGGTTGCCAGTTTAGTTTTCCCCTCCGTAAAATACGGAGCAGTCGTAGCGTTAAATTACGGAGGTCCAACGGTCCGTAAAATAATCCGGACCATTTCTAGGCCGAAAACCTGGCATCCAACGGAGCCTTAAGGTTCGATCCGTCCTACCTCTACGAGTTCAGGAATTAAAATGTAATTTTCCTTCTGGAGTTGACGGGATGCTCTGCGCGCGCTGATGTCATCCATTCAACCCATATACCTGATCATAAGCTTTGTGCATGTTCAACTTGACCGCACACGTCTCTAAAATTGGTGCTACACCAGCCGAAGATCTTGGTTTCGGGGTTGCGCACATACCATTGTTTACGTCCACAACACCATTGTCTTATGCGATGACATCGTCATGTGCCCTAGGGTGGACTCAACGATAGGGTAGACGATGCCTCGTGGCGGCTCTAGTGACCACATAGTCAGCGAGGGGTTGAAGGAGTTCGCCTGCTTTTCAAAGTGGAAGTTATGCGTGTTATAAGTAGAGTCGGTCAGGGTGAAGGCTAGAAGTCAGTACCTCTGGGCTGAGGAGGGGTCTAAAGTGCACTTAAAAGTTGTGGGCAATAGTCTTGCGCTTATCGCTCACCCAGTTTTGGTTTTCATCCAAACGAAAAGATAACTCCGCGCATGGGCCATGAACGTAAGGGAACAAAGCGGACGAAGCGATGGCATGAGCACGTGAGTCTTTTTGCATGGCCGCAAAATATCATTGGCTAGCAGGCTTATTGGCACACAAGGTCTTTTTTATGGATCTTCGACTGATGCATGAAGAGACCTGTAACACCCCGACCCACCCCCGGGCCGGCCCTGTCACCCCTGTCAGCTCTCTAGAATCTCTAGACTGGCCTCACAGATCAATACTGGTCTTTTCTGCGCACTTTGTCCTCACTCGTGAGGACTTTCCCGGTCGGTCACCCATCCTTGGATTACTCCGGGCCAAGCACGCTTAACCTCGGAGTTCTTTCGAGATGAGCTTCCGAAAAAAAGTTGCAACTTATTGATATGAGTATTCTATCAATCCTATTAAGCCCTGAGCTAGGATCTCACATCCTTCCCCCTTAGAAGACCGACGCCCTCGTCAGTCAACCCCCAGTCCAGGAACTTCCCCTCTTGGCACCTCTCCATGCGTCCAGTGCCGGCACATGTCCACATGTCCTCGGAGTTCTTTCGAGATGAGCTTCCGAAAAAAAAGTTGCAACTTGTTGATATGAGTATTCTATCAATCCTATTAAGCCCTGAGACAGGATCTCACATCCTTCCCCCCTTAGAAGACCGACGCCCTCGTCGGTCAACCCCCAATCCAGGAACTTCCCCTCTTGGCACCCGTCCATGCGTCCAGTGCCGGCACATGTCCACATGTCCGCCCACTGACCCGCACACGCCCGAGTTACCGCGAGGGTCAGCTCTGATACCAAATGTAACACCCCGACCCACCCCCGGGTCGGGCCTGTCACCCCTGGCAGCTCTCTAGAATCTCTAGACTGGCCCTACAGATCAACACTGGTTTTTTCTGCGCACTTTGTCCTCACTCGTGCGCACCCAGGAACGAGTTCCCGGCCGGTCACCCATCCTTGGATTACTCCGGGCCAAGCACGCTTAACCTCGGAGTTCTTTCGAGAGGAGCTTCCGAAAAAAAAGTTGCAACTTGTTGATATGAGTATTCTATCAATGCTATTAAGCCTTGAGACATGATCTCACAAGACCGTTGGATTATCGTAGTGACATGCTATACCGTCCAACCTCGCAAAAAGGATATGATTAAGATATCACGCTAGGCAAAAAAGTTGACCACTTCGCCGCCGAGTGTCGTGTAATCTTATCCCCAAGAGGATCATGTGAAACCTTTTCTTTCACCCAATCCATTCAAATATTTTTCCATCCAATCCACTAGTATAGTGAAGTGTTTTTAATTTACACAAAAATAAGAGTGTCTATGGGGGATCCAAAATCGACTTGAGAAACAAACCATGGGGCATTTTTCGGGATCTTGAACTAGACCGGAATAATCCCTCCAATCTATACATTTCAAATACGATAGAAGTAAACAAGGCATAAGGGTTATCACATCTAACATAGTAGGAGTGATGGAGTGCAGAGATGAGGACGCGATGCGATGGCGATGGCGATGGCGACCACCACGACCGCCCCGGCGGGAGATTCTGGGCGATCGGCGACGAGCAGAGTGAGGGCGAGGAAGAGCACTCCGACGAGGCCTTCGTCGAGGAGGAGCGCACCCCGCCGCCAGCGACCCTCGCGGATGCCCTGCTCTGCGCGAAGGTGCGGCGGAGCAAACAACGGAAGGGGCGGAAGGAGGAACTTCTGAGGATCGAGTAGAAGCTCAAGGCGGCAGTACGCAGGAGGTCGGCGCTCTCGGCGGCGGCGCTCCCCTTCGAGCCGGCATCAAGAGCTGCTCCGGCGATCGTCGACGGTTCCCCTTTGCCCCCCGCCTCCGATGGTGATTGCGATTGGTTTCAAATCGTTCATGGCAGACCTATTCGTCTACCTCATACGGATTCCTCAGAGTTGAGCATGGGACGGGATGTTGTTAGGTCGCCGCGGCGTAGCTCCGGCTCGCCGTCGACGAGCCTACCCTCCCGATCGCCGGCGAGACGCTCTGGAAATTCGGGAGACGATGTTGTTTTGGGTATGGGCCGTAACAGGGTCTCGATTCGAACGTTGGGCCGAACGGGGCTGAGCCAACACGGCATGGGGGCCCAGGAAAGCGTGAGTGGAGAGAATATTATTCTGTCTAGGGTTTCTACGCCGCCGAGGCTGGAACCACAAACCAGAACGAAATTCCTCTCTCCACTGTTCGCCCATCTCTGGTGTCCTCCGCCGAGTGATTGCGAGGCGATTGTGAGGCCATCGAGTCGAGAAGAGCCCGATCTACGGCAGCAAGAGGAGATGCAAGGTGGAGGAGGCGGGGGTGGCCCTGGCGGCGGTCAGGGGGCGGGCTTCCATGGTGGTAACGCTGGTGGCGGCGGATACCAGGGAGGTGGCGCCGGCAACGGACAGGGCCCGGGCTTCCAGGGAGGAGGCGGCTACGGCCCCAACCAGAGCTTCCACAACAACCCCGTCCAGCGTCAGTACAATCAAGGTAACTATCAGAACAACGGCAACTATAGAGGTCAGGGCAGCAATTATCAGAGCCAGAACTATAGGGGGCAGAACTACAACTATCAGAATAAGAACTCAGCTGTGAATACTAGGGGTTACACTGGACAGTACAAGCAGAATCGACCAGTGTCTGCTGAATCGGGTATTCCGCAGTCAGGTGGACAGAACAAGAAGGTGGATGCTCAGTATGTTGCGAAGGCAGTCACAAACAGCTCTGGAGGGGGTTCGTCTGCGATACAGAAGGAAACGTTGCTGATCAAGGAGCAGGAGGAAGTGAACTGAAGGTCAAGTGCAAACGCTGCGGGGAATTAGGTGTCCATGCCGCCAAGGATTGCAAAGCAGATGTGCTCTGTGTCAACTGTGATAAAGTGTCACATTTGTCTGAAAATTGTGCCTGGTTGCATCAGAGGAAACCAGTTGCAACTTTTGTAGGCTTTGGAGGTGAAGGACTCGGATGCTTCGTGGCAGAACACGCCAAGGACTCCGCAAGCAATCAGAAGGGGAATGCTACTGCACTGGTTAAAATCAAGGAGTCTAAGGATGCTGAAATGACTGCAGAGAGGCTTGAGCTAGGTCTGGCTAGTACTTATCCATGGAGGTGGGCTTGGAAAGCTAAAGAGGTAGCTGCTGGAACTTTTCTGGTGGAGTTCCCTTCTGCAGCAAAAATCTCTGAAGCTGAAGTGTATGATTGGGTGCCTCTGAAGAAGATCAACATAATGGTGAACATCAAGCTATGGACAGACGAGTCGCTGGCAGCTGGTAAACTCACCACTGTTTGGGTCAAAGTGAAAGGGGTACCAAAAACACTGAAGAACTTCCATGGGCTGTGTGAGGTTGGCTCCACGTTAGGTCTACACCTTGAAGCTGACATGGAAAACTTGAAGAAAACTGGGCAAGTGCGTCTCAAAGTGGGTGTAGTCAATCACCTGAAGATACCCAAGTGGACACAAATCACTACCAAGAAGCTCTATTTCTACAGGGTTTACTTCCAGCTGGAGGAAATAGTTGAACTGGATGGGAGAGACCTGAGGAGGATTTCATTCAAGATTTTGAGGATATTATGGACAGTCTGCCAGAAAAGGAAGATGTCAGGGACCTGAAAAGACAGAAAAATGATACCCATTCTGCTCCCTCTCCATCAGGGCAGATGGTTGCTTCTGGGGAAACAATTGTGGCGAGTACTCAAACCCTGTTGGCACTGGCGGCTAGAGAGAAGAATCTGCGGGAACAAGATGAGACAGATGTCAGAACAAATGCGCTGAGGGCTGGGAAGGCCCTTTTTCCACAAGCTGAGAAGGTACAGAACATGCAACTGCTGACAGAGAAGTCTGGGGACACTGAGATGGGTCTTGATGGGACTGAAAAGCCTGGAGAACCAAGGGTGAACCTCTCCGATGATGAGCTGGATGCTGATTACTCAGCATCCCAGAATGACAGCTTCGGGAGAAAGTTAGAGCTTATAATACTGGAGCTTTTGTTGGCAATGGAAATTTGAACAACTCCCAAGATAATTCGCAAGAAGACATGGGTCCAAGATACAGTGATCGACTGGCTGAGAAGAATACAAATGACATACCAGTGATGGAGAGGGCGAAATCAATCAAGGCAAAAACGCTGGACAAGGAGGAAGGTAACAACGAATTCCCCACTGTACTTAATGCTGAAAACAATACCTTGATGGATATTGCTTCTCTGATTGGTGTAGACTTAGGTATTTCTCTTGAGATGGTTGAACATAATTTAGATTTGATCCGTATGCAAGAAAATGCTAGGGTGGCAATGTTTAGAGAGAAAGAGAAAGTGGTAGAAACCTTGGAGGTTGACAATGCTCACCTCCAGCCTGAGGAAGTGGATGACATTCTCAAAGAATTGTTAGCACTTAACCAGGATGAAAAGGAAGGGGAATTAGAAAATATTAATATCTTAAATGATAATTCGGCTGTGCTCTCAAGGCTCTTAGCTGATAAACGCTCAAATGAGGTTTACTCTGTTAAGACGCCGGTGAGAACGGTGGTTAGACGGAGAAGGAAAAAAAAGTATTAATCATGTTAAATGGTCTTGTTTGGAACCCCAGAGGGGTCGGTGAGAAGTGTAAGAGAGATTTTATTCGTGAAACTTCTGATGCTCGCAAACTAGACTTCATAGGTCTTCAGGAAACTATTAAACAAAATTTCACTGAGGCAACTCTTTCTTCTATAGGAGGTGACACCTTGTTTAATTGGGCCTGGACACCTGCGAGAGGTAGATCTGGTGGCATCTTGCTGGGTGTCAACGTTAATACTATGGATGTTTTAGAAAAAGAATTAGGAGAATATTTCATTCGATTCCTGGTTCACAGTAAGATCGAGAACTTCACTTGGAACTTGGTGATTGTATATGGAGATGCTCAGCCGACCGGGAAAGCAAAATTCCTTGTCGAGCTGGTACACATAATCAAACGATCTCAAGTTCCACTTGTTGTTGCGGGGGATTTTAATATTACTAGGAGAATGAGTGATAGAAACAAACCTGGTGGTCTGAACCGTTGGAGTTTATTGTTTAACTCCATTATTTCACAAGGGGAACTCCTAGAAATCCAGCTGAGTGGTCGACAGTACACCTGGTCCAACAACCAAAAGGATCCCACCTTTGCTTTGTTGGATAGGATGCTTGTCTCCCCCTCGTGGGAAGAGAAATTTCCACTAGTGACAGTTACTGCTATGACCAGAGACTTATCCGATCATACTCCTTTGCTTATCTCAACTGGAGAAATGCCCAAAAACCCAAGGCTTTTCAAATTTGAAAATGCTTGGTTCCTTAGGGATGATCTAGGTAAAATTGTAGAGGACACTTGGAAAAAGGATTATGGAGGGGGCTCGAGCCTAGATATTTGGATTAAAAGATTCCAAAACATGCGCAGGAAATTAAAAGGGTGGAATATTAATTGTGAAAGCGATGTGAGGAAAAAGAAAAAGGAACTAGCAATCGAATTTGATAAAATGGACAAATTAAGTGAGTCGGTTGGCCTCTCTGTAGATGACTGGGACCATCTACAGAAGTGCAAAACTCTCCTTAATAAAATTCTGAAAGAGGAAGAAGCTAAATGGCTACAACGGTCGGGTGAAAAAGAACTGTTGGAAGGAGATAACAACACCAAATATTACCACTCGAAAGCGAACGGTAGGAGGAGGAAAAATAGAATAGTCAGCCTTCATCAAGATGAAGGAGTTATAGAAGGACAGGATAACTTGAAAAAGTATATCACAAACTTCTATAAGTCTCTTTTTGGTAAATCTGACAACTGCCAAATCTACCTGAGAACTGACGGCGTAGACAAAATTTCATCTACTGATGCGGAAAGTCTTGTTGGTAGATTTAGCTTGGAAGACCTTAAAAATGCTGTTTTTGGTATGGAAAAAAATAAAGCGGCAGGACCCGATGGTTTCAATGCTGATTTTTATCAGAAGTTTTGGCCCACGGTTCACACTGACCTGTTGTGTCTAGTGAACGATTTCATGGACCAAAAAATTAATATCAATAGGCTGAACTATGGGGTAGTCACTTTAGTTCCAAAAGGTACTGATGCAGACAAAATTCAGAAGTATAGACCCATTTGCCTTCTGAATGTTGTCTTTAAAATCATTACCAAGATGTTAGTAAATCGACTAACTCCAGTCATTCAAAAAGTGGTGAAAATTACCCAAACTGCCTTTCTGAAAAACAGATTCATTATGGAGGGTGTGGTGGTGTTACATGAAGTTCTGAATGATCTGCATGTTAATAAAAAACCGGGGCTCCTTTTCAAAATTGATTTTGAAAAGGCATTTGATAAAATCAAATGGCCTTTCCTTCTTCGAGTACTGGAAATGAAAGGATTCCCTAGTAAATTTAATGATCTTGTGTTAAAAATTGTTTCTGGGGGGAAAGTTGGAATAAAAGTTAATGGAGAGGTTGGCCCTTACTTTTGCACCTATCAAGGTCTTCGGCAAGGGGATCCCCTTTCCCCTTTGCTGTTCGATCTTGCTGGTGATGTTTTAGCAATTTTGATGGAGCGAGCAGTAGATTGCGGATTGATTAGTGGATTGTCCAGACACTTGATAGATAAGGGGGTGTCAATTCTGCAATACGCAGATGACACCATCCTGCTTCTACAGGATAATTTCGAACAAGCCAGGAACCTTAAATTCGTTTTGTGCCTTTTTGAACAAATGTCTGGACTGAAGATAAACTTTCACAAAAGTGAAGTTTACTGCTTAGGCATTAGTCAGGAGAGGGCAGATATTTTTGAAGAAATCCTCACTTGCCGTGTGGGTAAGCTTCCGATGAAATACCTAGGTTTGCCTGTAGATGAAACCAGATTGAAAAATAGTGATTGGGACCCCATAGGTGAGAAACTTATGAAGAAATTAGGATGCTGGAATGGCAAGAATTTATCTATTGCAGGTAGAACGCTGTTAATTAACACGTCTATGACTGGTAGTTTGCTTTACATGCTATCCTTTTATATAATGCCTGTTGGGAAGAGGAAGAGCTTTGATAAAATTAGATCTGGATTCTTGTGGAGTGATAAGATAGAAAAAAAGAAATATCACCTGGTCAATTGGAAGACAGTTTGTCTTCCAAAAGATCAGGGTGGGTTGGGCGTACTTGATTTGGAACTTATGAATATAGCCTTGCTAGCTAAATGGCTTTGGAAACTATTCAATGAAAAAGGGATGTGGCAAACTATTCTCCATGCCAAATATTTAGGAAACTCCAGCTTTGGTCAATGTGTATCAAAGAATGGTGATTCACAATTTTGGCAAGGACTTATGGAGATTAAACCTTTGTTTCTAGCTTGTTGTAAATTTGTAGTTGGGAATGGTGAGAAAACTAGGTTCTGGGAAGACCTATGGCTCTCAGACACAAGTTTATCTTCACAATTCCCAAGACTGTATGTAATATCAAATGATCAAAACATTCTCATCTCTGCGGTGTTTACCTCGGGCCTTAACTCCCTCTCTTTCAGAAGGAATTTAACTGGGGATAAACGGGTAGAATGGCTGAATCTTTTGAACTGCTGTGCTGGGGTGAGATTGACAGAGGAGGAAGACAAGCTCGTGTGGCTCTTATCTGACTCAAAGCAATTCTCTGTCAAATCTTTTTACCTGGCCATGCAGTCTATGGAAAGTGTCCCATATAAATTTTGGTGGAAGGTGAAAATTCCTCTGAGAATAAAAACTTTCCTCTGGTTGATACTGAAACGAAGTATTCTTACCAGAGACATCTTACTCAGAAGAGGGGGGGTCTGTGCCAAAAATTGTCTGTTTTGTGGACAAGACGAAAGCATAGACCATCTCTTCCTCCACTGTCCTCTTGCTAGGTATGTCTGGAACGTGGTAAGTGTGGCTACAGGCATGAAATGCCAGTTTGCTAATGTCCATGTTTGTTTAACTGACTGGCTGGACAGTTTTGCTGATAAACAGAGGGGGAAATTGTCAGTTGGAGTTGCAGCAGTATTTTGGGGGATCTGGAAAGCCAGAAACCTTGCATGTTTCGAAAATAAGTGGCCTAATGAACCTGTTGAAGTGATTCACAGAATTGGTTATTGGATTGACTGGTGGGCAAAATTGCAGGTATCGGAGGACGTAAAGGGGGAACTACAGCTGGGCGCAAAGCTGCTGGTGCGGGTCGCTGATGAAGCCTTCAGAAGCACAAAGGGGTGGGCGACGTGGAGGCCAAGACTAGGAGGATGATGCCCGTTTTAGTTCAGTTCTTTAGTTTCTTTTCCTGTTGTTTAGCTTGCTACTTCTGGAACCTTGAAATGTCGGTACTCTTGCTTGGGTTGGAGTTTTGCTGGTGGTGTCGTGTTGTGGCGGACTATGTAAAAAATGGTTTCTATAAATGAAATCGGGGAGGGCCCTTTGCATCAAAAAAAAGGAGTGATGGAGTGCCAAATAAGTTCAAACAGTCGGTCAACTTACTAGGAAGAAAGAATGCAATCAAACGTATTTAGCTCCGACAACCTAAAAAGACACTTAGATTTGTTATGCAAAGAATTATACTGCTACTATTGTCACAAAAGATAAATTCAAAACATTAACGTAACAGTGAAAGTTGCAAACTTTTCTAGAATACGGAAGTTGCAAAGTGAATGAAGACTACATCCACATATCGGAAACAATATGTATTTTGCAGCAGAATGAGAGTACTTGGACAATGGGACATCTAGATCACTAAGATACAAATACATGGTCTTTCTTTTCCTATTTTTTTCGAATCACACAATTTCCTAGTTCGTCGGTCCGCGAGTACCTGTGAGTAAGATTTGCTTGACAGTTGACATGCATCACGATCTCTAACTAATTACGGCCGGTAATCAAACAGAACTAACTGACAATGAGTCAACTCCTACCCTTGCAGTCTACTGAAGGGCAGAAAACGTCATCCCTCTTGGGCTCTTGGCGATGAGGAAGCAGAGCCGGTGAGCCGGCCACCGGAACGCCCAGAACTCGACGCCGTCGCCCTCCGCGAGGCCGAAGCGACAGATGAAGGACTTGTACCCCGTGCCGTTGATCACCGTGCCCTTGCTGCAGTGGAATGTGTTCAGCCTCAGCTCGGACACGCCGCACTCGGCCCGGCCGCTGACGTACACGGACACTGCCACGCCGTCGTACGTCGTCGCCTTCTCCCTCGTCCCGTTCTCATCCTTCTTGGAATTCCGGTCGGTGGTGTCGAAGCCGCACGCCGCGATCTCGTCGGCGGAGTGAAAGGCGCGGAGGCGCACCGCGGCGGCCGATGGGAAGAGGAAGCGGGCCTGGCCCGAGTTCAGGTCGGAATGCCGCAGGACCTTCTCCCCGACGTAGTGCAGCAGCAGGTCCCCGGGGAGGTCGTGGCGCGGCAGGACCTCGGCGCGCACCCAGGCCGGCACCGTGTCGCAGGAGTCCAAGACTCGGTGGTTGTAGGCGGCGTCGGTGACGGGCGTGTAGGGGTCGGCCCTTCTCCGCCTCGATCGGCAAGCGCGGTGGGATGCCCGAGGGAACCGGAGTGCGAGGAGGAGCGCGGCGTCGTCTTCCGCGCTGCTGGTCGTCGTCGGCTGCTCGGTCTTGAAGCGCTTGCTCCGAGGGTACTGGAGTGCGAGGAGGAGCGCGGCGTCGTCGTCGGCGTCGGTGCTGCCGGTCGTCGTCGGCTGCTCGATCTTGACGCGCTTGCTCCTGCTCCCCAGCGCAGAATCTTGGTTTCTTGGGGTAGATGGCATTCGAAAGTCCACCACGTCGAGCAGCGGCGGCGGCGCGTCGCTGCTCATCGCCCCCTCGGACTTGACGCGATGAAGCCCCCAATCGTCCGGGAGGTCGAGGCCGAGGACGAGCGCGAGGTCGAAGCCGAGCGCCTCCGCGCCGGCGCTCCTCGGCTGCGTCGAGGGGCGTGGAGCGCCTGAAGCAGCAGCAGGAGGGCGCGGCGAGGCGGAGGGCAGGCTGAGGTGGAGCTCGAGGTCGATGGCGGCGGCCGCCGCCGCCGATCGACGCAAGCCTTCTTCCATCGCAAGTTACCGCCGTCTATCGCAAGCTTCCGTGGTTTCTGGTCGGCTGGAAGCTGGAATCATTTCACGGGGGCGAGGAATTTCTTTGGGGTAGAAATGTTTATACGGCGGCAAGGAACGACGGACGGACGGGAGCTTCGTGCCAGCCTAGGGTTTCGCCATTCACGGCCCTTTCAAAGCGAGCCCACGCCCATTGAGCCCAAAGTACAACACCCCAATATCCAGCCCAGCCCAATACGAGGCCACTCCGTGCACGAGCTCGCTCCTCCGGCCTCTCCAGTCTCTCCACTGCGAGCCAATCATATCGCTGGTTTTTTTTTTAAACCGAAGGCAAAAGCTTTGCCTTATCCATTAATTAAGCCGAAGGTGTCCGGTTTATTAGCGAAGAAACCGGGCGAAAACCATACAACGAACACCACGGGGTAAAGCCCACACAACACCCACTCCACGGCCGACCGGCCAGCAAACCACCCTTGCCGGAGAAAAGAATCCGCAGCTGCTATGGGAGGAGCAGGTACGGGACACTCCGTCATAGAAGAAAGCGGCCACCGCCGGGGAGCCTCGACGACGAACAGCACCGTGAGCAACCTTGTCGCCCACACGACACAAGGAGGAACGCCCTCGATGATGCAGAAAAACTCGGAGCCGCCGCCCCGACATCCAACTCTCCATCACGCCCTGCGCAAACCACCTGGACCACCTTCCGGGGCCGCCGTCCCGACATGCCACCGCCCACACTCGAGTCACGACGCCGCACGACTCGGCCACCCACAGCCCAAGATGCACCAGGTAAGCCGCTCGCAGACCACGGCCGCCGTACCAACATCCGATATCGCTGGCTTCAAGTCCCCGTGGATTGTCCCGTCTTAGAACGAATCGCATCCGTCCATCCGATCCAACTCACGAAAGCCACACCTCCATTTCCACGGGCTCATCTACGAGGAGACACGGGCATGCTCAAGATCTTCCTCGAGAACGTCATATGCAATGCCGTCACCTACACCGAGCATGCCCGCCGCAACACCGTCACCGCCATGGACGTCGTCTAGGCGCTCAAACGCTAGGGACGCACCACCCTCTACGCTTTCGGAGGCTGAGCACCAGATATCGTCGCGTGTTCTCATCTAGTTCCATGTCAAATGACTAAAATAGTCTAAACGATGAGGAGTGTTGAAATATATTGTCTATCTCTTTCCATCGGTTTGAACTTTTAATTGAGTTGGCTAGTTCATAAATTCAATCGTGTGAGTATGGGCATCTCTGCTCCTATATTGGTAGATCCTAAACATGATGACTCAGAGGAACCGCCTGTTATTATCTCCTCCAGCCTTAGGAGTAAAAGAGAGTGCTCGCTAGGTCTATCAGTCTGGTTTAATTAGTATCATTACAATACAAAATGGTATTACTGTGTGGTTAGGATAGATAATTTGTGTGCGGTGGAGAGCGGCGATATGTATCTCAAGCTACACGTGGTTCTTTAATATGCAAAATTGTAAAATTATAAGCTGGAGTTTCCAAAACATCTGAAACAAATCCTAGATATAGACTATGTTGACTTTTACCAACGTGTAAAATATAAATATGTTGTATTTTGGGCTGTGCAAAAATGAAATTTTGAATTTGAAAATACTGAATAGTGCAAAATTTAAATTTTCCAAATTCTGTCAGATTTTGTTAAATTTTGTTATTTTTCTGTAGCCCGAAATACGTCGTCTCACATTCTAACGCTTTCTGCCTGTCTCCATATATTGTAATGACGCCGTTTGGTCCCGGTATCTTTAACTGTAGGTAGATGTAGCAGGGGCGGGCGGTGAATTTGACATAGGCTTCTCTTCCAAAGATCGCATGATATGAGCTTTTGACTGCTACAACCTCAAAGTCTAGGAGCTCTGTGCGGAAGTTCCGCTCTGTTCCAAAGCTAACTTCAAGTGTTATCTTTCCGATTGGTCGCGTAACAGCTCCTGAGATTATGCCTTGAATTTCTTTCCTGGATGGTCGCAGCCTCGTCTCGGGTATATTCATTCTTCGGAGCGTGTCTTGATATAGGATGTTCACTCTTTCTCCTCCGTCCATTAGGACCTTACTTAACTTGTATCCCGCGACTTCAGGCGTGACCACAAGAGCTGGCTGTCCTGGATCTCTTACTTCTGGGGGGTGATCGCCGCGACTCCAAATAACCGATTTCTCTGTCCAGCGACGATACCTTTCTGGCGTTGAAATCTGACCACTCTTCCGGCTTCCATCCGTTGTTTGTACTTCCACTGTATGAAACTGTCCTATGTTTCTTCTAGGTAAAACGTCAGGCCCTTGACGAGAGCTAGATTTATTCTTGTGCTGCATCGATCCGTTGTGAGCTGCATCTGACGTGTCGCCTTCTTTCCACCTCCGGTAATAATGACATTGCGCCTTTGTGTGACCCGCTGGCCTGCCATCTCTCCTGCGATGTAAGTCGCAAGGCACGTCGAAGATCCCCTTGCAGTTATTAGGGAGTAAGGCCTTATCACTCCCTTGCTCCTTCATCTGGTGTGCGCGATGTTCAGTTTGCACGACTTGCAGTTTCCCTGTTGGGTTCTGTGATAAGCCGCCTGTCACCTTATCTGTCTTTGCGTACTTGTCAGCTGTTGCCAAAAGCTGGTCGAAACTATCAATCTTGTGCTCAGCGCGACTTAATTTGTGCACCAGCGGCTCAAATCTACAGTTCTTCCTCATAACTTGTATTGCAGCCTGTACTGTTAAGTTTTTGGCGGAGCCAAGGATCTCCGCGATTCTCTTGATCCAGTCACCGCTTGATTCGTTCTCTTTTTGAATGCATTGTCTAAGGTTTTTCATGTCTTCTGTTTGGAATATGTTGATGAACTTGTCCTTCAAGTCTTCCCATGTGCTTATTGATTTTGATGGCAGCCTTAACAGCCAATCCCTGGCTTCTCCCTGTATTGCCAAGTGGAAATATTTCGCACGTACTTCCTGAGTTACATCAGCCCCTGTCATGCTTGCCTCGTAATCTTCTATCCATAAGGCAGGGTCTTGGTCACTGCGATAGGTGGTGACTCGCTGCGACTCGCCGAAGTTCGGGGGGAAACGAGTGAGCCGTATTTCCTCGCCAAAACATGCTGGTCCTTTCAGTAATGAATAGGAGTTTACTGGCGCTGAATCTTCATCTGAATCAATTTCAATCTGGGATGGCTGAATCGCTCCGGCCGTCCGTGACTCGCCTTCTATCTCTTTTTTTTCCAATGATACCTGCAAACCTGCTAGCTGGTTGACTACTTCTTCGACGCTGCACTTTTCTCCTCCCCATGATACCTCGTTTTGTGGCTCATTGGGCGTGACTCCATACATATTTGCTTGTTGTAAGGCAGCGGTTTGCAGTAGGTCGATCGCATGGCGAGCTTCCTTATCAGCTCGTGTGTCTCCAACCGGTGCTATCTTCGACAATATTCCTATCGCGGCATGCACGTTGCTCTCTGGGTCGCCGTGGAACTGTGGTTTCATCTCTCCTCTGTCCATCTTGATCTGATGTTTTTGCTGCCAACGACGGAGTCACCACTCTTCTTCTTGGAGTTTCTTGCGCTCAGATGTCGTCTTGGTTCGGACCGCCTGGTGCTTTGGCTGCCAGCGACGGAGTCGTCGACCTTCTTCTTGGAGTTTTTCGCGCTCAGCCGCGAGTCTTTGTGCCTCTTCACAGAGTTCCGTCCTGATAGCTTCAATCTCTTCAATCTTGAGGTCTCCTTCCTGATTTGGTAAAGATCCCCAAACAGGTCTTGACGGGACGGGAATGGGTAGTTTTGATGTAGCTCCTCCAACACGCGGACCCTGACCGGCCGCAGTTCCTCCGCCGATTCGCTTCCTTGAGTCGTATCTATAGATCTGCGACTGACGGATCCGACAAAAACTTTTACTGATCTGATGGGAACAATGTATCCAAACTCGATGCGATCTGCCTCGGGTCCCCACTCTGAGTCGTCGATGAAGGGGACCCCATTGATGTCTTCAACTTGGCCGATGGCGATGTCCTTGAAGCCTGATTTCGATCCTGTGCGGAACGTGACGCTTTTGACCGCAGGCCCCACGGTGGGCGCCAACTGTCGTGGGTTTGTCACGTCAGGTGTCATAGATGACTTCGTAGGTGTGGGATTACGCGAGTCAAGCATCTCCGAGCTTGGGATCGCAGGAACAAAGATCAACACAGATTTACCCAGGTTCGGCCCCCTCAATGTGAGGTAAAAGACCTACTTCCTGCCTACCCTAGATTGGTATTGATATGGTAATCGAGGTGTTACAATGGAGGCGATCCGATCTGGTACTCGCCGTATGAGCTAGGGTTTAGGGCTTGATAGCTTGACCCGCTCTAAGTCCCGCGAGTCCTCTTTATATACACAGAGGCTCGCCGGGTTACAAAGGAAACTTCCCCCATATGGAATACGTCCACAGAGGCCTACTCGGAGACTACTTGGTCTTCACGTCCTCCGGGATACGTCTTCTAGATCCTTCCCCTTATGGCGGTTCAATACTGGGCTTGCTCCCAAGTGGGCATTTGTCCGTGCGAGTAAAGTAAGTCGCATTGGGCTGCGGGTTAATCCAGAAAGTATTCCCCCGACACGCACCACACGCGGGTCCTCACCCCGTGACAATCATGAAAGCGGCATTCGAAGCCGCAGAGACTCGTACAGAGATGACCGAAGGCGCAAGCATTCAAAACGTCACTACGACGATGACAGATCCGAATTCATGGCGGCTGGGTTCTCCACACCCCGCAACGACCAAGACAGAAGCGACCGGCGGTCAGAAGATCGACGGGATAGTCGAGATGATCGACGGGACAGTCGAGATGCTCGCCGGGATAGTCGAGACCGCGGCCAACGCAGCGACAGCTACAAGAGGAAAGATTGGCGCAAGTCATGACCTGGAGCACAATCCGAGCGATCATTCGAGGAAAAGATGGATGCTGATTGCAGATTCCACCTGTACAAGGGGGACGACGGAAAACTGCGCTCCAATCACTCGATGAGAAACTGCAGGGAGTTCGACCAAATGGCGACTGATTACGTAAATCTCAGAAAGGCAGCAGCCACACAAGCACCTGCACCCGTGCCTCAGCCAAACAATGTGTCTGTTCTGATGGCACCACCTCCACCACCACAGCCTGCCGCAGGCGGAAATCTCGTGGGTGCCATACAGCACATACCTCGGGTGGACGAACCACAGTACCCTCCGCCCCAAGGGCAGATGTACATGATACAAAAAGGTCGCCCTTCCAACAGGGAGCAAAAACTTCGCACTCGACAAGTGAACATGGCGGTCATGTCGCCTCCCGCTGTAACTGAGTTCTTGAAGGATTCAGAAACCGCAATAAGCTTTAGCAGAGAGGACCACCCTCCATCGGTTGTTCGTCCAGGGCACTCTGCTCTGGTACTCGATGCGCAAATTGGAGGCTACGCCATGTCCAAGGTATTCATGGATGGAGGCAGCGGCATAAACATCATCTTCGCAGATACGCTCCGCAAAATGAACAGGTCAGTCAAAAACCTGCCAAGGTCTTCAAATACCTTTCACGGTATCATCCCAGGCAAAGCAATAAACCCAGAGGGCACCATACAACTCGACGTAACGTTCGGGGACAAGAACCACTTCAGGACAGAATCGATTGAGTTCGAAGTTGTCGACTGGAAGTCACAATACCATGCTATACTTGGGCGCCCGACGTTTGCTCGATTCATGGCGGTGCCACACTATGCATACCTCCAGCTGAAGATGCCTGGACCAAAAGGAGTAATCACAGTCAAGGGGAACTTCCAAAAGTCTGACTCTTGCGACCGAGAATTCAGCAAAATCTCTGAGATGTTTGGCATGGAAGCAACACTCGCTGATCTAGCGGTCTCCAACGATCGAACACTTATGCCAGAACACAAAAAGGTGGCAGTCGACAGAGCATTCAATGCCACCAATGACAGAAGATCGCATCAGGTGCACCCGACTGACCCGACCAAGACAGTCAATGTCTCGTCGAGTCTGCCTATCGCATAGGAAAGCGCGCTCGTCGAATTCCTCCGTGAGAACTGGGATATATTTGCATGGTGTCCAGCCGACATGCCAGGTATTCCCAGGGAATTCGCCGAGCACTCTCTCCAATTGTTTCCAGATGCTAAACCAGTCAAGCAAACAATGCGCCGCATATCCGGCCCAAAAAGAATCGCAGTCGAAGCCGAAGTCGACAGGCTACTCGCAGCAGGTTTCATCAGAGAAATCAAGAAATCACAATGGGTGGCCAACCCCGTACTCGTAGAGAAGAAGCACACAGATATCCTTCGGATGTGCGTAGACTTTACAGCACTCAATAAATGCTGTCCAAAGGATCACTTTCCACTACCTCGAATCGACCAGATTGTCGACTCCACCGCTGGGTGCGCTCGCTTGTCCTTCCTGGATGCTTACTCGGGTTACCACCAGATAAGGATGAAGGAAGAGGATGAAGAGAAAACGGCATTCATAACCCCACTCGGGGTCTACTGCTATACCACAATGCCTTTCGGGCTCAAGAACGCAGGCGCAACCTACCAGCGCATGATGCAAGATTGCCTCAAGAAGCAAATTGGGCGAAACGTCCAGGTCTATGTAGATGACATTGTCATCACAACAAGGGTGGAAAACACACTACTCGATGACTTGCGAGAGACGTTCGCAAACTTCAAACGCTTCCACATCAAGCTCAACCCGAAGAAGTGTACGTTCGGCGTGCCAGCCGGGCAACTCCTCGGGTATCTAGTCTCGGCTCGAGGAATTGAGGCGGACCCGGAGAAAATACAGGTCATCTTGACGATGCAAAGGCCTTCAAAGCTCCATGACGTGCAAAAATTGGCGGGTCGAGTAGCAGCACTCAGTCGATTCATCAGCAAACTGGGCGAAAAAGCACTCCCGTTCTATCGACTGATGAAGAAAGCAGACAAATTCGAGTGGACACAAGAAGCCGAAGCAGCCTTCACGGACCTCGAGCGAGTCCTCACAAGCCCTCCAATCCTCGTCGCACCAAGGGAACGCGAGCCACTGTACCTATATGTCTCTGCAACTAACAGGGTGGTAAGCACTGTACCCAATTAATTACAACTTTCATTAATAATTCTCTTCACATGTTTTGCCCTGATTTATCAGTAAGCAACTTAATTTCGCAATAGACACTCCTCCATGGTATGTGAATGTTGGAAGGCACCCGAGGATTCGGTTAGCCATGGCTTGTGTAAGCAAAAGGTTGGGAGGAGTGTCATCTATAAAGAAACTAAAATACATGTGTAAACAAAAGAGAAGAGGGATGATCTACCTTGCTGGTAGAAATAACGTCCTTCATGGGAGCCGCTCTTTGAAAGTCTGGTTGACAAGGGGTTAGAGTGCCCACTACCATTCGTTGACAACAACAAACACCTCTCAAATACTTATTTTGTGCTCTCTATATGCTTTCGAAAACTTAAAAAGCTCTAGCACATGATTTAATCCCTGCTTCCCTCTGCGAAGGGCCTATCTTTTACTTTATTGTTGAGTCAGTTTACCTACTCCTTTCTATCTTAGAAGCAAACACTTGTGTCAACTTTGTGTGCATTGATTCTTACATATTTACTTATTGCACTTGTTATATTGCTTTATGTTGACAACTATCCATGAGATATACATGTTACAAGTTGAAAGCAAATGCTGAAACTTAATCATCCTTTGTGTTGCTTCAATGCCTTTTACTTTGAATCTATTGCTTTATGAGTTACCTCTTATGCAAAACTTTTTGATGCTTGTCTTGAAAGTACTATTCATGAAAAGTTTTTGCTTATATGATTCATTGTTTACTCTTTATCTATCTGTTAGCAAACTATAGATCATTGCTTTGAGTCACTTCATTCATGACATGAGCCTTGCAATATCATTTGATCAAGATTGTGTGAAAGCATGTCTCTTCAGAAATTATTTGTTGTTATCGTTTTACCTACTCAAGGACGAGTAGAACTAAGCTTGGGGATGCTTGATACGTCTCCAACGTATCCATAATTTCTGATGTTCCATGCTTATATTATACCATTTGCTACATGTTTTATATACACTTCATATCACTTTTATGCATTTTCTGGGACTAACCTATTAACAAGATGCCGAAGTGCCAGTTTCCTGTTTTCTGCTGTTTTGGTTCCAGAAAAGCTGTTCGGGCAATATTCTCGAAATTCGACGAAACAAAAGCCAAACCTCCTATTTTTCCGAGGGACACACGGAGCCAGAAGGGCAAGCCAGGGGGAGGCCCACGGCCTCCAAACCATAGGCTCGCGCGGGTGGGCCCCCTGCCGCGCCACCAGGTGGTGTGGGCCCCTCGAGCCTCCGCCGACATCGCCCCTTCGCCTATATATTGCCTCAGACGCGAAAACCCTAAAACACCAAGTCATATTTTCAGAAGAGTTCCGCAGCGCCGCCGCCATCGACGTCAAGTTTCGGGGGACAGAATCTCTGTTCCGGCACGCCGCCGGGACGGGGAATTGCCCCCGGAGTCATCTTCATCGACACCACCGCCATCTTCATCGCCGCTGCTGACTCCCATGATGAGGAGGGAGTAGTTCTCCCCCGAGGCTGAGGGCTCTACCGGTAGCTATGTGGTTCATCTCTCTCTCCCATGGCGTGATCTTTATGTGATCGTGTGTATTGCTAGTATCGTTGAATACATTAATAATGTTTATGCTACTCAAGTGATTTTGTCTAGTTTCTGGAGTCATTGTGACAACACGGTATCAAGGTGACAGTGTGGGTACTTGTGTGACTCTATGAATAATTTAGATATTTATCATGGCTTATTCTTGGGAACTGTGGTGTTTGTTTACTCAGACTTTGAGGAGTGCTTTTGCAGCCCTACGCATAGTACTCTTGCTTCATCAAGAAGGAGAATAATCCCGAGCAGTATTTACTTGTGTTCAGTTGTGCTAATCTAGTTGAATATGTAGATGTTACTCTTTATCTATTATGCACTCTATAGGTTACTTTAATATGAACTCCGGTACTCTCCACGGTGTAAAGGTGACAGTGTGTGCACCGTGTGTGATTCCTTTATGACGTTGTGGCGCTTGTTTACTCCGGCTTGAGGTGTGCTTTTGTAGCCCTACACAATGAATGGTGTTTGTTATCCAATAAGAGAGTGTTTAAGAGTAGCTTTTACTTATTCAGTTATGAGATCATTGTTGAGAGTGTCCACTAGTGAAAGTATGATCCCTAGGCCTTGTTTCTAAGCATTGAAACACCGTTTACATCAAGTTCTGCTACATGTTTGCTTGCTGCCATCTTTATTTCAGATTGCAGTTACTACTTATAATCATCCATATTACTTGTATTTCACTATCTCTTCGCCGAACTAGTGCACCTATACATCTGACAAGTATATTGGGTGTGTTGGGGACACAAGAGACTTCTTGTATCTTAATTGCAGGGTTGCTTGAGAGGAATATCTTTGACCTCTACCTCCCTGAGTTCGATAAACCTTGGGTGATTCACTTAAGGGAAACTTGCTGCTGTTCTACAAATCTCTACTCTTGGATGCCCAACACTGTCTACAAGAATAGAAGCACACGTAGACATCACTGGGCGAGTCGCAAAATGGCTCATCGAGCTAGCACCGAGACATCAAGTATGATTACCCGAAGGCCATCAAAGCACAAGTTTACCTGACTTCCACACCGAGTGGATTGAAGCTCAGCTCCCAGGAGCGCCAGATGTGTCCAACTCATGGACTATGTACTTTGACGGCTCGAAGAAAAACGAAGGCGCAGGCGCAGGTGTCATCCTCATATCACCAAAAGGCGACAAGCTCCGCTACATCCTACAATGGGATTCGAGTTCCCATCAAACAACGAAGCGGAGTATGAGGCCCTGATCCATGGCATGAGGATGGCCAAAGCCCTGGGTGCACTCGACTGATGATCTACGGTGACTCGAATCTTGTGGTGCAGCAAACAATGAAGGCCTGCGATGCAATCGCAGATAATATGATCGCCTACCGTGACTGTACAACATCATGGAGGGCAGCTTCGAAGGCTGCGAGTTGCGGCACATAGGGCGTGAGAGCAATGAAGAAGCAGATAAGTTAGCCAACATTGCGCGACCAAAGCACCAGTTCCACCTGGTGTCTTCTTCGAGCGCATCGAGCACAGGTCCATCAAGAAAAAGCGAGCATCTCCTACATCAGCCGCACCAGCCAAGAGCAAACACCTAGCACAGAGGACCCGCCAGTCGAGGTACTCCTCATCGAGCCAACTTGGACTCAGCCTTTCCTCGCATACATACTCCGCGGCGAGGTACCTGAAGACATAACAGAGTCAAGACGTCACTCGACGATCTAAAGCATACACTGTCATCAACGGTGAACTGTACAAACGCAGCATATCAGGTATGTTCCAACGTTGCATAGCATTTGAAGATGGCCAAGCCATCCTTCGTGATATTCATGCAGGTACTTGCGGGCACCATGCCAGCAGTCGATCACTCGTAGCCAAAGCCTTTCGCGCAGGCTTCTACTGGCCCACAGCACTCAAAGACGCGGAGGACATAGTCAAAAGGTGCATCGGCTGTCAAAAATTCGCCACAAAGCCGCACGCACCCGCATCGGCGTTGAAGACAATACCATTGGCCTGGCCCTTCGCCCAGTGGGGGCTCGATATGGTTGGGCCACTCAAAAAATCCTCCCATGGAGGGCATACTCACCTTCTGGTGGCAGTCGACAAGTTCACCAAGTGGATTGAAGCAGTCCCTATCACAAGTTCGACTGCCACTACAGCAGTCAATTTCATAAAATCCATCATATACCGCTTTGGTGTGCCAAGTAGCATCATCACTGATAACGGTACAAACTTCACGGCTGAAGAATTCCGAACTTTCTGCAAAGAGCAAGATATCACGCTCAACTATGCATCCGTGGCACACCCGCAGTCAAATGGCCAAGTCGAAAAAGCCAATGGGCTTGTGACGAGTGGAATCAAGAAACGCCTCCTGGTCCCACTCAAAAGAGCAGCGGGTGCTTGGGTCGAAGAACTTCCATCTGTGCTATGGAGCTTACGCACAACTCCCAATGCTCAACACAATTTACCCCATTCTTCATGGTCTACGGCGCAGAGGCAATCCTGCCATCAGACGTAAGGTTCAATGCACCAAGAGTCGAAGCATACAACGAAGAAGATGCAGATGAAGCACTCGAAGATGCAGTCGACTTGCTCGAAGAAGCACGCAACACGGCGCTAGCACGCACAGCTGTCTACCAGCAAGATCTACGCAACTATCACAGCCGTCGACTGCGTACCAGGTCCTTCGAGGTTGGTGACCTGGTGCTTCGACTGAAGCAAAAGAAGGTGCACAAACTTGCTTCGCCATGGGAGGGACCTTTTATCATCACCGAGGTCATTGGCGGTGGAGCGTACAGACTGAAGCACGCGAAGACAGGCGAACTCTCACATAATCCTTGGAACGTTGCGCAGCTGCGCCGTTTCTATGCTTAGGTTGCTCAGTCGCATAATGTAATAGGCACATATGTCGGATGGCTGCAGGTTTCAGACGCGCTCTTTTCCTTACCAGGGTACCTAAGGGGAATGAGGCGGCCTGCAGCTTAACATTCAAAAATGGAATATAATCAATGATTCCTCATATTCTTCCTGCTTACTACTCGCATAACTTGTTCTCACAAAATTAGCCTCACCCGAGTACTCGGGGGCTGCGCTATCTCAAAAGCATGAGCTTCCGCTCCTTCACAACATAATACCCCAGCCGCACTCGAATACTCGGGGGCTGGGTCATAAAAATCATACATCAACAAAAAGTTGCTCAACCCCACTCAATTATTCGGGAGTTGAGCTTAAAAGCATAAGTTGAAGCTTCAAGTACTGCAAAAATTCACAGCCTTACATGAATACTCGGGGGCTGTGCAATTTATGTTTTATACTCTAAAGTATTTCTATCAACCTCACTCGAATGCACGGGGGCTGGATAGTCATAATTTTACAACAAGTAGCTTCATACACCCCATCAACAGGCTCGGGGGCTGCGGAGATACGAATCCTTAGTTCATAATACTCACAAGTGTTGCGTTTTACACTCTGGGGTCACCCCCCACACATAACCTATTCAACAGGTTCTTCCTTGGGCTCGGTCCACTTTTCCTCCTCCTTCAGCACACGATGGATTAAGACCAATGCGTCCACCCGTGTCTCTTGGTAGTGCTCCTCCATTGGCACAGGACCACCACCTGGTATGGGTGCGGGTCCCATCGCAATCCTTTTAAAATCAAGATGCGGAAGGTGCGATCGCACAAAGGCAAGAGCAACATTAGCCCCGCTAATCAGTTGCTCGCGTACAAACTTCTTGATCGCCTTGCCTTTTCGAAATTTCTTCAGCAATGCAGCAAGGCTCTGTGGTTGCTCATTCAAAGGAAACAAAGCTTCGTGGACTCGAAATAAAGCCAACCTGCAAGTCTCCAGTCGAATGGCAGTTCGCCATGCCCGGTCCAGAAGCCTTACCAAAGTGGCGCTCCTCGCCCTGTCTGACCAAAAGGGGTGGGCAGAGTACTCAGTACTACTCGCATGACCGTCGAGTCGATCCTGTATCCGTGCCTCCTCCTTTATCGGGTCAGAGCAAACACCTGCGCAAAAACAAAGGGCTCATCATCGCCCAGTCGAGTCATCTCGCGAAGAACAGATCTCGATGATCCAAAAATAGCTTACATTCGAGTTGCAGATTTACTCTCTCCAACTCCTCAAGCAAAAAAGTCTCTCGCTCTGTAGCAGGGGATGGCCTCGACTGCAGCTCTGCATATGCCTCTCGCATTTCCTTCAGCTCGTCGCTCACCTTCGAAAGCTTTTGCTGAAGGTAGTCCATAATTTTCTGGTCATTCACACTTCGCGACTTCGAAGAACCACCCACAACAGGGCCAGTCGATGCTTTAGAGGCTCGGTTCTACAGTCAGAATAATTAAGGGCATAAGGAAGCATTAAGAGCTCAAGCAAAAGGCTCGGGGGCTGCGCCTCCCGATTACTGAAGTTCATATTTCATAAAAAGACAGATACGATGTCTGATAATTTACATATAGCAAAAGCAAAATGACGAAATCCCTAGACCTAGTCAACAAAGGGATCACTCGCTAAGTCGTCGACTTCTTGGAGGAAGCCTTTTCGCCTGGACCCTGGCTGCCCTATCTTCAACAGTTGTTACAAGCTGTTGGGCATACTTTTTGGCGGCTTCCATCCAAGTGCCGAGCCCGACGGTTTTGCCGTCAGAACCCCGTGGGAACTTCGTCGTAGCTTTGTCAAAATCTGCCTCGACTCCGTGCGCGAGCAACATGAGAAAAGTAGTCTGAGCACCACTTACCATTTGCTCGCGACAGAAATCGGTGACGGCAGTCCCTTCAGGCTTGAACAGCTCTACCAGTTCTGCAAAGGAAGATGGAAGCTCTTCACCAGGGAAGAAGCTGCCATGGAGGGCGCCCAGAAAGCACTCGCAAAGAACGAAGAAACACGCAATGTGCAAAAGCCCATTGGGCGTAAAATCGTGCAATTGCACCCCATAAACGTGCATCAGTGCACGAAGAAAGTTGTGAACAGGGAAGGAGAATCCCCTGTTCACAAAATCCACAAAACAGACCCGTTCATTGGGGCCTGGGCGCGGGATTACCTCGGCGCCAGGGATGCGAACTTGCGAGGTGTCCTCAGGGATCAGCCCGTCGTTCCGCAGGCCGGTGAGCATCCTCTTGCTACAGGAGGACTTGGTCCAGGCGCCCTTGTCCCTCTTCAAACCGCTGGCAGCGGCTCCAGCGGCGCTGTCCGCCGATGCGTTTGCGGCATTCCTGCCCTTCCGGGTGGCAGGCTTCGTCATCGCGGTGGTGGGTTGCAAAAGCTTCGCTATGAGGCTATGGCGATGCGTGAGGAGGAAGAAGAAGCAGCGGCGGCGGAGAGCAAATGGCAAGTAAAAAGTACTATTTACTCCGCCGCACCCTTTTAACCTCAACGCAAAAGAATTCGCACCGTAGATGCGAGATCGTGGGCAAAGAAGCAAATCCAGCCGTACACGTGGCAGCCATGGAGAGCAACCGTCGCCGGCCACTCCGCCCACTACGCACGGGAATCTAGGAACTGTCATCATAGCCCCGGAGAAATCGTGCTTGAACGGTCAAATCCATTCCAAACGGCTGCACATTGGGCCCACATACGTGTCACGTCCCATCCATCGCAGCATAGCACACGCCACCGCGTGTCAGGTGGCGCAGTCGCCATAAAACGTCATCCCTGACGTCATTGCAGCAGATTTGTTCAGAAAAGATTTCGGGTTCGCCCAATGCATATTAATCACTCGATTGTTTTCGCGTGAATGGTCACTCGACCGTTTCTTCGACTGAGGAATATCACTCCCATCGGGAGCATATCAAAAATTTCTTCGACTGGAGATGCTCAAGATAAAATGATTTTGAGATTATCCTCCATTACAAGCAATACAACATAATCTCGGGGGCTACTCCCATCGGGAGCACTGTCGTGCACCCGATAGAAATACGGCAAAATTTTCTTCGATTAACATATGCAGGGTAAAATGATTTTGAGATTATCCTCCATTGCAAGCAATAAAGCACAATCTCGGGGGCTACTCCCATCAGGAGCGCTGTCGCGCACCTGATAAAATAATGACAAAGTATCAGTCGACAAAAGTGTCGATTCCGTTCATATACAAAATCATACTCGAAACATTCTCGAGTTGCGTCCGTCGCAAATATCTCGGATGCTGCACGCATAGTGCAAAGGTAAGACACGCCGAACTTCCGAGCTGGGCTAAGGACCGTTCCAGCAACGTCAATCCTTATACTTTCCGTGTCAGCTGACATGATGAAAAATCCTGACGGACGCGTTGGGTAGAATTCAAATCTATACTGCAGATCGACTCCGTAGGACCTCCGCGGCCTAGTCGAATCTGACCAGTTTGTACCAGATTCGAGTCCGGGGACTCGAGTTTGATTGAAAGCTAGTAAGGTTTTACCCGAATGTGTAGTTAACCAGTCCCGATCCGTCGAGTGTACTGGGCCTGCTAAGCTATTATCCCTTGATCATCATAAGCAAAAACCACAGTCGATGAAATACTCGACAT
Organism: Poa pratensis; assembly: GCA_947311845.1. NCBI lineage: Eukaryota > Viridiplantae > Streptophyta > Magnoliopsida > Poales > Poaceae > Poa > Poa pratensis. The sequence continues at coordinate 20,057,124 of CAMZMU010000048.1, forward strand.
AGCCAACATGTGCTATTCATACAGGAATTCCAATTATAATATACAAAATACAAATCATATGACGTGCACTTACGAACGAGTCCATGCCCGATTCTTCGAGTCAGACAAGTACTCGGGGGCTACTGACATAGGTATACATCTCGGGTACCCTACCATGAGGGTACCTGGTGCACGTAATGACTAAGGCCTAATCACGAAGGGTCTGCTCGAAGCCCAAGACAGGAGGCCCAAAGAAGATGGAGTACCCTCCAAGATTTAGACATAGCCATAGTCGGTTAGGGTTTTCCTTATATGTAAACCAGGTCGGTTACGTACTCTCGAGACCCAGCCTATTTAAAGGCTGGGAGGGGTGCCAATCTAGGGACAAGCCATACTCAAACCACAAAAGCTCTAGCGAGATCGTCATCTCGCCGGAACAACCTTGTAATCTCATAATCTCACGCGATCAATAATAGACAAGCAGGAAGTAGGGTCTTTACCTCCACCCGAGGGGCCTGAACCTGGGTAAACCTTTGGCTCTGCTTGTCAGCCGACAAAACTACCAGTACTACCACGTTCTCTCCCCATAATCTCAACCCTAGGTCCTTAACCATGGGATTTGATGAGTGTACCCCTCGTCAATTGGCTAAAACGAAAACCTTTTTTTGGTATACATTTGGGGATATGTTCCGTCGATGTCCGCACGGTACATCAAAACAGATTTTTAGTTCCCTTTAAAGTTTTTTACCGTGCCGTGATATGAGGGATGTGCTAGAGATGCTCTTAGGAATTTGAGCTAGATGCAGGCAAAGGAGATTTTGTACAACGAGCAGCGCGCCTCCGGCTCTATCAGAATAGCGGGTTCACGCGGCGGTGAGCCCCATCGGTCACACGTTTGTCTGGGCAGGCACGCCTGCGACGCTCGTAAGCGCAGACTACACGGAACTTTCTGAATCTCCCCGCCTTTCTGTCGATGCCTCCATTCGTTTCGTTGGTCACTCCAATGCAGAGCTTCACGTTCGTCTTGACTATTTCTTCCATGCATGTGAATACTGAAAAGATCAAACGTCTATATAACCATGTAGGTACACGGGTTATCGTGACATCCATACAACAGTGCAGTAAGTAGAAGGAACTAGCCAGCTAGAAAAGGATTCATTTGGTCAATCTCCATGGCTTCCAAGCTGATGCTAGAAATAGAGTAGGCCATCCCCTCACTTCACTCCTTCCCTGATTCACTACTCTTTTGCTCTCTCTTCTCCCCTTGCTACAGTACAGATGGGCGAAAAGGGAGGCGTCCAGAGCTTTCGAGGTCTCCGCCGCCGAGATCCCCGGTTCCCCTCCTCTCCGTTCGTTGCTCCGGCGGCGGGAGAGGGGGGGACCTCGGTTTCCTCTGGTCGGCTTGTAGATAGGTGTTGGTTTGGGTATCCAGGCAAGAGCGGCGAGGCGGTGGCGGTGCTCTAGCAATGGATTTTGGTCTCCCGGCTCCAACCCCGTCGCGGTGGTGCTCGTGAGGGTGCCGCCGAGGAGCTTGTGGTGTTTTGGTTGTGGTGCTGGTGGTCCGGTGCCTCTACTCTCGGTGGTGGCATCGGATTTCTGGGGCGGTCGCCCGGGAAGGTGGCAGCTGGAGGCTGGTGCGGCTCGTGGTGGATGGTGATGGGATCTGACCGTCGTCTATGCGGCGGTGTGGCGTCAGCCATGGATCCGGAGCCGAAGAAGCTTGGGAGTGCGTCTCCCGCCGGTGTTCTTTTCGAGTCAAGATCCAGGTTCTCGGAGCTGGTGGCTACTGCGGTCCTTAAACGTGTTCGTGCAAGGGGCTCTTCTGCTCCAGGGATGCTGCTTCTCCGCGTGGTGCTCTCCCTCCGGCGACGGTGGCTGGGCTCGCGAGGTGCGGCGGTGACGGAAGCGATGAAGACGGTGTTCTGGGGTTTCTTTCGTCTTCTCGTGTGTTTGGTGGTGCCAGTGATCTTGCCTGTATCCTTCCTGTTCCTTCTGTATTTGTACTGTGATGTATGTGGTATCCTTGACGTACTAGTAATCGTGCACGTGCAATGCACGTGTATGCTTATGAAGATATTTCCTCGCGTATCTTAGTTAGCATGCAAACAGCACCGCGGATCAATGTTGTATTTTGATTGCTAGCTTAAGTAAATGCATTAGTAAGCAACCAAGCAGTTTTTTCAGGTGAAATTATCTCAATTATGCAAGTGTGTAGTAACATGTACCGTATGTCCCAATCAATTTTATTTACGAACTTCCAAATGCATTTGATCAAGTAGAGGTCATTTTATTTACGAACTTCCAAATTAGTTCATACCCCCAAGTGAAACCAAATACCCCTGGTTTTAACACTGAAAGTAGATGACTTAATTCATACTACAGAACGAAGAGGTAAAGATAGATTTGTTGTTCACAATGAAGGATGATACCAAACATCACTTGAATAATTGAGATATTGGTAGGTGAAAAATGAAACATGGAGAATCAAACATGCTCCCAGGGCATGCATTCTTGCCACTGTTCTCCCGGCATGGTTTGATTCCTTCACCTGTGCATGCTTAATTTTCCTTTATTCATATTTGTCTCAACAATTTAGCACAGTGCATATGAGCTAAACACCAAAGTGGCACGCTGATGAGCATGACGGCGTGCCACCCGGCAGCAATGGTGTTGAATGTACAGACGGGCAGCAACTCAGACATAAATGTTACGTGAGCTATGAAAACATAATGAGCAAAGTGACACAAAAAAACTGAGAGATGAACAATAAGTAATATTGATGATTCGTTGCCCAGCTAATTATAAGAACCTCATTCTTTGAACATTTTCAACCACAATCTACAGAAAATAGGTCACAATGTTACATAATGCGTAAGTTCAATAGTCTCTCCCAATTTGTCCAAAGCTTTCACATGCCAGTAGTATTAGCATTATAATTTGGTTTGTCGATTTGCACTATCAAAAACAGAAAATCTGGTTCGGCAATGAGCAACTGACCGCTTACACATATGACATTTGACATCAGATGAAAAATTCTAAGGACAGGCCTACATGTACCATGAGCATTCCGTCAAATACATAATACGCGACAACATATTCAAGAGACAGGGGCGGATGTTGGAGTGAGAGCTGACCTTTGGGTCATGCGTACCTTCTCAGGTTGATCGTTGAAGTGGCCAGCGGCGCGTGGTAGCAAAGACTTCAGTCTATGATGGGTGTGCACGAACGGCGCAAGGACGGCAGGCGCTTCTCAGGGAGATGGATGCAGGCGGCGCGGGGCGTCGACTCCCCTGAGCCAAGGGCGCGAGCGCGGTTCTGGCGCTCCCCTGAGCCGAGGCCACAATATCCATGGGAGGCGGCGCACGCGGCTGTCGGCCGCGGATCCCGCCTGCGTTCCCGTTCCCCGCGAATGATTGGCCGGTGGCCGGCCGATACAACGCATTGAAAGTTCTCGGTTAGAGGGAAGGTCGATCCTAACATCGATTCTTCGGTCCGAGGGACGGTGCTCGGACCATGGTGGCGGCCGGCGGCTGCCGGGAGCTCCGGGCAGGCGGCGATGGAGGCTGGCCGTGGCCCGTCGCGCGGGGTCGTCGGGAAGGCGCCGGGCGACGCGTCGGGCGGGGATAGAGGCTGACCGGCGGCGGGAGGGTCCGTCTGGGGGTAAGAAGGCGGCGGTGATGTACTGTTCCGGCGGTGCGAAGTTGCGTTATGCGTTATCAGCGGAGAAGTTTTTTTCTGACTTGATTAGCGAAGAGGTAAGTTTTGTAGTCAGTCCGTGGTCAGTCCTGCTAATAACCGTCTGATTAATCTATGTGTGGCTGAGATCATTTGGATCACCCCTGTCTCTCCCTTTTTATATTAGTGGTGATGGTGATGAATACTAGTTTTCTACTTTCAAAAAAAAAAAAATAGAGTAGGCCGTCAAACTCATTTACCTACCACGTCCACGATCCGGACTTTCTCCAACAAACCAATCAGGTAGCCCGATTACCAACCCCGCGGATCGCCCTCCTCCTTCCCACGTCCTCGAATCCTACCCGTCCATCTCCACACAGAAAGCACAAACCCGCACATCCATCTCCACCACCGCGCCTTCCCGCTGGCAATAAATACTCCGCACACCCCGCACTTCTACCTCACCAGTCACCACACAAAATTCCCCAAATCTCCCCCGCTCTTCTCCGAGCTCATCCATCGTCAGCAATGTCGGGCCGCGGCAAGGGAGGCAAGGGGCTGGGCAAGGGCGGCGCCAAGCGCCACCGGAAGGTCCTGCGCGACAACATCCAGGGCATCACCAAGCCGGCGATCCGGCGCCTGGCTCGCCGTGGCGGCGTGAAGCGCATCTCCGGGCTCATCTACGAGGAGACCCGCGGCGTGCTCAAGATCTTCCTCGAGAACGTCATCCGCGACGCCGTCACCTACACAGAGCACGCCCGCCGCAAGACCGTCACCGCCATGGACGTCGTCTACGCGCTCAAGCGCCAGGGCCGCACCCTCTACGGCTTCGGAGGCTGAGCCCCAGATCTCATCGGGTGTTCTCATCTGCTTGTCGGTCGGATGCTTAATTAGGGTTGTTAGGTTTTCGTTGGTTGGTGTTGATGGCATGTAATCTGTTGCATTATGGATGGATGAATGAATGTGCTTTATCTGGATACTTGATTGGTGTTATTGGATACTTGATTTGGTCTGTATGTAGATGAAGCGAATCCCTAAAAGGCCTGAACGTTTGTATTTCTACTGTTCTGTGATGCTTTGTTCCAATCTTTAATCCTCCCAAGATTTAGACCATTGCTTAGATGGTTAACTGAATCCTGGTGTCTATTTTCATTCAAAATAATACCTAGATGTGGTATGACCAGTCTGAACTCTGAAGATTGACTTGGGACTGCATCAGTCACACTGGTTTGCAACTAACTCAAGTTAGTCAAATTGCTTTATCCCGCTATGATGATGCTTCTATTTGAACTTGTTAAAGAATCATTATTTACTACAGGCTCATTACTGGAGGAAATAAATTAGGTGTGTTTGTAGAATGTGCTATTTGACACTGTTCTACTTCCTGTGCTTGGGTTATCTGAAGTTCTCAACTCTTCTGCCGGATGGATAAGATCAGATGAAGCAATCTGTGAACCTGAAGAAATCATGCTGTGATAGAATGGATTTGGTGTCGCTCGATATATTTAATTTGAGGATTGAGGGGAGATGCTGCGATAGTATAAAGCCAATGAGGAATGCCTGCTCGTCTGTACTATGTACAAAGGTATATTAATCAAGTTTGTTGTCTGATGATGCCTGTTTTAAACTTTCAATGCTCCATGCTTTAGGTTATTGCTTAGATTGTTGTCTGAATTAGGTGAAAAACTTCATTCAACTAACAGGGAGCTGCGGAATCATGAGTCTGAAGCCCTGCTTAGACTGCATCGCTGTCAAAATGCTTAGCAACTAGCACAGGTTCCATCAGTTTGCCTCATCCCACTAGCATGATGCTTCTATTTTCACAACACGGTTTTGTAATTTGTCCTTTGCTCTCTGTTATTGTTGCATCCTACACGCTCATAACTGCTGAAAATAATTTAGGCGTGTTTGAAGAATGTGCTATTTCATACTCTTCAGTTCCATGTGCTTGGGAAAATGTATCTTAGTCAGTGATGAGGCAAATTGCTGTAGAAAAATGTATCTTAGTCGCCTGTGCTGTTCGATGCCTGGTTTCAAACTTTCAATCCTACAAATTTCATTCCGTGGAACATGTAAGTGTGGAATCATGAGTCTGAATCTTGGCTGCAACTATCACAGGTTTGACCAAATTGCTGTACCCTATTAGAATCATGCTTCTGTTTGAATCTTGGCTGCAACTCAATTGGCATCATGCTTCTATTTGAATCTTGGCTGCAACTCCATAAGCATCAGGCTTCTTTTTGAACCTGTGTTTCACAATCTTAATTTGTTCTTTTCTTGCATCTTGCAGGCTCAGACCTGGTGAAGACAATATAGATGCGTCTGAATGTGCTATTTGACACTTCAACTTGGTGTGCTTGGGTCTTCTCAACTCTCGCAGGATGAGTATTGCTTATCACGAAATAATATACTGTTACGGATGATTCAAACTATGAACCTGGAGGTACGTGCTGACAAAACTGCCGATTCAACATACCGATCTATAACTCTTGTGCTTGTAAGTTCAGTTCAGTAGTTTCGACAGGCTTTGTTCTTGCAGCATACTGTTGTTCATTTGAATGGATATAATTGGTTTTGGTCTATGTTTGATTTTATGCCGCAATAAAACAATTCCAGTGAGCAAAATATGTGCACGCTGTGCAATCACGAGTCTGAAAGCTCGGCTTAGACTGCATCGGTGTCAACATGATCTGCAATTAACATGGGTTCAGTCAAATTGCATGGACCACTAGCATAATGCTTCTGTTCAAACCTGTGTTTCAGAATCATGATTTTGCAATATGTCCTTATTTTCTTTGTTATCGCTGCATCTTACAGTCTTATACCTGGTGAAATCAATTTTGGCGTATCCAAAGAATGTGCTATTTTACACTATTCAACTTCGTGTGCTTGTGTTATCTCACCTCTCTGCAAAATGATTAATAATAGCACAAATAGTATATACAGCTGTATCCGATGCAAATTGTGAACTGAAGGCATCATGCCGTACGTTATGGAATTTGTTGACAAACCGTCCGAGGTAGCACATTAAAATAAACGTTGCCTATGGGGAATGATCCCTGCCTTGGTTATACGTTGTTAGGTAGGTGAGACACCTGGTTTATTCGAGCACACACAGCTGGGACTCGATTTTCTCGAGCATGCACAGCTGGGACTCGAACCAGGGCGGGCCGGCTCCACACCCGGAGCGCCAACCACCAAGCCAGCGCTTGGTTCTCCCGAGGTAGCACATTGGCGCCATGTTGTCTACTCATCTGTGTTTATGCAGTGTCTTTTGATGCTGTATCCCACTTACCATTGCAAACTGATAGCTCTTTGTTATCTGCAGTTAGTATTTCGTGCTCTCAACTTGCGAAAAAACAAAATACATTAACAGTGTGTTTGTTCCCTCACTGTATCCTCTTTCCGTTTACCCATACTGTATCCTGATTGAAAGAAAGTGTTCCCTATTTTCTGAACGTTTTTGTGCCTGCTTCTAGAATGTTTTTTCAGGTCTCCAGAATGAAATATATCTTGCTCAGGATTCTAGTTTAATCACAAAAGCATAAGAACCGCAGGAGTTGCAGTTATGATGACATATAGTCCCAAAATCTCCAGTAAGCAGTAACCTTATCTAGAAGATGAATGTGACTAACTGCAGCTAACGTTCTGTGGCTAATAACAAACAGATCGGTGTGTGTCATGACAGCATGGCAGAAACAATACCACTGAACTACTAGCACAAAGAAGATGCACCAGAAAGCTGCGATCAAGTTTCAACGCTGACGATGCAGCGCTCGTGTTGAATCCACTGCAGGATGCTTTAAAAGTATCTAATCAGACTTAAATTGATGTCGAAGACACGATCAGTTTTGGCAATCCTGAAACTATTTTGTGATGCATCATGATTGAGAACCAACTTGACCAAGAGTTTGGCCTACCCTGTTGCCTCACAACAAACTTGACTTGGACAGCATTCTTGCTGATTTTGGGGTGCCGGAGCTGTGTCGCCGTGCCGGTATTTGGTGCTACCCTAGGAACGAGGATGCCAAGAGGAATTGAATTGCATCCTATTCTGGATAAAACTGCTGGGCATCTTACAGTGTGGAAATGCAAATTAATGAACATGCTTGCTTTCTTCGCCTTGTAAACTCCGTGATCACATCTAGTGCAACTTACTACCTGACTGCTTTCCCTCCTGACAAATGGTTCACCAAAAAAAAAATGACAAGCTTCGCCGTGGCTTTCTTAGGAACATAGATGAAGAAGCACCAGGGTGAAGTGACTTGTTAAGTGGAAAAGAGTGTGCGCGCCATGGGCTCTTGGAGGGCTTGGAATTAAAAGATATTGATGCGTACAGTAGAGCCTTGAGGTTAAGATGACAGTGGTTCAGATGGGATGATCATGACCGACCTTGGCATGGCACTCTACTCCTTGCAGTGAGATGGACAGATTTCTTCTTGCCACTGTCGCATTAAAAGGACACTGTGAACTGGAACCTCACTGCCAAGGAACATACTCTGCTCGCTCGGCGTATGAAATTCAGTTTATTTGGCAGAATCAGAATGCCGGATCTGGAGCAAGTTCGAAGCATGAATGCAGAGGGCGCAATGAAGTTCTTTGTAAGGCTCCTTTTACAAAACCGGAGTTGGACAGCAGATAGACTGCAAGTGCTAGGATGGCCCCATGGCAACCAATGCTACCTCTGTGATCGGATCATGAGACCGAGGCTCATCTGGCCCTAACCTCTCCCGTCGCAAAGGAGGTGCGGCACTGATTCCTCTCTGTTAACTAGGGAGTAGCTACGGCGGCTCAAACAACTACGACCAGAAACTGGTGGAGCGTGTTGAACTCGAGGGAGAAACAAAGTTCAGAAAATACATGATCATCAGGTTGCGGCCTATGTCTCCCGGCACATTTGGAACTAGTGAAATAGGAGAACCTTCCATGACAAGACTCTTAGTCCAGATGAGTTGAGGCGCTGATTAAATCGGACATCGAGCTGTTTAGAGAGGCTGGGAAAACCCCGGTACGACCTTTGTTTCCTTTTTCCTGTAAATCTTGTAACCCTGGCAAAGAATATAGCAGAGCCCTGCTTGTCCGGTTCAAAGAATAAAAAGCCTTACAGATCAGATATATTTGTCAGAACAAGAACTGAGCTCTATCCTTATACCAACCCGAACCAACATCTCCAGCAAAAGCGAGAATACTACAGAAGAACATAACCGAAAAAAGGCCTCTTAACTGAATCCCGAATTGCCTCAGGCTTGCAACTTTCTGCAACCTAAAGCATACTGATTACTGAACCAGCAGAATCAGGCCCTGAGCAGAATCTCGAATGCGTTCAACCACAGCAGCTCTTTGCACCCTGCATAAGCTGTCCTCCATAAAAATGACTTGAGTTGCGCAAGTGAACAGCAAATTGCAACCACTGCCGCGTTTGCATCTGCTGGGGCAACACCGTTTATAGGTACTGCCGCTACACCGTTTTCCACCACAGCACTTTGCTCTCCCAGAAGGCTACAACTGTAGTTTCCTGCACTCCATCCCCGCTTTCCATCAACATCTTCATCTTCAGTTTCGCTTGTAGCTAGTATTTTTCATTAGCTGCCACGTAACAGCAGCACATACACATGATAATAGTCAAATTACCGAAGCTAAACATAAACATTTATATGCACGAAATACATGCATGGACCAGTTGCACCGAAAAAAAAAACTATCTCCAGCTTAACATTACACGTTTCAGACCAGGAAAATACGAAGAATATCGATTATATCCTCTCCAACCATTACAAACTGTTGTGTTCGGATTCCAGTGATCATGGCCCTCTTCAGATACTATCGATGTCTGAACCGAAAATATTTATTTATTTACAAGTGCACGACAAGAAAAATACAGAAAAACATTGATCATATCCTCCAGAACCATTACAAATTGTTAACTGTTCACTTTGTCTAAATTGTCTCTAGTGATAATATAGATGATAGAACCGAAACTATTTATTTATTTATTTACAAGCAGACATCAAGTAAAATACAGAGAGCATCGATCATATCTTCAAGAACCATTACAAATACTAACTGTTCAACTTGTCTAAACTGCCTCTAGTGATCTTGTCTGCTTCAGATCCTGGTAGCCATCTTGTCTGCGACGACGAACGGGTTGTGCTTGGCGATCTTCTCCCGGCCGGCCGTCTTGTGGTCGAAGCCGCAGTCGTGCTTTTCTGAGTAGCGGTGCGCGCTGCAGAAGGTGTCCTCGCACCGGCACCGGAACCCCAGCAGGCCCACCTTCTTGCAGCACGTCGCGCACCGGTTCGACGCCGCCATCAGTGTCTTCATGGGCGTCACGGAGGACTCGATTGCACCGTCAGAGGACGCGACGGAGACGATCGTCTTGGCCTTCTTCTCCGGAGACGCGGTGGAAACTGTAGGGGTGAAGACGCTCGTCTCGGTCTTGGTTTCAGAGGCGGCGGTGGCGTGTTCGCGATAGCACTTGGAGCACATGTTGCCGGTGGCGGCGGCACCGTGGAAGCCGCAGTGGTTGACGCACATGCCATCAGAGGACGCAACGGAGACGATCGTCTTGGCCTTCTTCTCCGGAGGCGCGGTGGAAGCTGCAGGGGCGACGAAGACCCTGTCCGCGGCACTGGTGTCAGATGCGACGTGCTCCTTGTAGCACTTTGAGCACATGTTGCCGGTTGCGGCGGCGCCGTGGAAGCCGCAGCCCTTGGTGCACATGCCGCCCGTCTCCTCTTCTTCAGGCTCAGGGCACTTGCGCTTCAGGGCAGTCGCCGTCGACGCGTGGTGCGCCATTGCTAGGATCTTGCGAGCACGTACGTGCGTGATCTGTCTCGGCGCGATGAAGTTCTCAGGTGAGGCGGCGAGGCTGCGTCGATCGGGCTACGGATGAGGTGCCTTTTATTATCGGATAGGCAAAAGGTCGGAGACGAGGTAGTTTCGAGTCCGACCCGATCGGCCAAGTCCGATCGCGTGACTCAAACCGACCGGCAGCGTGCAGGAACGGCTCGTCGATCGTACGCAACGTGGTATGGTAGAAAGTTTCCGTACATGGCTTACATTTCCCGAGCCTGACATCACAAAGGTTTCCTTCTGCGGATCTGGTGCACGGGCGGCGTTCTGGTGAAACGTAATTGCATCCAAATAAAAATGCGAATTTTTTCTGTTATATTTTTTGGAGTGGGATTTTCAACATGGACGAAGCTTTGGAGGACTCGACTATTTGATTCATCAACTGCAAATCCAGTATGGAGGCTATTTGGTCGTTGCGGGCGCCGGCAAAAGTTAAAATTCATAGCTGGCGCCTAATGCTCGGTGCAATTCCATGTCTCGGTGTTTTGGCGAATCGCCATGTCCCTGTCTCGAGCCAATGTCCACTCTGCTCGGTACACCGTGAGAGCATAGCGCATGCATTCTTCAAGTGCAAAAGAGTAAGGGAAATTTGGGATGGCCTGGGTATGCTTCAAGTAATTAATGATGCTTCGGTGCTGGAGCAGAATGGCACAACTATTCTTGAGTCGCTCTTGTTGGATGGTGCCGCTACTTCGCTTATTCCTGAGATACGCCGGTGTGATCTAGCAGCGGTGGCGATTTGGTACATTTGGTGGGAGCGTCGTAAGGCAACGCATGGCGAGTCAGTCCAGGAGCCTTTACGTTCTGCTCAATCCATTATGGCATTGGCACTCAATTATAAAAGAATCAATAAATTAGGTGCAAGACCCATAGAGCGGCATGGATGGGTGAAGCCACATGAGGATGTTGTCAAGCTGAATGTCGATGCTTCTTTTGATGTTAATTCAGGATCAGGCGGCACTGGTGTTATCATCCGAGATCATTTTGGCTCTTTTATTTAGGTGGAAGATGGAGCCTACAGTTTGTGGAGGATGTTGCTACTGCTGAAGCATGTGCGCTACGAGACGGCCTTATTCTAGCTGGCGAGAATGGATGCAACAAAGTGATGGTCGAATCTGATTGCATGGAGGTTGTGGAAATCATGCAAAATGGTGGGAACTCTATGGGGCGACAACAACTATATGCGAGGACAAGGAGTTCTCTTTTCTATGTCGTAGTTTTGCTCGTGTTAGTTTTGTTCATTGTCCTAGGGAAGCAAATAAAGCAACTCATGAACTAGCAAAGTTAATGAGGTTAACCATGGTGTGTGTGTGTCATGGTGACCCTCCCATTTGTATTCGAGCTGTTATAGCAAACGATGTAACAATTGGGGATGGTTAAGGCAGCAAGTTTTTGACGCACTGTTTTCCTTACCAGGGTACTTAAAAGGACTGGAAGGTTTTTAATGAGGCGGCTTGCTTGCTTGTATATATTGAAAATTTTAAAATAAAAAAAACCGAGCTGGCTTTGCTAGCGCCAAGCAACGTTTTTTGGGAAGCGGTTAAAAAAAGGGTTCCCACCGGAATTTTTGTAACCTTGAAATTCCAGGCCATAATAAAACACAAATTTCAACCTAAGTCTAAATTTATTTATTTATTGTTAACATTCAATGAATTTTGATAAATCGAAGTCTGAAATTTGGATTTTTTGTTGTTAGGTCTGGAAAAAAAATTGTTACCGGAAATTTGAATTAACTTGCGCTAGAGAACCGATTTTGCAGAACTTTCCATATTGTGTCGTAAGCTGCAGAAAGTGGTGCGCTTGCCAAAGACATTAGACAGTATGTCATGGAAGCTCACCTCCAAAGGAATTTACTCTGCCAAGTTGGCCTACGAGGCTCAACTCTTAGACTCTATTGAGTAGAAATCTTGCTCCATTTGTCTGAACTTTTGGCCTCTTAAGTTTAAATCTTGGATTAGCTTGCTCTTCTAAACCATCTATGGACCGCAAACCGCCTCGTGACGCGAGGCTGGCCCCACGAGCCCCTTTGCCAGCTTTGTAGAACAGTCTGGATTCTACAGTCCACGTGTTCTTTGTATGTCGATAGTCAAAAAGAGTCTGAAGGGAGTCGCCCGAGACCGCAGTAATTTTGCTATTCAAAATTCCCAAGAAAATCTGTCAGCATCTTGAAAAAAGTTCACTCTGAACCACAATAATCGTTCACATATTGTCAGTCTTGCCTCATAGGAAATCTGGAAGGTGTGAAATCGCACGGTTTTTCAAAAACAATTCTATACGGCGAATCAACATATGACAAAAATGAAGGAGAAAGTCTTCGCCTGGATCGCGCAGGCGCAAAGCGCTTTGCTTAAACCGCCTAGGGACTCCATTGGGATGTGAGATCTTGAAGATTGAGGTTGAACATCCAAGTTCTATCATGGAGAGGTCGCGCAATCATCCTTGTCTTTCTCATGCTGAGCCTGCTAAGACGACTTGGACGAGTAAATTTCGTTGGAGGTGGCAAAAGGACTAGTTGTCGTAGGTTATGACAAAATCCGCAAAATGCTGGGATGTGAGATGTTGAAACTTGAGGCCAAACATCCAAGTTCTATCATGGAGAGCGTATGCATCCGTCCTTGTCTTTCTCTTGGATATGCTGAATAACAAGAGATGAGTTTTTCAGCGAGTTCTATCAAGCCAAACGAGTGCTAAAATTTAGCATTGCTTCCATCCGTAGTGGAGATAACATGGCCGCTCCGAAAAGTTGTTTGTCGGTTTCATTGTAAGGCGGAGGAAGATCACCCCACGGCTTGTGCGGGGACACCCACTCGTGCCAAGACCATCGAAGGGCGAAGGCCTCTCACAATTTTTTCTTTGTCTAAAATGCCCAAGCCGCCAAGGCACTCGGGCCTACATGTGTGACACAAAGTTCAAATTCCTCCTGATACCTAAAATTTGATAATTTTGAATATGTAAATCTTAAATACTGAATCGGCTGGAATTGGGTGATGCTACATGGAAAACGCTAAAGCATAAATGGTCACGGTCAAGCAACTAGATCAAAGTACACGCCACTTAGAAAGAGCATTAGCAATTTTTCTTATAATGGACAATATATTTATATTAAACCGATGCTTACAAAATACACCCCTCTGCAACAACATAATTAGATTGAAGTATAAAGATCTAAATTAAGACATCGAAGCTGCAGAGCCACATTATTAGAAGAACGATATGACCCGAAATATCACGATGGAGCGACCAAGGACACACATCCAGTATTCCAGTGAATGAATCAGCGGACGTCGACGGCGAGCTTCATACCGACCTGCCAATGTTCCGCGACGCCGCAGAAGAACTACCACTTCCCAGCATGCGTCAGCAACACCTTGTCGTCGCCGGTGGTCAACTTCGGCGCGTTGCTTCGCGCGGAGCAGGACGCGAAGCTCCGCTCGTCCGCCACCACCACGTCGTGCTCGCCCTCCCCAAACGAGTACAAGAACTCAGCACACGCAAAAAATTGATCAGCTCAGAGCATCTCCACCGGGGTCTCCAAATTCGTGTCCGGTCAATTGGAGGTGCAGTCCACAGCGGCGCACCCCAAAGGTAAAAAAATATTGAATTCAAACGAATTTAAAGGCATTTCAAATTTCATTCATATTCGGTGCAAATTACAAAATATTTGAACGAAATTTGAAAACCTAAACCTAAACCGCCGCCTAGCCTACTCCCTGTCCCACCACGAGTCGTCGTCGCTGTCGTCCTTGATTTTCACCACCGCTGCGGAGGAGGCAGCACGGCTGGAGGAGGCTCTGTGGCGCGTCGCGCGGCTGGTGGAGGCGCCGTCGTGGCCCGTCGCGCGGCTGGTGGAGGCGCCGCCGGAGGAGGAGGAGGCTGACAATGCCAGGGTCGCCATGAGGCCCGGCGAGTCGTGCTCGATGTCGACCACCGACTCGGAGAGCGCCGCCAGCAAGCCCGGGCTGTCGCCGTCGTGCTCGTTCTGCATCTCAGACGACACGTCGTAGCCCGCCGGGATGACCTCCACCGGCATTGCCTCCGCCCTGGGGCAACAGAGGAAGAGGCGCCCCGGCGCGGGCGTGGTGGCAAACACTGGCGGCGTTCGCGGATGATGATGTCGCCTCCACGACGCGGCGGTGAGCGCCGCTCCTCCTTCACCACTTGGCGCGACACGGGGCACGGTGGAGGGAAGCGCGGCACCGGTGGAAGGAGACGGAAGGGGATGGCGCTACCCATGGCAACGTGTCGGTGCGCGGCTTCGATCGCGGAGGCAACCGTGTGGCCGGTTGCCCCCCACCAGGCTTTGCGGCCGCCGGTGTTGTAGCGCATCTCACGCGATCTGGGGCCGTCGTTGGTGGCGATGACCGCCTCCCGCTCGCGCTCGAAGCGCTCCATCAAACGGCCCCAGTTGGCCTCGCCGTCGTCATTCTCGGGGAGGCGCCGCTCCGCCGGCGAGCGATGAATCGCCTCATCTGCTCGGCCGTGTCGGGCAGCGGTGGCACGGGAAGGCCACCGGCCGAGATGGCCCACTGCTTGGGCAGGCGACAGTCCGGAGGGGCGAGGAGCCCATACCGGTGCAGCTCCCAGGCGTCCTCGCCCAGGTTCGCGCGCCCGCCATACGCCATGGCTAGGGTTTAGGAGAGATTGAGAGGCGAGGGGATTGAGGGCGAGGGGAGTGAGGGCGAGAAAGAAGCCGGGGTGGATAAGCATAGCGAGGGCGCCGACTGTCGGGGGCCACCCCCGGGTAGGGTCAAGGCTTGGCATGAGTTGAGTTTAAAGAGGTGCCGAGTTACGGAAAGGGCCGACCTGTTCGGGCCTGGGAGTGTCCGAGCTTCATCTTGACCTGGAGAATACAAAGGCCGACCTGTCTTGGCCCAGAGGGGTCCGAGGTATCCCGTTGGCATGGGCCGAGGTTCATAATCCGAGCTATGATCAGCCGACCTAACTACCTCGGTGCCATGATTGGTATTGTGAGTGCAGGAGAAGTTATTTGAAGGAAGTAAGGTCCGACCTGGTCAGATCTTGAGCGCAAGACCCGAGGTAAGGAGCCCGACACATCCGTGCCGGGCTAACCAAGGCAAGAAGCCGTAGGTCGGGCAGGAGTCAATGCTCCTGTCACTTCCTACCTGGTACTAGAGCGTCTGACACGCGCGGCGCCTGGCAGAGGCGTGCTCCGGATTCCACGGGGCTGCATGCCTCTGACCGCTGACCACGCGAGATCTGGGAAAAGGCTACGAGGTAGCTTAGCCAGGCCACGTCCTGTCTCTGTCAGAGGAGACATGCTAGCTCTGCCGTTATGCAGCAGGAGATGGGCATGCCATGTCTTGTCCCTGACAGGAGTACGATGATGACCAAAGCAGAGGCATGGCAACAGTGTTCAGCAAGGGGCACAACGGTAACTCGGCTGGCCTATATAATGGGCTTCAACCCCTCCTGCGTGGGGACGGACGAAGAGAGAGAGATCAAGGAATCAAGAGAGAGAGGAACCTCGGAATCCCGGAGACACCTCGGATCAAGCTCGGAGTTCCTTTTTCCTCCCTTATAGCTTCATCTTCTACCTCAAGTTCTCACCATTGTATCATCACACAGCTCGAGGAGCAGCTTGTACTTGTCACCTTGAGATATACACCAAGTAGGATAGTGCTGCAGTAGGGGTGTTACCTCCACAAGAGGGCCCCGAAGCAGGGTACATCGTGGTGTGCTTTGTGTTCTTGGTTTCTTTTCATGTTCTTGCGGTTTCTTGCGTGTTCTTGCTTGTGCACTTCTTGAGTGCATAAACCCTCCCCGGATTCCCCCAACGACCATTCGGCCCCATCTTAGCCATACCTATGGCATCTGCCGTGATCCCACCACGACAGTTGGCGCCCACCGTGGGGCAGATTGAGGCGTTGGAGGGAGTTTACATCCGGACGGGCTCAGGCGAGCGTGTTCTTTCCGGGCTTATCGCCAAGATCGGTGAGTTCACCTTCATCAGCGACAATGCGGGGTGTTTCGCCGGCAAGCCCTTCCCCGAGCATGGCTTCACCATGATGCTTGGCAGCTTCGTCACCTATGTTGCTGTCGAGGTTGTTCGCGGTACCCGGAGCAGGTGCTCGTGGACGACGAAACTCCTCTCCTCGCGGCTTAGGTCGGCGTATCACTCGCCCCGAGAGCTGCGTGGAGGTGATGATGACCGGTCCGGTTGATGCCGCTGGCAAAGGAGATGCCAGCAAATCCAAGCCGGCCGAGGTTGCTAAGGTGAGATCTGCAAAGCCCAGGCTAGAGAAAGAGTTGCCTGGTACCCCCGAGGTGCAGGGCCGAGGTGCGACCCTAGTAGAAATAGCGGAGACCCTGGCAGACCCAGTAATCCAGGAGTGGATGTAGTAGTGACTGCGGCCGACTAGAGGCAAAGCGTGTCCTGTTGCAAAGGAGGCTGTAGCAATGATGACAGCTAGAGATGAGTTCAATAGAGATCTGCGTGAGTACAATGCAGCGAATGGCTTCACCCCGGTAGCAGCTGATACAAATAGGGGAGCCGAGGTGCGGCAGAGAGGCAAGGGGCTCAATGATGAGATAACAGGGAGGCTCGACCTACCACCTCGGCTAGGAGTGAGAGTCGCGTGTCGACTGGAAGGCCGGTATATAGTTCCCCTGCTAAGAACCTCAGAGCTGCCGAGGCAGGCAGGGCCGAGCTATCCGGGTTGACTGGAGATGCATGGCGTGCGCAGCAGAAGCGAGTCAATGAATTAGTGTATGTAGCTAACCAGCAGAATGAGGCTCTCCGCAGAGCATATGCCGGGGCTGGTGATTCGCAGATGGTTTATTCAGCTAGGTTAGTCAGGTGTCCAAGGGGCAAGCCTCGTCTCCACTCGTCGGAGGAGCCGATCGAGCCCGGAGTGTCACCTCGGGTCAGAACAAGCAGCTGCAGATGCAGATGTATGATCCGGTGTTAGCAGCAAAGCAGAAGGTGGGCCAGGGCAATGCTAGCCGAGCTAAGGGAAACCCCGGCCAAGGTAATGCAAGCCGAGCTAAGGGTAACTCCGGTCAGGGAAATCAGAATGGCGGGCAAGCAGCGTCGGCTGGCCGAGGTAAACCACCTCCGCCCCCGAGGCATCAGCAACAACCCCGGCCGCAGGGCAGTATCAGCGAGAGCCGGAGTATGTTCAGCAACCTCAGAACGTCGGTCAAGGCGATGACCGATATGATGATGGAGACTCGGCCATGGCGCGAGCCGGATACCACAGAGTGGATGGGGCGTTGGGACCTCGGATAGGAGCTCGGATGTTAGCTCCGGCGATGTTCGTAACAAGCTGGATAGAATCTACTTGTCCGAGCAGTTGGAGGAGGAAGGCCCTCCTGGTCCGGCGTGTTTCGGACCTCGGATCATGAGGAGCCACCACCGCCAGTATCTCAGTTCCAGTTAGGTCGGAACACCAAGCCATACAACGGGAGCACCAAGCCGCAAGATTGGCTGACAGATTATGTATCCTCGGTGCACATAGCGGGGGGCAATCGCCGATGGGCGGTCCGGTATCTCCCGCACATGTTGGAAGGTCCAGCTCGGATCTGGCTGAATAATTTGCCGGAGTATAGTATCAACTCCTGGATAGACTTGGAGCTGGCGTTTAACAGCAACTTTGCTAGTACATACAAGAGGCCAAACCGACCTCAGCTCCTGGCAGCATGTAAGCAAGATGATCATGAAACTGACCGAGAATTCTTAACTCGGTGGAGCAATGTTCGGAATTCCTGTGAAGGAGTTGTAGAGGCACAGGCCATTTCCTGGTTTGCAGATGGTTGCCGACATGGCAGCATGCTGTGGCAGAGGCTCCAAAGAGATATGCCGAAATCCTAGCAGAGACAATCCGGATTGCAGATTCTTATGCTCTTGGTGATCCGATGCAGCCAGCAGCAGAGGCAGTGGCACGTAACAGAAGGAGGGAGCCAATAAACAACCGGCTCGGACCAAGGTGTAATGACCGCCAAGAGTTCGGACAAAGAGGAGGGAGCCGGACTATTCATACACCTCGAACCAAGTTGCAGCGGTGAACCCGGATCAGCCCGGAGCTGGAGGTGTCCAGAGGCCGAAAATCAATGGTCCGGCATTTAGTCCGAACCCGGAGCCACCCTTGACTTATGAATTGATGTTAGATGGTCCTTGCCGTTACCATACGACCGACCCGCGTAAGCCAGCCAACCATTCAACCCGGCAGTGCAGCTGGAACCACAGAATCAGGGAAGAAGGGGCGAAGGCCGGAGGAAACAGAGGAGGACCACCTCAGAGATTTCAGCCGAGGCCTAACCCGAATCTGTCCGGAGCAAATGTTACCCCGATAACCACTGCACCTCCTCCGAGGCCTGCAGCAGCAAGGCCCGTGAATGTTGTGAATGTCCGAGGTAATAACAACAATAGTGGTGCCGGACCAAGTCAGCAGTATGAATACCCCGGAAATGACTATAGAGAGGCTCATGCGAGCTATGTGGTCTTTGTGACCGAGCCAACTGACAAGAAGAGTGTGCAGAGGCGTGCCATGGAGGTGAATGCAGTAATGCCGGTGGTGCCGACCTATATGAACTGGTCTGAGCAGGAGATCACTTGGAGCAGGAAAGATACTCCTCGGATCATGCCGAGCCCTGGAAAGTATGCCCTGGTGGTAGATCCGACGTTGTGTGGGCCTACAAACAATGTGAGGTTCACCCGAGTTCTGGTGGACAATGGCAGTGCCATCAACATCATGTACCGAGACACAATGGTGAAATTGGGCATATCGCCAATTTGTTGATGCCGAGCAGTTGTACTTTTCATGGGATTGTGCCTGGCGTTTCCTGTGCACCCATGGGCAAGATATGGGTGGATGTAGCATTTGGAACCAAGGATAACTGCCGAGTTGAGAGTATCGAGTTCGAGGTGGTGGACTTGGAGAGTGCATACCATGCATTGCTTGGAAGGCCGGCTCTGGCCAAGTTCATGATTTCCACCCATGTGCATACCTGAAGATGAAAATGCCGGGGCCTAATGGGATCATAACCATCTCGGGTGACTACAAGCGAGCCATTCAGTGTGCCTCGGCGGGGTCTAATCTGGCCGAATCTTTGGTGATTGCAGCTGAGAAGAAGAAGCTGCATCAAGTGGTGGCAATGGCGCAGTCAACACAGCTCGGCATGTCCGGACTGATGAGCCCGGACTCAACTGCAGCATTCGAGGTGCCCAAGGAGACCAAGAAGATCCCCATTGACCCGGAGCACCCGGAGCGCATGGCCCTCATTGGGACCGGGCTGGGCGAGAAATAGGAAAGCGAGCTCTGTCACTTCCTCCGTGAGAATCGGGATATCTTTGCATGGTCGGCTAAGGACCTGCCTGGTGTTCCGAGGGAGTTGGCAGAGCACTCTTTATTTGTCAGGCCGGAGGTGAAACCGGTGAGGCAACCGACCCGTCGTCTCTCAGACGACCGAAGACAAGTGGTGCTGGACGAGCTGGCTAAGTTGCTTGCAGCCGGGTTCATTATGGAGGTGCTGCATCCGGACTGGATATCCAATCCGGTCTTGGTGGAAAAGAAGAAAGACGAGCCAGCCGTGGTCAAGGTGTGGCGCATGTGCATTGACTTCACTAACCTCAACAAGGCGTGCCCGAAAGATCCGTTTCCATTACCTCGGATTGATCAAGTGATTGATTCCACTGCTGGTTGTGAACTGTTGTCTTTTATCGATGCGTACTCTGGTTTTCACCAGATACCACTGAACCCGAAGGATCAAATAAAGACTGCTTTTATTACCCCGTATGGGGCGTATTGCTATCGTGTCATGTGTTTTGGTCTGAGGAATGCCGGGGCAACTTATCAGAGGTGTATGCAGAAATGCCTGCACTCTCAAATGGGCAAAAATGTGCAAGTGTATGTCGATGATATCGTCATCAAAACTAAGGAGAAACGTACTCTCCTCGAGGATCTCGAGGAGACATTTGTGAATTTGAGAAAATATCGGTTGAAACTTAACCCGGACAAGTGCACCTTTGGTGTCCCGGCTGGAAAGTTGCTTGGATTCCTGGTGTCGAGCCGAGGTATCGAGGTTAACCCGGCCAAGATCCGAGCTATTGAGAACATGAAATTACCGAAGTGTTTGAAAGATGTGCAGAAATTCACAGGGTGCTAGCCTCGTTGAGCCGATTTGTAGTAGGTTGGGGAAAAAGCCTTACCTTTGTACCAGCTCATGAAGAAAAGTACCGGGTTTACATGGACCCCGCAGGCCGACGTGGCGTTCAATGAGCTGAAAAAGATGTTGTCCACCGCTCCGGTGTTGGCATCACCATTGCACAATGAGCCGATGTTACTTTACATTGCGGCCACAAACCGAGTTGTAAGTGTGGCAGTGGTGTGGAGCGAGAAAGGTGGCAGGTCGGTGCAGAGACCGGTGTATTACTTGAGCGAGGTGATCTCTACCTCGAAGCAGAATTACCCTCACTACCAGAAGATGACGTATGGTGTCTACCTGGCGGTCAAGAAGTTGAAGCATTATTTCCAGGAGCATCCCATGACGGTGGTGTGCGAAGCTCCAATCTCGGAGATCATCGGGTGCAAAGATGCAACTGGCCGAGTTGCCAAATGGGCGATTGAGGTGTCTCCATATGCACCATTATGAGAGAAGGATGCAATTAAATCCCAGGCGCTGCCGGACTTCTTTTGTGATTGGGCCGAGATGCAGTATGAGCCACCCAGGCCGGACTATAATTATTGGAAGATGCATTTTGATGGGTCCAAGACAAAGATCGGGCTGGGGGCCGGAATAGTCCTCACCTCACCGAAGCGAGATCAGCTAAATATGTGCTGCAGATTCATTTCTCGGCATCAAACAATGTGGCGGAGTATGAGGCCTTAATCCATGGACTCAATGTGGCGAAGGAGATCGGTATCCGGCGTATGGAATGCTTCGGCGATTCCGACCTGGTGGTGCAACAATCTTCTGGAACTTGGGATGCTCTGGATGCCAACATGGCGTTATATCGGTTCCATGTGCAAAAGATATCCGGGTTCTTTGAAGGGTGTGAATACAAGCATATACCTCGGACAGAAAATAATGCTGCCGACGTGTTGTCAAAGCTCGGTTCATCTAAAGAGGCAGTACCACCTGGAGTAGCCCTGAATCACTTGAGAACTCCTTCAATCAAACCTTCTCCTGAATCCGAATCTATTTTCATCCCGGCGGAGCAAGAGTCCGGACCTGTTCCAATGGAGGTAGACGTCGGATGCGTCTGGTCGGACCCGGGGACTGCGTGGCAGAACTCGGGGACTGCGCACCGAACCTCGGGGACTGCTCGTCAAGACTCGGGGACTGGTCGCAGGATGGTGGAGGAAATAATGGAGGAGATTATGGTGGCCGAACCAATGGAGGTGGACGAGAAACTTTTTCCTTTGCACCCAGTGCCGGAGTGGGCGGAGCAGATCATGAAGTTCATAACAGAGGGAAGCTTGCCAAGTGACACAACCGAGGCTAGGAGAATCCAAAGGAGGGCAAAGGCGTACACCATCATCAACAAGGAGCTCTATAAAAGAAGCGTAACCGAGGTGTTGCAACGGTGTGTCGAGCCAGCTGAAGGCAAGGAGATGCTTTTGGAGATCCACCAAGGAGAGTGTGGTCATCATTGCAGCACAAGAGCTCTGGTGGCCAAGGTGTTCGCATGGGTTCTATTGGCCCACTGCTCTTGCTGATGCAGAGGACATAGTCCGGAGATGTGAAGGATGCCAAAGGTTTGCCAAGCAAACGCATATGCCAGCCTCGGCGCTCAAAACAATTCCTATCACTTGGCCGTTTGCGGTATGGTGTTTGGATATGGTGGGAGAGTTCAAACCAGCCCGAGGTAACATGACGCACATACTGGTGATGGTGGACAAGTTCACCAAGTGGATCGAGGTGAAACCAATCCGGAAGTTGGATGGTCATTCAGCAGTGACTTTCTTGAAGGAGATCATTCTGCGATATGGGTACCCCCATAGCATTATCTCGGACAACGGCACAACTTTGCTGTTGGAGAATTTGCTCGGTTTTGCATGGACAAGGGAATCCGGCTGGACATAGCCTCGGTGGCACATCCGGAGTCTAATGGACAAGTGGAAAGATCAAATGCTCTAGTGTTGGCCGGCATCAAGGCTCGGCTCATTGAACCACTGCTGAAAACGCCGGGGTGTTGGATAGATGAGATACCAGCAGTACTGTGGGGTCTAAGGACCACGCCAAATCGATCAACTGGCTATACGCCATTTTTTATGGTCTATGGGGCAGAAGCTATGCTACCCACTGACATCGAATATGATGCGCCCAGAGTGGCAATGTACACTGAAGCCGAGGCAAAAGAGGCTCGGGAGGATGCAGTAGATCTGCTTGAGGAAGCTAGAGAATTGGCCTCATCTCGGTCAGCAATATACCAACAAGGTCTCCGACGTTATCATAGCCGGAATGTCAACCCTCGTGTGTTTCACGAGGGAGATTTGGTGCTGAGGCTGGTGCAGCGCAAGAAAGGTCGGCACAAGTTGTCACCTCCATGGGAGGGACCGTTCATTGTGAGCCGAGCTCTGCTCAATGATTCGTACTATCTTATAGATGCGCAGGAACCAAGGAAAGATGGGCTGGACAACCCCGGATCAGAGGTCAAGCGACCATGGAATGTAGCTCTACTCCGACCTTTCTACTCATGAAGGGCGCAATGTATGTACCTCGGTTAATCCTTAATGAAATGTCGGCACTCCGAGGTTGAAGCTCGGGGACTGCCTCGCTCATGTGCTTGTGTTTTATTTCTGTTTGTCAATTTCGTTCATATGCCGAACTATTTTGAACCTCGTCTCAAACTTCAAGTAATGTATGCTGTGTAACTAATCTTGTGACTCGACTGACGAACGCCGAAATGGTAGTCAAGAGCAAAGATGAAAAAACGTGGGAAACATGAAAATGGACTCGGGGACTCGGTCCAAAAATATAGTTCGGCATGTGTCGTTTACTAACCCCTGTCTTTACCTTTCATTTATGTCGGATGATTTTGAAACACACCTCGGCATTTGCTAAGTACTGTATGCTATAAACAACAATCTTGTGACTCGACTGTCGAACGCCAAAATGGTAGACAAGAGCAAAGAATGCCAAGTATAGTAAACACGAAAGTGAACTCGGGGACTCGTTCCAAAAGGGTTCGGCATAAATTTTAGAAAAGCATGGTTCGGATAGCAAGATAATAGTACTGGTAGCACGGCAAACTACTTAAGGTCTATTACATCTGAACCCGGCATACCGGGAATTTAATGTTTTTCTTGAGACAAGTTCAGGCCTCGGAACCAGAGACCTCGGTCGCCGAAGTTGTGGTAGTGGGAATCTCGCTGGAAGAAGCCTCGGAGCCGAAGTCTCGGGAGGAGGAACCTCGGGCGCAGGAACAACCTTGGTCGCGGAAGCAACCTCGGTTGTTGGAGTGGATGCCGGGGTGTCCGTCACGTCGGGGGAGATCACCTCGGTGGCTACGGCTTTGCCGGACTTGCCCTTGGGGTTCGGAGGTTCGTCGAAGTTGAAGTCATCATCAGAATCTTCAGCCACCTCGGTTGTTTGGCCGGCCTTGCCCTTGGAGCTCTGAGGCTCGTCGAAATCAAATTCCTCGCCGTCAGAGCCTTCTTCACCAGTTCCTTCAGCAGCTTCTTCACCGGACTCTTCTTCCTCGTCCGAGCTCTCTTCATCCTCAGAATAGAGGCGCCCGTCATCGAAGGTCCGGGTGTTTGCATAACTAGCAAAGAGGTCGGCTGCTGCTTGGCGTTTCTCAATGCCATCAGGAGTGGTGTTCCAAGGAGAGCCCTTGCGCAGGGAGGTAACCGTGTGGATCTCGATAGATTCATACCAAGACAGCACGAACACCAGGGCCTTGTCCGCTCCAGCCCGAGCTGATGAGCATCTCCACTCCCGAAGTCTAGCCTCGGCTCCTTTTAGCTTCGTGGCGAGCTCGTCGATGCAAGTGGGAGTCTTAACCTTGGGCCAGAGGGCACGATGGACCTGGATGGCAGCATCTACCAGTTTAGTTCCAATGGCCCTGAGCGGCCTGATCCGAGCATTAAGGGCGACGAGGTGGTCCTGGATATCCCAGCTTTCGCCGAGGGTTTCTGTCTCAGCCCTCTTTGCCCGAGCTGCTAGAACTTCTCGGACAGCTTTGTCCTTGGAGTGCTCAAAATGCTCTGAAGAAGACAAAAAGGCTGTCGCTGAATTAAGACATACGGTGGCACGGGGTGTAGGTCGGCGGAAAATAAGGAAAAGGAGAAAGGAAACTTACTATCCATTTGGTGATTAATCCGAGTGAGCTCGGACAACCAACTTTTCGATATAGCTCGGAGAGCGATCAGTTCGGTTTCGGCCGAGGTGGCGCGGTTCTCCAGGGTCTTGGCAATTTCTTTCTGCTGTTCGGCGGCCTGGTCTTTGACCTTCATAGCGTCCTCCACAGCAGCTTTGGCTTCATTAGCCCGGTTCAGCTCTTGTTGCAGCCGAGCTATTTCATCTTCGGCTGTCTTCAACTTGGAGGCATAATCTTTGTCGCTCTGCTCCTTTGCTGATAGAAGAGTCCGGTGAGACTTCTTCAGTGTGTTGTGATCCAGCAGGAGGTTCTTGAAGATTTTGGTCCGAGCATTGTTGCACTCCTGAAAAAATAGAGAGATCAGTTCGGCGGAAAGAGATTTGACACGAATATTGAAGATTTACATTTCGAAGAAATCCGAGGTCTTTTTAGCACCCGAGGCCCAATTGAGTCCCGGGGACTCGGCATTGGCCTCGGGGACTCAGCATTGGAGAAATGACAAGTTTTTGAGATTCAAGCCGAGCAATTTTAACTCGGTGGAGTGTCAATTGCTCAACCCGAATCTCGGGGACTGGGAATAGTGTATGTTTGTCATTTGGTTTCAAAGGAAGAAAGAGAGTTGCGTAAAGAAACTTACCGATGCCTTCTTGCTGCAATCAAGGACCGCAGTCTGCATGTTGTAAATGGACTGGAGCACGGCGCTAGGTCCAGCTGGATGCTCAGAGGTCGGATTAGAGGAGACCTCGGCAGTGTCAGCCGAGTTCCAGTCCATGTCGTAATGCTTCTCCGAGCCTAAGCTGTTCCCGCTCTTGGTCCGGAGTTGCCCGACCTCCCAGCTGCTGATGTTCGGCTGGATGGTAGCAGCAAAAAGAGCTCGGGAGGTGGCGACCTGAGAGCTCGAAGGCGCGGTCTTGGTCAAGGTGGACTTCGGCGCAGGGACATGCGGCACCAGTTGGGTGCTCGCAGCCTTGGGTCCCGGTGGCGGTGGCGGCATCGGAGTTTGCTGTGGCTGTTTGGGGGGCTCAACATTTGAGCTGAATCTTTCTGCTGCTGCTGAAGCTTTTGCTTCTGCAGTTGTTGTTGTTGTTGCTTCTTCTGCTGCTGTTGCTGCTGGTTGCGCGCAGCTTGAGACTTGGGGGAGAGCCGAGGCTCCAGCACGGTCTTAGCCGGAGTCTTGGCGCGATCTGTCTCCGCATCCTTCTGAGGACGCGGAGGAGTCTGATCTTGGCGGGAGCAGAGTGTCCCAGGCCTGAGTCAGAGCTCGGCGGTGGAAGTTCGGGGAGGCGACACGCCCGGGGAGGAGATGGTCCTCTCCGGGCTGTGGATATCAACGGACTGTTCTGGAGGAGAGGCTCTGGCGGGGCTGCCGAGGTTAACCTCGGCCTCGGTTGTCTTAGATTCAACCACTGGAGGCAGTGGTGAATGTATCGAGCTGTGGCTCTGTTTGATCTGCCGAGCCGGGCTAGACGAAAAAGAAAGATTAAGTTAGAGTATAAAAAGCTTAACCTCGGAACAGCGTGAGAAGTAAAAAGGAGCA
The DNA here is from genome assembly GCA_947311845.1 of Poa pratensis. Classification (NCBI taxonomy): domain Eukaryota; kingdom Viridiplantae; phylum Streptophyta; class Magnoliopsida; order Poales; family Poaceae; genus Poa; species Poa pratensis. The sequence goes on from CAMZMU010000048.1 coordinate 20,083,451, forward strand.
AGGTGACTTACGCATCTTCCTCCACGGGGCCTCGTTTCTTGTGCCTCGCCGAGGTCTTCTTGGCACGCTTGGCTTTGGGCGCTGCAGTCTCCGAGGTCTTAGAAGCCTCGGCATCCGAGGTACCGGGTCCTGAGCGCTTCCGGGAGGCTGCAGACGCTGGATGAAAGTTCTTATATGTCGGAGGAGCATAGGAAATTGGAATAACATTGATAGGTTCCAGAATTTGGCAATCGTCATCGTCATCATCGGGCCAATCCTGGATGGACGATCGAACTGGTGGGCGGTGCGATGGGCAATCGCGAGTCTTACCCGAGGTGGCCTTGGGAATAGGGAGGTGATCCTCATGGTCCGGATCTTCAGCCTCGGCGGCGACCGGAATAGGCAGGTCGGGAGTCCACTCCTTAGAAGAAATGGGGCCATCCTCGACTTCCTGTCGAGTGAACTTCTGCAGAGGTGGCGAAGTAAAACCGAGTTAGCACAAGAATCAATACAATGTCGGGGTGAAAATGAAACCGAGGAATATTATACGCCGGGTAAGGTACACTTACTTGAGCTGGAAGGTGATCTCGGTCATAGGGCTTGACACCCCATTTCCACTTATCGGGCATGGTGGTCTTGGCGATGGCCCGGATGCGCCTCTTTACTTCGGAGTCGCTGAGTTCATGAGTGCTGTTCCGAGTGGGATCGTAGCGGCCACTCATGTGGCAGATCTTATGGGCCCGCGCTTGTAAGGGTTAACTCGGCGGGTGATCATGGTGCGCAAGATGTCATCTGCTCCCCAACTTTCTCCTGGAGTGACATCATGGTTTGATGAATCAGTAACACCTCGGGGCGTCATCGGCTCGTAATCCCAGTTGAGTTGGGCAGTGGGGGTCCGATGGTGAACTCCGGCAAGTTGATGAGGTCTTCGGTGCCCGGGTTCTTCACATAGAAGAAGGAGCGTTGCCATTTCGGCAGGAGTCCAGGCCCTGAATCCGAGGAAACTCAGAGGATCGCCGAGGCGAAATCGAGGCCGCCCCGCAAGCGGTCATCTCCTTGTCCACGACCTTCTTGTTCGGGACACTTTGTTTCTTGAGCTGGAAGTACTTGGCCCATGACTCGATGCTAGGCCATAATCCGAGGTAACCCTCGGAAAAAGTTGCGTAGGCCGAGAGTTGGAGGATGGCATTGGCGGGCAAGTGGTGTGGTTGTAGCCCAAAGGTGTCCAAGAAGTCCCGGAAGAATTTCCCGGCCGGGAGTCCGAAACCACGTTCGAAGTGATCCAGGAAGACGACCCGCTCCCCGGATTCCACGTCGGGTTCGATATCTTCTTTCTTCGGAACCCGGCAGATGAGATTGGCCGGGATCCGCCGTGAATCTCGGAGCCACTTAATGTCGGCCTCCGTGACATCGGATCCCTCCCAGCTACCTCGTTCTCCAGGTGCTCCTTCCTCGGCGTGATCCGGGCAGAAGACATGTGGACGCTTTCCTGCAGAAGAGGGAGGTTCAACCGGGGTAAGTACCTCGGACAATTCAGGATAGCCGGGGTAAATACCTCGGATCATTCGGGATAGCCGGGCTAAAGGATTTAGGCGGGAAACACGTTTCTACCACTGCGAGATACTAGCAAAGATCTACCGATGAGCTAAAAAGGAAAGTAAATTCGAGTTCAAGGGGCAAAACTAAGAGGATAGTGCTATGGATGTATCTAAAACGAGTCTAGATGAGATCTAAAAGTGCTAAAAGAATGCGAGAGTGGATCATCGAGTTCATCAAGTTCATCGGATTCATCAAGGTCATCGAGTTCATCGTTAAGGATGAACACGTTCATGGCATGGAGGGGAAACGAAGAACTCACCGGTGAAGAACTCGAAGATCGAGGCTTGATGGCGAGTCGATGGTGGCGCGAAGGATCGACGGCGGAGTGGCGGCGCAAGGCGCGGTGCGCGTTTCCGGCGAGAAGCTTCGAGACGGCGAGGTCGCAGCGGCGAGTGCTCGACGGCGGCGCTGGTTGCAGTGGAGGCGAAGCGGCGAGTGAAGGGGAAGAAGAGAAGTTCCCCCTGGGCCCCTATTTATAACCGCGTGCGGTAACTGCGCACTACCGCGCGGTTACCGGGAGACGTGGGATCGTGTGCGGGCGAGGAGCGGTTGCGCGGTTTGTGGCCGCACGATCGGCCACATCGTGGGCACAGGATGGCAACCGCCAGCGCCGGATCTTCTGTGCTAGTCAGCGCGAAAACCGAGGGGTCGTGGGCGGTCAAATTGGTCAAGCACTTGAGTGCGCATGTGCACTGTTTGGTGGGTCCGGCTGACGAAGGCGGCGTGTGGTCAGGACCTGTCTTTCAAAGGTCCGGATTTCGAGGTCCGGGCAGAGATTCTTCGCCACGTGCCTCGGAAAATCTAGGCAAGATTGTGCTGAGTCAAATAGCTCGGAAAGTCAGATTGCAGATCAACCTCGGATTAGATTATGGTCTGTGGGAAGTACCTCGGCAGAGCTATATTTGAGGTCGGATTTAGAGGTGGTGCCTTGTTTATTTTTGAACCTGCTACGGCCCTCCATCCGAGGTCGTAGGACCGCACCAGCTTCGGGGACTAATGTCGGGGGGCCACCCCCGGGTAGGGTCAAGGCTTGGCATGAGTTGAGTTTAAAGAGGTGCCGAGGTACGGAAAGGGCCGACCTGTTCGGGCCTGGGAGTGTCCGAGCTTCATCTTGACCTGGAGAATACAAAGGCCGACCTGTCTTGGCCCAGAGGGGTCCGAGGTATCCCGTTGGCATGGGCCGAGGTTCATAATCCGAGCTATGATCAGCCGACCTAACTACCTCGGTGCCATGATTGGTATTGTGAGTGCAGGAGAAGTTATTTGAAGGAAGTAAGGTCCGACCTGGTCAGATCTTGAGCGCAAGACCCGAGGTAAGGAGCCCGACACATCCGTGCCGGGCTAACCAAGGCAAGAAGCCGTAGGTCGGGCAGGAGTCAATGCTCCTGTCACTTCCTACCTGTACTAGAGCGTCTGACACGCGCGGCGCCTGGCAGAGGCGTGCTCCGGATTCCACGGGGCTGCATGCCTCTGACCGCTGACCACGCGAGATCTGGGAAAAGGCTACGAGGTAGCTTAGCCAGGCCACGTCCTGTCTCTGTCAGAGGAGACATGCTAGCTCTGTCGTTATGCAGCAGGAGATGGGCATGCATGTCTTGTCCCTGACAGGAGTACGATGATGACCAAAGCAGAGGCATGGCAACAGTGTTCAGCAAGGGGCACAACGGTAACTCGGCTGGCCTATATAATGGGTTCAACCCCTCCTGTGTGGGGACGGACGAAGAGAGAGAGATATCAAGGAATCAAGAGAGAGAGGAACCTCGGAATCCCTGGAGACACCTCGGATCAAGCTCGGAGTTCCTTTTTCCTCCCTTATAGCTTCATCTTCTACCTCAAGTTCTCACCATTGTATCATCACACAGCTCGAGGAGCGGCTTGTACTTGTCACCTTGAGATATACACCAAGTAGGATAGTGCTGCAGTAGGGGTGTTACCTCCACAAGAGGGCCCCGAAGCAGGGTACATCGTGGTGTGCTTTGTGTTCTTGGTTTCTTGGTTTCTAGTTCATGCTCTTGCGGTTTCTTGCGTGTTCTTGCTTGTGCACTTCTTGAGTGCATAAACCCTCCCCGGATTCCCCCAACGACCATTCGGCCCCATCTTAGCCATACCTATGGCATCTGCCGTGATCCCACCACGACCCCGACTTTTATCATGGCGATGGGCGGTGCGGCCGGCGTAAATGCGATGCGTGGGGAATCCGCAACGCCGGCCGCATGGCCTGGGGAGCCGTCGCGTCGCCTGGCATGCGTGTGTGCAGCGCACCGGCGTCCAGTCGCGTCGCGTTGGAAACCGCCGACGACCGCGCCATTAACGCGGCTACACCGGCCTCCCGCACGGCGCGATAAATGATGCCTGAACGTGCTGTGTTTATGACGGGCGGGCCACCCCTGTCAGAGCCCATGTCCGCCCCATGTCCGGCACCCCCCGAGAGGCCTTGGAGGCCCTCTCGGGGGTGGCGGACATGAATTTCCTCGGGACGAACCTTTGGGGGGGGGGGGGGGGGTGCCGCTGGTGGCGGTTTTTTTAGTCCGGACCCCCAATGGGCCTTTGGGGGGGTCATTTGGAGGCCCCTGGTGGAGATGCTCTCAGGCATTCCTATGCGCTATGGTTCCCGATTCAATGCCAGACATGTCCAAATGGTTGCTGCCACGGACGTACCGAGAGTGTCGCCGACTCTAAACTTCTCGCCGTCGGCCCCGGGGCTGTAGTCGATCCCGAGGGACCACCCGGAGGCCCTACGCGAACTAAAAAAATGGGCCCTTGTAATAGTAGTATAGCAAATAAAAATCACATGCACATACGGAGTATATGTATGTATATCATTTAAGTAGCTATGTGCACTTAGGGGGGCATTGCCCCCCCCCCCCCCCAACAATTCTTTGGATAAAACCTTTAATATTTGGCAGTTATTGCTAGAAATCCCATGTATTTGACCCATTTATTCCCCTTCAACAAAGGAGAGGAGAACATTATGTCCTTTCTTAAAAAAACAAAATAAATGTTTTTAGCACCAATTTTACGATAAAGGAGCAAGCACCCTTAAATTTATTGGAGAAAATAGCAGAAATTACCATTCCCCGTGTCCTTTATTCCCTATCCGGCCATTTAAAAAAACATCGGGGGAGAAAATGCTAATAAACCACCGAATAGCTAGAAATCAAATAGTCAACAGGAAAATAATTCTATATCTATGAATTCAAGACCGAACAGCCAGGCTGGTAGTGCTTAGGGGACATATGAAACTCGTAGGAAGAGAATGAATAAATAGTGAATAAAGAAATAGCAGAATACGACGATTTTATTTATTAGCATGTTGTTTGGGGGATAATGAAAGAGAAGAGAGTAAGTGATAAGAAATTATGACCTCCTATGTGTGTGGTACAAAGTGAAGAATGATTCCAATTGGAGTGTGTGTTTTAGTTGTATTGATCGAACTGTGTGTGTCCGACTCGACTCATAAATACTCGTTAGTAGACAAGCGTGCTCGACTCACTAACTTAACTTAACTTAATGAGATAGAAACACCAACTTGGTTCGACTCAATAAAGAGTCGAGTTGCTCAATAAGCTTGATAAGATCGTTAAGAAATTTAAACAACACAATCAAATCATTGTGGGGCGAGAGTACAAAAAGGGTGTTTCATCGTCGATACCTCATAGGTAGAATTTAAAGATTTTAATCCGAGTGCTCGTATATATTTGTGCTAGAGGTTTTTGGTTTTCTTCAGTGTTAAATAATCTATAAGCTATCGAGTAATTGCAACTCGATGAATTAAACACATTTCCTATTGAGCTAAGAATACCAACTCTGCTCAACTCATTAGTGACTAAGTTCGAGCCGACCTTTGGAGTACTCGATAAGATCACGAGTTTCAAGCACTGCTCCGGAAATGAGCTTCTCCAACCTATATGGCGCACAACCCGTATCTCGGCCATCCAATTTCGCGATTGAACGGTCCAGATTTACCGTTGAACGAGTTGAACATTCAACAACAAATCTCGTCCGTTCAATCACGGAAACGGATGGTCCGAGATACGGGTTGTGCGTCATATAAGTTAGAGAAAATTCGTTTTCAATATGCTCACCTCTATGTGCTCTGTTACTAAAATACCGTGATGGACCTTAAGTGACTATATTTTTTCTTATTGCAGGCCTTTATGCACTAATAGCTAACTACAGTTAGTTCACTATGTGTGGCATTGCTAATGAGATTTATAGTACACGAAACACAAACAAGTGCACATGGTCTGGGCCTCTAGACAAGCTGGGCGATGGGCCGTCGCCCTTGTTGCCCTGCCCCAGGGATGGCCTGACGTCGTGGCGAAGGCCGTCGCCGGGAGCAGAGCTGCCACGGCGACGACGGCCATCGCAACGAGGAGCGTGATCGCGCGAGAAGCCACCGGGAACAGGGTGGGGTGGTTTGAGGCCTGCGATATGTGCACTATATATCGTGTGGCGGCTGGGGACCGTGTTGCGCTTGCGTAGCTTGGTGGAGCCTCCCGGTGGCCTTGGCTAGTTTGGAACAGAGGAACAGGACAAGCAGCTCGCGGTACCATCAATGCAGCAGAGTTGTAGGCACCGCTTCAACAAGATACGTGTGGTTTTATGGCTGGATGAAATATAATACACCCTCCATTTTTATATACAAGACCACTTCGTTTTTCGTGTCAAACTTTGACTTTTAATTTTGTTCAACAAAATACGAGTTATATTTTATAAAATATATATCACTGGAAAGTTCTGTTAAATGTGCATCCAATGACATATATTTTGTGGTATATAACCATGATTTTGTTGGCAAAATTAATGATCGAAGTTTGTCCTAAAAATATGATGTGGCCTTGTATTCAAAGACGGAGGGAGTAGAGGGTTCCGTAGCCTCCGTTCTTTCTTTCTTCAATTATTGGAATTGGCATTTCACCCGCACAATTCGAATGCAACTAATCAGACATGCACGAAAATTTAAAATCGAGTCAATTCCATTTCCAACCGTATGCTTATCGCACTATGACAGTTTGAACTTTAAAAAAAGACAGTATGAACGGATTTATAATTTGCGAGTTAATTGCACTGGCGGTCACACAACTTGTCATGTATGTGCACTTAAGTCACACATCTGGAAAACTGAATTTTTTGTCACACAACTAAACATTTGGGGCATTTTGATCAAAACCGGACACGTCATCCGATTTTGGATGAAACTCCAACGTCGTCATTTTAGAACTCCAACGCTTTCTCCAGTTTGAGGCGCTTATTTCTCCAACCAACTGTACCAATTTTTCACGTAGCAAGCTGTAGATTCGAGCCCTGACACAAAGTTTTGCGTCGACGCGTATAATTAAGCGCCTACAGGCCGGGATTGCAAGGCCCAACTGTCGATCGATCGGGAAAAAAAATTCCTAGTGCATGTGGCTAAGCGCCCCATTGTACGTGCCCTAAGGCACTAACGCTGGAGGAGATAATAACCGTCCGTTCCACTGAGGCATCACGTTCAGGATCTACCAATATAGGAGCAGAGATGCGGAAAGTCCTTTTGGTTCCCAAGTACCAGTGCCCCTGCCAGTTTATTTTTTTTTCCTAAAATCATATTTCTGAGTTTAAATTATTATGCAAAAAATCATGCATGTTCTTAATGAAGTATACTATAAGTGTGTAAAATCTAAAATGCAAAATCTTTTGTATTATGGGCTACACAAAATGATAAAAGTGAGAAATTTGAAACTATACATTATACGCTATACTCAAATATGTACATTTGTTATTTTTGTGTAGCTCAAAAGATAAAGTATTTTACATTGCGATTTCCACGATTGTATGATATATCATTAAGAATATGCATGCTTTTTCAGAATTTTTTGAAACTTTTTAATATAGTTTTTTATTTTTAAAATGATGAGATGCCCATACTTACACGATTGAATCTATAAACTAGCTATCTCAATTAAAAGTTCGAACTGATTGGCTCGCAGTAGAGAGGTCGGATCCGTGACGTGGAGGAGGTGGTGCGCGGAGTGGCTCGTATTGGGCTGGGCTGGATACAGTGGTGTGGTCCTTTGGGCTCATTTGACGTGGGCTCGCTTTGAAAGGGCCGTGATTTGCGAAACCCTAGGCTGGCGCCGTGATAAAAGACCCGGAAACAACTCGTACCGTACCGCGGGGGGCTGCCGCCCCCCGCAACCCCTCCGTGCGGCCGCCACGGATTGGACCCCGCTCTCCTCATCACAAGTCGCCCTTTATCAATATATACGAATTTGGATCACCACAAAATAACAAAATGGTACTCAATCACTCCTAATGTGTTAGCCATGATAACTGCCTTGTTTACTTCTAGGGCATTTGAGGATTCTGGTGCATTTGAAGTGTATTCAAAAGTTTGAAGGGGATTATACCGGTCTAGTTCAAAATCCCTGTACACACACATGCACAAAGTTTCTCGTTTTGTGTAAAATAGAAACATGTCACCATTTGAATGCATAGAGTGAGAGAAATGGTCCCACTAAATCCACTCCAATTCGGCATCCGCTTGGGGATAAAAATTGCATCTCTAATAACACAAGGCTAAGTGTGCTTAGTGGGGAGATTCGGTCGACCTTTTGCCCTTGCGAGATATGTTGATTATATCCTTTTCTGTGCGGTTAGACGGATCGGCATGTCGCTACGATAGTTATGGGATCCATGTAAATGATCTTGAGCCAATGATGTTTCACACCCGCGCAAAAAGACTCGCACGCTCATGCCATTGTCTCATCCTCTATATATACCCATGTACGCGCATGGCCATGCACTTATCTTCTTGTTGTGGTCAAGGTAAAAAATAGTGTGCTAAGAGAAATAGCGGGGGCTTCCTCCAGATGCTATACACGCTATAGCGTGCTAATAGTGGGCTATATATAGATATAGCGTTCTGAAAAAACCAGATATAGCTGAAAAATAAACAATTTTAAGAAGAATAAAGAATATAGTCTAGAAATGGCAGAATAATATATGCATAACCACGTACAAAAAACATTCTCCAATTGTCTACAAGCTTTAAATCAACATCCCACGAGCATTAGTGATGGCATCTTTCAATTCAGAAGGGAAACCAGTAGATTGCAGTTCATTATCAAGACAATCAGAAAGGAGTTTCTGTTTCTTCTTAAGGTGAAACTCGGTGCTTTTCGCCGATAGGCTGGAAAAATAAAATGACGCGCTAAAGTTATGACTTTTTAGTGTCATATAGCATGCTATTTCGTGAATAACCCTGTAGCGCGCAAAAGTGGTAAATTTTGGCATGGACCCTCCATATATGCTATAGCGTGCTATTAGCGAAGAAATATCGTACTATTCTTTTCCATGGGTCAAACCCGAAACTAGGTGAGCGCTAAGCGCAAGCCTGTTCCCACAATAGCTAATTGCACTTCCGACCCCTCGTCGCCCCAGTAATAGGCTTCTAGCCTTCACACCGCTGACTCTACCTATAACACACATACTTTCCACTTCAAGAAGCAGGCGAACTCCTGAGAGCCTTCATCGGCTGTGCGATCACTAGAGCCGTCATGGGGCACCCTGTCTTCATCGAGTCCAGCAAGGGAATGCAATGATGTCATTGCACAAGCCAATGATGTTGGACGTCCACATATCGACTATGGCCAAGTGGTGGGTATGTGCACCACCAAGATCAAGATTAAAGGCCGACACTGGCGGAGCTATGTACAAGTGAGGGGGGCCACCGCCCCCCCCCCCCCCCCCCCCCCAACCCAATTTTTTGGGCTAACTACTCTACATAATCTAGGTCTAGGTAGATGTTAAAAGGCCAAATGGCCTCCTAGCCAGCCATTTATGTCCACGCAGCCACCCCAAGAATTTTCGGTAAGCTCCGCCACAAAAGGTCGGCATAGCACCAATTGCTCTAGCGTGGTACGCTCATAAGACGGATGACATGTCTCTAAGAAACCTTGGAAAAAAAACATGCTTGATATTTTCGGAAAGGCGGAAATACGAATACACCATCATATTGGTAAATGAGGGAGTAGGCGCCCATAGTAAATCATGTCAATTTTCAGCAGGTTCAAAATGGTTTTCTTTTTCAATAATTTACGTTTTCTTCTTCTTATTTACATCGGGTGTCATAGAAAGTTAATATGTCTCGTACTGCCTCCATTAATAAAACAAGACATATATTTTTAATCAAGAGTTAAAAGAGTGTAACTTTGACCGATCATATGATAAAAACACAATATTTTACAAGATTTAATAAACATAATATGAAAATATATTCTATGATGAGTATATTTATATTGACTTGGTATTTAAATGTTCGTATTTTTGTTTAAAAAATTGATCAAACTTATTATTCGTTGACCTTTGACTAAATTTACGTGCCTTCTTTTGAGGAATGGAGATACTGTCAACCTGTCATAGTCCGAGAAATGCGTGGTTCGGAATGGAATTGACTCGGTTCTATATTTGTGTTGGAATAGTTAGTAGGAATATAATCGAACTGCGCGTATGTGAAATGTGGAATATCGGTGGCAAAATTCGGTAGATCTGCCGTTGGAAAGATCACAGCAGGTTCAGAGTACAGCTTGCCTGGGCGCCCGGCGCGTGGTGTGGTCGGTTACCAGATCGAGTTCGAGGCTTCGAGCTTCCATGTGGCTCAGTGACTCGACAAAGCGAGACTACGAGAGGACGCGCCAATGCCGCCTCGATCTTAACTCTACATCGATGACACCGAGAGAGCTGCTCGTCCTTGTTCCAAGCTAGCCAATAGCCACCGGGCGGCTCCATCAACCTACGCACCACGAACCGCGACGCGATATATGCAGGACGGAACGCGTAGGCCACCCACAGCGTCAAAGAACAACCACCACCACACCTCCACGGCTCCACCCACAATGGCTCCTCGTGCGATCACGCTGCTCGCCGCCATGGCCGTCGTCGTCGCCGTGGCCGCTCTGCTCCCGGCGACGGCCTCGGCGGCGTCGTACATGGTCGGGGACGGCTCCGGGTGGGATCTCGGGATCGACTACCGCGCCTGGGCCGACGGCAAGAAGTTCAGCGTCGGCGACACACTCGGTACGTCCGTGGCAGCAACCATTTGGGTCTGTGTGGCATAGCTGAACGCCTCAAACTAATCGATTTTGCGCTTGCAGAGTTCATGTACTCGACGGAGGAGGGTGGCCACGACGTGGTGCTTGTGGACGAGCGCAGCTTCGCGTCCTGCTCCGTGCCGAGCAACGCGCCGACGCTGACCACCGGCGACGACAAGGTGTCGCTGACGAGGGCTGGGAAGTGGTTCTTCATCTGCGGCGTCGAGGGCCACTGCCAGGGCGGCATGAAGCTCGCCGTCAACGTCCACTGATCCACTCACTGGATCTCTGTCGTAGGTCCATGCTCTTGTCTGGTTGTTCGATGGTGAGCCTTCAGCCCTTCACGCTTCAGTGTTTCCATGTAGCATCACGCACTTCGAGCTACTTCCGTTACTGCCTCGGTTTGTCCGTTGAATTCGACTTCTTATCAGACATTTGTGAAACTTCATAATTTATATTCGGATTTGTATTTCTCGCCATGTTTTACTCATACCAGATTAAGCGCCATATCCTCGCACACTATCAAGTTTAACTCTTTAAGTATCAGGAGGAATTTGAACTTTGTGTCACCTTTAGTTTGTGTGCACTTGACTGCAAGAGGAATGTAATTTGCGTGTGTTTGTATTGGTTGTAAGCGATTTCGCAGCTGTAGATATTCGATATTGTCTTGCGGTCAACTAAACCAGACTCCCTCTACGAACCAACATATGGTTGGATTATAAGGTCATGTTTCTTTTTAATCTAGGGATATACCCCGAGCTTCATTAACGAGACTCAAATGGTTTTAGAGCTACATCATCGATGTGTTCAAGTTATTCTTTTTGCTTCATCACAGAAACAAAAGTTTTTTATTATAAGGTCATGCATAATGCAAAATGCTTAATGAGTTACTTATAAAAAATAAACCGGTTTATTAGTTAGCATTGGTGTTTATTTTTATACTAATAATGCTTAATTAAGAACCTCTATATGTATAAATACGCGATAGTGCTTAAGTATTTTTTTTTTCATAAACACGTTGCTTTGTACATCCTTAGGGTTGTTGTGCTCTCAGCCCATCGACCAATCCCAGATTTAATGTGCTATGTGTCTCACTCAGAGGAAGTGTTCTCGGTGGAAGACGATGCTCCCATGAATAACGAGGTGTCTGTGATAACTTCGTTAATCTTGAATCTCCATGATTCCGATTTTTGGTAGGAGTGTGTGCGGTGATGCTGACGATGTGCTTTGTATATGCGTGTTTGTGCCCGGTGTTTCTCAAAAAAGAAAATGAAATCATATTACACAATACATTAAAATGGAACTCCTCGATTAAACATTAGGTTTTGGCCAAACCACGTAACTCTGGAAATTGGTTGCAATGCACAAGGGCACAATAAAAAACACTTGATTGCGATAATTGCTTGATAGCTAGCATCCTTTTAATATACTCTATGTCAACTATTTCTAAATTTGCATGTTTGGTTAATTAAAAAGAAGATTGTTGCGTAGATAATTGCCGAAAACCAATACTTATATTTAGGCTCAAGCCCACTTGATGTCCATAAAATATTGCCCAAACCCACTCTCGCTAAACAATGCCACAAACACAACAACCATGACGATCGTACACACACAAACCTATAGGGTACTCGCTCTGTCGAAATAGCCGACCTCCCACGACTGACAAAGCAAAAAAGTTGCTACTATGGGAGGAGCAAACCAAGAATGCTGCATTGCATAACACTGATTAATTGAGAGAAGCATAATTCAAAACTACATTGTAAAGGTTATGGTGGGACTACTTTGTATTTACAAGAGGAATATGAAAAAGTCCCATGTCTACTTCTCCCATAGTAGTCTTAGCGTCTTTCCTCTGATATTATTGGAGGTCGTCTGGTTTTGGCGGAGTGGTGTATGGGCTCGTTCATTGTTGGTTATGTTTGTATGCGTGTGGGGATATGGGCTTGACCTGGGTTTTATCATCTTTCTCTCGGTTTTTAGTTAATTTACTCGGGACTCTCATTTTCCTAACTAATTAGATATTGAGATAGGTAAAGCTATTGACTCGTTTCGGGGAAAAAAAACTTGGCGAGTAGGTAAAATACGATTTCCTACCATTGTTTTCTGACCAAGGTTTATATTTTTGCTAACAAAATAATTTTGACCTCAACGAAATATCACAAATTTTGGATTTCGACCTATCAAGATCCACAAAATTTTAGCAAACTTTGATGTAATTTAAATTTGTCCTAAATTTTTTAGGTTACAAATATTTTGGTCGCCGCCGAAGTTACCATTTTTTCGGGAATTATGTCGAAATTTCTGATCCTGAATCCAGCCCATGATGCAGTCAACCTTCTTATAAGTCAGCCTCAGAAGACATGGGTGACTTCTTTTGGCCTTATAAGCCAGCTTCTAGGTTCCCCACAGCAGAAGCGTAAAAGAAGTCTCTTGCTTATTTTGACCGAGAAGCCTACCAGAAGCCACCCAGTGCAATTTGGAGTAACTCCTTGCGACCAAAATTAGGACTATAAGAGAGTAAGAGACAATAATCAAGTCCAACAACAGGTTTTTATTATCATCTGCCTTTTCATTTATATCCCATTTCGTACTATAAAATTCATACTAATTCGTTTTACTTAATGCACATATAAACTTAGGCGCATTAGAGACATCTCACAACTCAATCCTGTAAATAAGTCAAACCTTTAGAAACTTAAAAGAAGCCTCCAATCAGTTTCTATTTCCCAACATAGTTTTTCCCTACCGAAACTCATAAGCTGGAAGATGGATTATGAATAAGCTTAAGTCTAAATCTTAGTTTGGCAGCAAAGTATTTTTTAATTATTCAATAAATATCACAGTTTATAAAAATATTGCAGTATTAAATAATTTAATATGTTTGGACGCAGTGAATACTGTGGTTTAAAAAACTGAAATATTGTTCAAAACTTCATTTTTTTTTTTTGCTGTATTGGAAACTTTAGTCCTGACCTGTGACATATTAAAGTATTAATACTGCAGTATATATTAACGGCCAAATACATCAAAATATTTGAAAAAGTGCCATAATTTAAGAAACCATAGTATTATTGAAATACTATAAAAAATACTCTGATACGGCCTAGCCATGAAACCGTCTAGCGCTGGCTTCGAATCCACGCATATCGATGACGACGACGCCGCTACCCGTAAACCGCGTGTCCGCGTCCAGTTCCACGACCACTGCGCCAGGCTATGTTGCGTACGATCGACGAGCCGACGTCGGTCGGTTTCCGTCACGCGGTCCGGCTTAACTTGGCCGATCGTGTCGGACTCGAAACCGCCTCGTCTCCGACCTTTGCCCGGCCGATAAAAGGCACTTCACCATCAGCCCAGTACCCACACTAGCTAAACGCAGACTCGCCGAGATCCTCATTGTGCCGCCCGCCGATCAAGCACGTCCCGGCGGCGCCCAAGCAGACACGCCCGTACGTCGTGTTCGTTCGATTCGAGGAGGAGCTAGCCAGCCATGGCGCACCACGGCTCCGCGACGGCGACTGCCCTGAAGCACAAGAGCCCCGAGCCCGCGGCGGAGGAGACGGCCGGCATGTGCGTAAACCACTGCGGCTTCCACGGCGCCGCCGCCGTCGTCAACATGTGCTCCAAGTGCTACCGCGAACACGTCGCCGCCGCCTCAGACACCACGGCCAAGACCAGCGTCTTCATCGCCCCTGTTGCAGGCTCCACCGCGCCACCTTGGGTAGTCTTCGCCCCTCCCCAGCGACCTCTGGCCAGAGCAAGTCGCCGCCTCTCCGACGTCCCGACCAGCTGAGGTGCTCCCCGCAACTTTTCTGATATGTGCTATTTGTTGCCATGGATACATGGGAAAATCAGAAAAGTTCAGAGTTTCAATGTCACGGGGTGTTTCAACTCCGCTTCAGGATGTGCACTCATGCAAACTTGGATTCTCAAAAAAGTTGAAGTTTGTGAGTCATCAGGCCGAGCACCTCTGCTCTTTTTCATTTCATTATTTCCCTAATTTGAGAATTGAGATGCGAGCTGAGCGTTCATACATGTACTTCAGTGTAAAGAGAGTGACGACAGCTCTGCAGTTTAACATTAATGCCAAAAATTGTGATTTTGCTGCTGTTGTTGCTACTACCGCATAGGACTATGTATTATGTAATGTGATGATTTTTAGTCAGTGTTGTGTAGTTGATGCACAACAGATTGAGATATAACTTCTTTTGAACCATGAATCGTGCAATGTTATTGTACCTGCTTTTCTTGGGAAAAAACTTGCAATACTTTGATAACCTTTATTTTATTTGACATGTTCCCAAGTATAAAGACACCTTGTTCCTACTAAGTAATATTTAGTATTTCATGACGTTTGTAAATTAGAAAGATTGTATATCACGGTACTTTCTCTTTCCGCTACAGGAGCCCATGGAGAAGATATATGTAGGTTATCTTATGAGTAAAGATCGTATATCACGGGAAATCCACTTCGGCTCATAGGTGCATCTACACACACTACCCAAAAAGCGAATTTGAAAATGTCAAAAAAATTCAAACAAAAATTTCGGGTGTATGTATGAACACTCTATGTTCTTACAAAAAAAAGTCGGGATGAAAAGACATTTTGTGTGGCCGGTGTAAAAAAGACAAATCCCCGGTGTTCAAAAATGCCTCTGCAGGTAACTTTTTTTTTTCTCTTTTCTATACCGGTCACACAAAATGTGTTTTAGACATTTTTCATATGAACACCCAAATTTTTTGTTTAATTTTTTTTAACATTTTAAAATGCGGTAAAAATGCATTTTGCACAACGGGGTCATCTGCACCCGTGAGCCAAAACATCAGCACCCGTGAGGCAAAACATCATGTCCATATCCGTATATCACAGTACTTTCACACGATATAACAATTGTATGAGCAATGATGCTGAAATATTTCTTGGGTTGCTCCGTAGTAACGCACGGGCATTTAGCTAGTAAGTGTAATAGTGCAGTATCCTTCTCCAAAACTCTAAATCAGTTCAAACTGTCATAGTGGGATAAACATACGGTTCGAGACGAAATTGAGTCGATTTTTAAATTTGCGTACATTTCTGATTAGTTGCAATCGAACTTTGCGGGTGAAATGGCTAAATGAGGGATACCGGTGAACGGTGATCCATGTCAGTTCCGATAATCGAAGAAAGAAAGGACGGATGGATCTATTATATCTCATCCAGCCGTAAAACTACAGGAATTTTGTTGAAGCGGTGCTTAAAACTCTGCTGCATCGACGGTACCGCGAGCTGCTTGTCCTGTTCCTCTGTTCGAACCTAGCCAAAGCCATCGGGCGGCTCCACCAAGCTACGCAGGCACCACGGGCTGGCATGCGATATATAGGGCACATCGCAGGCCGCAAACCACCCCACCCTGCTCCCGATGGCTTCTCGCGCGATCACGCTCCTCGCCACCATGGCCGTCGTCGTTGCCCTGTCCGCTCTGCTCCCGGCGACGGCCTCCGCGGCGACGTACACGGTCGGCGAAGGCTCCGGGTGGGACCTGGGGATCGACTACCGCGCCTGGGCTGACGGCAAGAAGTTCAGCGTCGGCGACACGCTCGGTATGTTCGTGGCAGCAACCATTTGAATCTGTCTGGCATTGAGATGGACGCCTGAGCTAATCGACATTGCGCGTGCAGAGTTCTTGTACTCGTTTGGAGAGGGCGAGCACGACGTGGTGGTGGCGGACGAGCGGAGCTTCGCGTCCTGCTCCGCGCCGAGCAACGCGCCGACGTTGACCACCGGCGACGACAAGGTGTTGCTGAATGCTGACGCATGCCGGGATGTGGTACTCCTTCTGCGGCGTCACGGAGCACTGCCAGGTTGGCATGAAGCTTGCCGTCGACGTCCGCTGATTCATTCACTGGATGTGTGTCCTTGCTCATTCCAGCGTGATACTCCGGGTCATATCTTTTTTTCAATAATGTGGTCTCTGCAGTGGTGTATACTCTTGGTCTAGTTGCTTGACCGTCAGCATTCACGCTTCAGCGTTTCCAATCCAGCTCCAGCTGCTTCAGTTCCTGGCTCGGTTTTTCCTTAGAATTGCACTTCTTCCGGGCATTTGTGTGACACCTTTTCGAATATTTGACAGGATTGTATTTGCTGTACCAGAGTTACGAGCTATGGATCAAAACATTATTAAAGTTTAAGTATTGGAACAAATTTAAATGGTGTCATCACACTGGTTCGTGTGCACTTGACTACTAATGGAATTTAATTTAGGTGTGTTTCCATTTTTCTGAACTGAGTCGAAACCTTTGCACACTCTAGTTTTTATAACTATAGATTGCGCCTAGATAATTCGTGACAGAGATGAAAACCAATACATAAATCCCCCCCAGCACCACCATTATCACAGCCATAGGTTTGTTCCAGATCCATACGTGTAGACAAATTTATAATTTAGCACCTCTAAAAGGGCTGAATCAACCCAAAGTCCATGACCAACGAGACAACCAACCCCACAACGCATTCCACCGACAAACCCTAACCATGTCCATCATGAGCCCCTCGTGCCGACCTCCTCATTCCCTGTCCCTACCACCTAGCCGACGTTGGAGTCCATCCCCAAGCGCCGCTCAGACCCTCCCTCCTCCCGCTACACTCGGAAAAACTTGCCGAATTTTCAGAAATAGTTTGAGTCTGTAAATATTTTGGTACCACCTTAATTGCCGAATTTTCAGAAATTCAGTTTGAAATTTTAAACCCTGAATCCAGCTCATGATGCAGCTCACCGTATTATGGGCTCGTAGTCCTCTTCCCAGCTCACTTTATACAACTAACAACTGTGTTTAATCACGTTTCACTAGCAACATACGGCCTCCCGTGCACCAAATCAGCCCTGAAAGACATGTATGGAAGCGAGAACATGCCTGTGCTAGAATGGCTAAAAGGACGGTTGCATCCCCAGTCCACCAAAGTTTAAAACTCAGGTTTAACAAATGGTGTTTTTCATTTAGACCAAATATTTTTCAGTGAGAGACGACGTTCTCGTCGATAGCGAGACGTCTTTATTAACTTCGTTAATCTCAAGACCTGACCCGTCGGCTCAGTATTTCGAAAGTGCTTATAGGAGTAGGGAGTGAGTACGTGCGTTAACAGGGGTAATGTGCTATGTGAACGTCTATGTTTGTAGTGTGTTACGAAAAAAACATGTAAACCTTGTGAAGTCAGGTTCGAGAAACCTTATGTATGGACACCGTTTAACGCTGGCGTCAAACCAGCGCATCCAGTTTGTAAACGATGACGACACCGCTTTCCGTAAGCCGCCACGTGGCACGTGCACCAGGCTATGTAGGCATGTAGCGTACGATCGACGAGCCGTCGGTCGGTTTGCGTCACGCGGTCGGACTTGGCCGATCGGGTCGGACTCGAAGCTGCCTCGTCTCCGACCTTTGCCCAGACGATAATAAAAGGCACCTCGTCCACAGGTCACGGCCCAAGCAAGATCCACAGCAATCCTCGCCGCTTCACAACTGCATCGCGCCGAGGCAGATCACGCACGTCCCGGCGCCCGTGCAGAAACTCGCAAGCAACTTGCAATGGCGCACCACGCGTCGGCGACTGCCCTGAAGCGCAAGTGCCCCGAGCCCGAGGCGGAAGAGACGGCCGCCATCATGTGCGCCAAAAACTGCGGCTTCCATGGCGCCGCCGCCACCGGCAACATGTGCTCCAAGTGCTACCGCGAACACGGCGCCGCCACCTCTGACACAACGGCCGTGGACAACGTCTTCATCGCCCCTGCCGCTTCGACCGCGCCTCCGGAGAAGAAGGCCAAGACGATCGTCTCCGTTGCGTCCTCTGATGGTGCTGAGCCCGAGAAGGAAGAGACAGCCGGCATGTGCGTCAACCACTGCGGCTTCCACGGCTCCGCCGCCACCGGCAACATGTGCTCCAAGTGCTACCGCGAGCACGTCGCCACCTCTGACATCACCACAGCGGACAGCGGCTTCATCACCCCTCCGGAGAAGAAGGCCAAGACGACCGTCTCCGTCGCGTCCTCTGATGGTGCAGTCGAATCCTCCCTGAAGCCACCGATGGCGGCGACGAACCGGTGCGCGACGTGCCGCAAGAAGGTGGGCCTGCTGGGGTTCCGGTGCCGGTGCGAGGGCACCTTCTGCAGTGCGCACCGCTACTCTGAGAAGCACGACTGCGGCTTCGACCACAAGACGGCCGGCCGGGAGAAGATCGCCAAGCACAACCCGGTCGTCGTCGCGGACAAGATGGCTACCAGGATTTGAAGCAGACAACATCACTAGAGAGTGAGAGAGACAGTTTAGACAAGTTGAACAATTAGTTTGTAATGGTTTTTGAGGATAATATGATCAATGCTCTATGTATTTTACTTATCGTCCACTTGTAAATGAATAAATAAATAGTTTCGGTTCAATCATCGATATTATCTGAAGAGGGCCGACATGTTCACTGGATCTGAAGTTCTGAACACTGCAGTTTGCGATAGTTCGAGAGGATATGAATATCTGAACGATGTTCTTTGAAATTTCCTGCTCTGAAACGTGTAATGTTAGGATGGAGATAGAATTTACTTTCTATGTAACTGATCCGTGTATATATTACCTGCATATGGATGTTTTTCTGCTCAAGTCATTTGAGCATCCGTGCAAGGAGGACAGGTTAGGCAGGGTGCAGAGAGCTGCTGTGGTTGAATGCAGTCGAGTTTCTGCTGGTTCAGTATGCTCTGTAGGTTGCATAAACTTCAGGTCTGAGGAAATTCGGGAGTCAATTAAAGGGTTTTTCGTTTCTGTTCTTTGGTGCTTCACTACGCATTCAAGATTCTGCTGGTTCAATAAGCATTGTAGGTTGCAGTAAATAGATACAAATAGGTGCAAATTCCGACATCACCAAAGCCCAAGTCTGAGGGAATTCACGATTCAACTACTGGAGGTTTCTTTAGGTTCTGTTCTTTTGTGAAGTGGTATCAGAAAATTGGCATTAGGATAGAGCTCAGTTCTTCGTTCTGGCAAGATGTTTTGTTTCCCAAATTGGCATTAGGGTAGAGCTCTAGCTATGTTTGCGATCTGCCAGGATTTTTTCCCCCTTTGACCGAAACAAACAGGGCTCTGCTATTTGCATTATTAAAAAAGAAGGGGGAAAGGAACAAGAGTTACAGGGTTAAAGGATGACAGGAAAAAGGAAACAAAGCTCACACGGATAAAACCTTGGACAAAACTCCCTGGCTTTATCTCCCAGCATGAACAGATCGTTGTCAGATCTAATCAGAGTCCCAACTTCCTTTGGACCAAGAGGCTTACCCTGGAAGCTTCTCCTACTTCGCTCGTTCCAAATGTGCAACCTGAAGATCATGTGTTTTCTGAACTTTGCTTCTCTCTCGGTTCAGCACGCTCCACTGGTTTCTGGTCGTAGTCTTCTGACCCGCTGTAGCTACTCTTGAGTTAACAGAGAGGAAGCACTGCCACACCTCCTTTGCGTAAGTACAGGTTAGGTCCAGATGAGCCTCACTATGAGGATATGATCACAGAGGCAGCATTGGTTGTCACGGGTCCATCCTCGCACTTGCAGTCTGTCTGTCCAATGTAGGTTCTCTGAAAGGAGCCTTACATTCTGCCAGGGAACTGAATTTCATACCCTGAGCGAGCCGAGTATGTTCGTTGGAAGTGAGGTTCCAATTGGCAGTGTCATTTTTATGCGACAGCCGCGAGGTTTAAGAATTTTTCACAAAGCAGACAGAAGTGATCAACTTCGGTGTTGGAATTGATTCTTGGCAAACCTCTCATCCATCTGTTTTGAGTCAAAGCATCACAGACTGAGAGGTTCTTCCTAAGAGACAGCTTGAACAGGTCCGGAGCAATTTGAAAGGTGTCTTGCCCTGTAACCAGCGATCTCGCCAAAACAGAACAGTGATGTCATTCTCAATGTAGATAGATGCGCAAGCAGCGAAGCTTGTCACATTTCTTGGTAACCATTTGTCAGAAGGGAAAGTAGTCAGGTAGTAAGTTGCATTGGATGTGATCACAGAGTTGACAAGGCGAAGCAAGCAGGCCTGTACATTAATTTGCCTTTCCACACTTTAAGAGGCCCAGCAATTTTATCCAACATAGGCTGCAATTCAGTTCTTGGCTTTCTCGTTCCTAGCAGTAGCCCAAAATACCAGCACAGCAACACACCTCAGGAACACCCAAAAGCACCAAGAATGTTGTCCAAGTTCAGGTTGTTGCAAGGCAACAGGGTAGGCCAAACTCTTGGTCAAATTGGTTCTCCATCCTGATGCATCACAAAAAGATTCAGGGTGACCAAAACTGCTTTTAAATCATGCTGCAAGGTATTCACAAAGAGTGTTGCATCGTCGGCGTAGAAACTTGATCGCAGCTTTGTGGTGCATCTTCTATTTTGGAAGTGAGTGCTCGAAGTTCAGTGCCATTGTTTCTGCCGTGCTGTCATGACACACATCTATCTGTATGTTATTAGCCCAGAACGTTAGCTGTAGTTAGCTACATTCATCTTCTAGATAAGATTACTGCTTACTGGTGACTCCGGGACTGTATGTCTTCATAACTGCAACTCGCTGCGGTTCTTATGCTTTTGTGGTTAAACCAGAATCCTGAGCAAGATATATTTCATTCTGGAGATCTGAAAAAATATTCTAGAAGCATGCACAAAACTTTGAGAAAGTAGGGAAGAATTTCTTTCAACCAGGATACAGTATGGTAAAAAGAAAGAGGATAGAGTGAGGGAACAAACACACTGTTAATGTTGTTTGCTTTTATGCAAGTTGAGAGCACGAAACTACTGAACTGACATGGCAAACTACAGATAACAACGAGCTATCAGTTTGCAATAGTAAGTGCGATACAGCATCAAAATACACAGCATAAACACAGATGAGCATGCCTATAAGCGACGGATTTGTAGATCAGCATGTTGAATCAACGGTTTGTCAGCAAATTCAATAACATACGGCATGATGCCTTCAGTTCACAATTTTCATCGTCCGCAACTGTGTATATTATTTTGTGATAATATTTTTTTTGAAGGCCATTTTGTGATAATATTATTCATTTTGTTGGGAACTTGAGATAACGCAAGCACATGGAAGTTGAATGGTGCAAAATAGAACATTCTTCAGACAAACCTAAATTGTTTCACCAGGTAGAAGACTGTAAGACGCAACGATAACAGAGAAAATAAATACACATTGCAAATCACGATTCTGAAACACAGGTTTAAATGGATGCATGATGCTAGTGGTCCATGCAATTTGACTGAACCTGTGATAATTGCAGACCATGTTGACACTGATGCAGTCTGAGCCGAGCTTCAGACTTGTGATTGCACAGCGTACACACATTTTACTCATTGGATTCATTTTATCGCAGCACCAAATCGAACATCGACATAATCAAAAAAAAAAAAAATCGAACATCGACCATCACCAATATGCTGCAAGAGGGAAGCCTATCGAAACTACAACAACAAAGTCTTTTTTCCCAAACAAGTTGGGGTAGGCTAGAGTTGAAACCCATAAGATCTCGATACCAGATCATGGTTCTGGCACATGGATAGCTAACTTCCACGCAGCCCTATCCATAGCTAGTTCTTTGGTGAACTAGCCTATCGAAACTACTGAACTGAATTTACAAGCACAAGAGTTATAGATCGGTATGTTGAATCGACAGTCTTGTCAGCACATACCTTCAGGTTCACAGTTTGCACCATGTACATTTTTTTTTTTTTGAAATACAAACCTGCTCGTACAATCAAAGGATACAAAGAAGAATACATACGCAAATTCGTACAGAAATTTGTACTCTACTCAAAGCACTACAACAGCACCCTGTTGAGCCACCAGAACTTCTCGTCGCCGACGATCGCCGGAGAAGAAGAAGCTGACCACCATCCGCCTGGAAGGGGAGGACCTCCAACATTGAAGACGACCGCATCAACCACTTGCCGCAAGCAGCAAGATCTTGTCGCTGAACGGGCACGGCCAAGCCACCCCACGACCAGCTCCAGCATCTCCCGCCGCCGGGGCGGCTAGGCCATGCCAGATCCACCAACACCGCACCACCACCCAAGCACCAGAGCAGAGCACCATTCCCCGCACCGCACCACACATCATAACCCAACCTCTGCACCGACGCCGGGGAGCACGGCAGTGCAACGACAGAGAGGAAGGGGAGGAAGAACTCACCAGGACGGAGCACCGCCATCGCCGCAGCACCCATCCAGAGGATAAACACCTCAGCAGATCGACAGATCTGAGAGGGCCCAAAACTCCCACAAGGCCACCGCATCCGCCGGCACCAGAGGGAGGCCAAACACCGCTGAACCCAAAGCTCAGCAGGACCAAAACCACACGACCCGGAGGCCGGTGGATCAAAAGCGCCAGCCACCCGCCGTCGCCGGCGAGGGAGAGGAAGGCGGGCGATCTTATTTCTCCTATGCCGCGACCGATTCCTCACCAAATCGAAGCGGCAGGAGCTACTAACAACCCTATCTACAAGGCCAGAGACCAGGAGCGAGACCCCCCCCCCCCCCCCCCCCCCCGCGGCGACGAGGGGAGGCGCGGATCTGCTCCGGCTCCGCCGGTGAGAAGGGGACTTTTGACTTCCGCCCTGTCGCCTCTCTTCTGGTACTGTAGAAGGAGGGGAGGGGAAAGGAGGCACAAATATTTCCTGGAATAATGATTTGCACCATGTACATTTTGTTCATGATAACTAATATTAAAACTTCAAGAGTTGAGGTAACGCAAGCACACCAAGTTGAATAGTGACATATAGCACATTCAGACACACCTAATTTGTCTTCACCAGGTATGAGCCTGCAAAGATGCAACAATAAAAGAACAAATTATGATTCTGAAACACGGGTTCAAATAGAAGCATGATGCTAATGGTGCACAGCAACCTGTGTTAGTTGCCGACCATTTTGACACGGATTCAGACTTCAAAATTTGCATGTTCACAAAACGAATTTAGCAGGATTGAAAGTTTGAAACCAAGCATCGAACAGCACAGTTGATTACGATACATTTTTTCTACAGCAATACAGAAGAGCATGCATTTTACTCACTGCCTCCATTTTACTCAGATTTCCAGCAACACCAAATCCATTCATTCTTGCCAACATACGCAACAAATTACATCACAGATTACAGGCGACTGCACCAGAAAATCTAACAAACCTAAGCATCCGACTAAATCCAGACCAAATCAAGTATACATCAACACCACATCCATTCATTCATCCATATGCAACAGATTACAGGCCATCGACCCGACCCCTACCAACGAAAACCTAACAACCCTAATTAAGCGTCGGACCGACGAGATCTGGGGCTCAGCCTCCGAAGCCGTAGAGGGTGCGGCCCTGGCGCTTGAGCGCGTAGACGACGTCCATGGCGGTGACGGTCTTGCGGCGGGCGTGCTCTGTGTAGGTGACGGCGTCGCGGATGACGTTCTCGAGGAAGATCTTGAGCACGCCGCGGGTCTCCTCGTAGATGAGCCCGGAGATGCGCTTCACGCCGCCACGGCGAGCAAGGCGCCGGATGGCGGGCTTGGTGATGCCCTGGATGTTGTCGCGCAGCACCTTCCTGTGGCGCTTGGCGCCGCCCTTGCCGAGACCTTTGCCACCCTTGCCACGGCCCGACATTGCTGAGGATGAGAGGAGCTCGAGGAGGAAGAGGGGGGGATTTGTAGCGTGTTTGGCTAGATGAGGGAGGGAGAATGGGAGTTTAGTGGTGGGAGTTCGTCAGGAGATTAGGCAGGGGAAGTTGAGTTTTCTTCCCATTCCACTGTTTGGTGTGTGCTTAGGGGGGATGGGTTTAGGCATGGGAATTATGTCCAAATATTAATATTGCGCCTAATTAAACGTGATAGCGTTGCCATGGTGTAGTCTGGCTTTCTCAATTATACACTTCGTCTTGACCAAGTTAACAAGAATCAACACAGGCGTGAGCTGACATGGTAACGATTGTGCTATCTAACCTAGGTACCATGCTGAATTAGCACCAATTGTGCCATGTTTGAGTTAGGAAAGGATATCTCAAAACTCAAATTTATGCCACACTAGACAAGGAAAAAAAAACGAGAAAATAATCAATACTGCATCTCATAATCAGCAGAGAAAAAAATCTATGGCGAAGGCTTCCATTGGCATACTGCATGAATAACTGATCTCTAAGATATGCTCGTGATCCTTAGTCAATTTTAGAGCCATGTCCAGCTGATGGATCAACCTTCAACCTGTCATGTACGTGGAAATGACATGGTTCAGTTCATGGAATGCTTTTGGAATAAAGAACTACACACCTGCGATCGCGTGGAACACGCGATAAGCTACTCAAACCAAACCAAAAAGAACTATACACCTGCGCCTTCAACCGCGGAACGCACATGACGAATTGTGAGCGTTTTTTTCTCAATTCCCTTTCCCCACGCCAATTACCAGGGGGACCCAGGGAAGAGATTACGGGGAGTAGATTCTCTTAATTCCCCATCCCTTTCCTTAACTAATTCCCATGCCCACGAACCGAACGGCGGATTTTAAGTCTCGTACCCATTAACTCCCATTCCCAGGTTGTAATTCCATCCAACCAAACACGCTGTTGGGGAATTTTGTGCGGTGGCTGCTGTGGTAGAAGTGTGGGGTGTGCGTGGTATTTATGCTAGCGGGGAGGCGGGGTGGTGGGGATGGAGGTGCGGGTTTGTGCTTTCTGATTGGAGATGAACGGGTAGGATTCGCGGACGGGGGGACGAGGAGGGACGATCCGCGGGGTGGGAAATGGAGCTGCCTGATTGGTTCGTTGGGGAGAGGCCGGATCGATGACATGGCAGTAAATGAGTTTGATTCCCTACCGTCTTTCTAGTAAGTTGAGTGTGCTACTTCTCCGTTCAAAATTCATTAAAGTTATACTTTTTCGCCCCTTCAAAAAAAAAGTTATACTTGTCGCAAGTAAAATTATGTAAGTTAGTAAGTATATGGAAAATTTTGTTCAAATTTGCAATATCAATTATACTAGATCTTGGCTATGGATTAGGCTTGCCGTAGAAAAATTATTGTTTTCTGCTACGTAACCCTACAGTCGCGAACGAGCAAGACTTCAACCAGTACGGTGACTCAAAGTTGGCAGATGACAACGACGGTGATGAAGCAAGATACACCAAAAGAAGAAGCAGAACCCCCGACACTCGCGTTATTTCTGGAACCTCCCGTCTCTCTACAGTGCACAGAGGCGATCTCAGAGGCGACTCGGGCTCTCCCGGCGGCCGCGGTGTATCTGCGGGATTCCTCACCCTCCGTCGGCCGCTACGGTGGCGGGAGGGTGGGGAATCCCCGGATCTGCGTTCCGGCGTGTAGATAGGGGGTTTGTGGGCGGCGCTGGCGTGGTGGGGTCGTCGGCGTTGACCTTTTGGTGCTCTGCGGCTCCCCGTTCCGGCGTCGTCGTCGACGGCGCTGTCGAGCTACGGGTCAGTCACTTCTCTGCCGTGCCTTTCTCCGGCGGCGACGGCAGATTGGTGGCGAGTGTACAGGAGGTAGGCGGAGGGGTTGCGTGGCGGCTGCTGCGGGGTTGTGCGGCGTGCAGGTTGAAGATCCGGCCACCTCCGGTGAGGTGGAGTGGCGCTGGCCCTGGATCTGGGGCGGCAGGAGCTTGGGGTACGTCCCCGGCCGATGGTCCATCTGCGTCTCCAGATCCAGCTCGTCGGAGCTGGTGGATGTTGCGGCTCATCAACGCCTTCGGGCGAGTAGTTCTTCCGTTTCCATGGTGGGTGCTCCTGGCGGCGGTCTCCTTCCATGTCTCCGGCGGTGGAGGGTGCGCGCGTTGGGCGACCTCGAGGTTGAAGATGGTGGGAGGCAGCAGCGGTCTCTATATCCTCTCTGTTCTTTCTTTGCTTGTATCTGGACGTGTACTGTTTTCCTTTTAGTATGAATAGAAGTATTAGCTATAAAAAAAAAAAGCAGCAGAACAACACTACCAGCAAAAAAGGGACTCGCAGAACAGTATCCCTCCCCTGTTTCCCTGCGGGCCAGTTAGGCTTGACACAGCCACCTCCCTCCTCTCCTCCGGCCGCAACCTCCCTCCTCTCCGGCCGCAACCTCCCTCCTCTCCTCCGGCTGCCATCCAACTCCTCGTCCAGCCCGAGCCACGCCCCCTCCTGCAGCCAGCTTGAGCTCCTAAGAACGCCTCATCCAGATCGAGTTCTCGACTTCTCCAACCGCTGCTCCCACCGCCTCGTTCCCGACCTCCTCCACTAGATGCAGGTCCTACCATTACTACCTCGTGCTCCTCCTAGAGCACTAGCACCGCCCGCCTCCACCCAACATCTGGCTCGTCCTCGTCAAGCGACCAGCCTCCTACTCTCCACCTTTGGGGACCAAGTCGGCCTCCTCCTCTGCTCCATCGAGCTTTCTAGAGCCAGTCTCCTCCACGTGTAGGCTCTCCCGCCCCCGCGGTTGACTTCCTCATCTGGTCGTCCCCAACAAACCTCACCGGAGCTCTCCAGGTGAGATCGGACATGACCGATTTTAGTGTTTCCCGTGGTCAAACTAGGCGTAAAGCCCTGTTTTCAGCAGGCCGACTTTGCGAAAATGGGCTGCCAGCCGAGCCAAATTGCGGAGTAGCACCGACCGTTTGCCGCTCCGTTCTAGACGCTGGAGTCGTTAGGAGAAGCAGGATCCACGGAGTTTCAGGAAGCTGGACCGTATTCGAACACGCCCAAAGTCGCTGCAGCTAGGCTGCGTTGGGGCTTTTTTCCGTGCCGTTAATTATTAATTTTCTTTTTAGTTTGTTTTAGCAGAGTAGAGATTTGGGGAAAAAGTGTGAATTGAAATGTTGTGTATTTTGAAGTACACAAAAATTATAAAAGTGTGAATCCAAATATAGTGATTTTGAATCTCCAAAAGAAATTGAGACTTTATGATTTTTGTGTAGCAAAATATTTCGAATCGAGTTTTTCACGTCTATGGATATATCATTAGCTACTTTATAGATTTTTTATCATAACTTTTTGAAACTTGTAAATATGATTTTATAAAATTTAAATATATAGGGTGGACGATCTCGGGAGTCAAAAGGACTTTCCGGTTGTAGCATGTCTACATTGTTTTGTTTTGATATTTTTATTTGTTTTCATTTTGTAACAGATTTTCTAATTTTATATAAATATTTACTAAACGGTTTTGCTAGCTGAGAACTAAGCTAGTTCTCTATCACGTCTAGGACCCTCAGATCGAAAACGCGTAGATTCCTGCGTTTGTGTGGATTTTGATCTCGGTCAGCCTATTTGTCCTGTGTCGCCTTGTTTTCTTTTTTGTCGAAAACGTGTGTAGCTCATTTTTATGTAGTTGGATGTTTTCAGTTGCTAGTGGAGTTATCACCGACTTATTTTCTATGCTTGCAACTAGGGTCAAGATATTTTCTCGTTTCAACTGAATTTTTCAAGATGCAAATGAGGATGCAACCGAGCCCGAGATTTTCTTGGTTATAAGTAAAGTTGCAACTAAGATTTTTTCAGTTGCAACTTGCAAATGAAGTTTCAACTGAGATTTTTTCAATTGCAAGTGCTAGACCTTCTTGGTTGCAAGTGGAGCTGCAACTCAGACAATTTCTATTGCAACTGAGACTTTCTCGATTGCAAGTGGAGTTGCAACTCAAACATTTTTGGTTCAAGTGGGATGTCAACTGAGACTTTTTGCGGTCGCAAATGAAGTTGCAACTAATATTTTTTACGGTTGCAAGTGAAGCTGCAAGTGAAACTTTTCTAGTTGCAAGTGGGGCTACAACTGAGATTTTTCATGTTGTAATTAAGAATTTTTCCAATGGAGTGGGGTTATACCCATCTTTTTTGTGTAGTTGTACTTCATCTTCTATGTCACTGTACTCTGTGGTCTGTGTGCTTGTACTGCATCGTCGTGTAGTTGTACTTGGTCTTTGATATACTCGTACTCCGTCCTCGGTGTACTCATAGTTTGGCTTTGCTGTACTTATGCGTTGTTTTCATTGTAGTAATTGTATTTTCCAATATTTTGTATTCTATTTTTTGTTGTACTTTGCACTTGGTTTTCTTAATGTAGTGTAGTTAGACTTTTTTTTGTTTTTCTTCATACTATGTGAACTGTTGGATGGATGAATAAAAAGCGTGCGACCTATTCCTTCCGTCTCATACTAGTTACTGTAACTTTTGCAAAAATAAATAAACCCAATACACTACAATATATCTATACATACATACATATTTCAACTACATTTGATTTAAATTACCACAACTAATATTAAAAGAAGGAGTAGCTAGCTGGTACTAAACGAGGAGTACGTAGCTAGCTAGTATAAGTTGGAGGGATGACGTGCAACGCGGGCGCGGATACGCTGTGCTAGTGCGTTACCAAGACGGCGAGACTTGCTCCACGTGACGGTCGTGCACGCACGGACTCAGCAAATTCAAAAAAATATCAAAATACGCAATGAGATGACATCAGCTAGCTGAGAATAGTTTAATTCTCAGCTAGCTGAGCACTAGACAGACCAATTTTAAATACACATGGAGGAAAAAAAAAGACAAATTGATATGCGAACACTGCCTAGATCGATTTGTCTTTTTCTTTAATTGTGTGTGTATTTCGAACATGCATCTTGTGAACATCCACACATTTATCATGAATTGTTTGAAACTTGCAAATTTAAATTTTAAAGAGTTGTATCTTGGCATCATGTAAGATGTGTTATCTCTAGATATGCACTCAGCCGTGGCTATCATGGGAGTATATCGCTGCATGCTACTAGATGCTCGCTAAATAAGCTCGCTTTGGTGGCCTCAGATCGGGTCGATGTGCTCTTCTTCCCGTTTTTCTCCAAGCGAATATATCGATCGTGTTCGTGGATGACTAGATCCGTTTCTCCCGGCAAGTAGACTGACTTACACAAATTAAGTAAGCATGTACGACATGATCTCCAGTTACTACGAAAAGAAAATAAATAAAGAACTACTCCCTCCGTTCCTAAATATAAGATGTTTTAGGTGTTACACATGTTGTCTACATGCATACTAAAGTGAGTGAACTTGCACATGGAATATGTCTAGATACACTTGTGTGCGTGTGAATATGGGCAAAAGTTAAAACATCTTATATTTGGGAACAGAGGGAGTACTCGTTAATTATCTCCACGATGCATATGCATGGGCTCTGCTTGTCCGTATGCGCTCTGGCCTCGAACAATGTATGTAGCTCATCGATCGATCCATGGATGGACGCACGTGGTGCCGAGTCAGGCACCACGCTCCATCTAGTCGGCAGAGGACATTTGTTTTTTTACTCGTCTCATATTGGTTTCACCTACGTTTCATTTAATTAATTTTTTTTGCAAACAATTCACAAATTGAAACACACATGGAACATAGGCGCGTGCATAGTCTCATATATATGTACATTTCACTTTCGTTGAAACTTTGTGAATTGGTTTTTGGGATGAGAGGTCTAAGTTAGTTAATTCTCGATTGACCGAAAACTAGCAAAATGTAAAACATGGAGTGTGGACTGTGGTATGACTTGCTAAAATTAGAAGAGCACGAATCTGAGAAGCACACAAAGGTGACAATTAATAGTAAACTGTGGGGACGTCAAGGGGGGAAATCCGGACTAGTTAGTTTGAGCCCATTCACTTGCGTTTCTATCCATATCCAGCTATCTGTACATTCTCCACCTGCCTCGCGGGTCTATATATAACATCAGCCGTCAGCTTCACTACTCAACACAAGCAAAAGCTAGCCAGCCATGAAGATGAACAGATGCACTGCCGCCATCCTCCTCATGCTTTCGCTCGAGGCCCTCTTCGCCGGGCGCCTCTCCGCTGCCGTCGCCGACGACGGCACCATTCGCCTCCCGAGCCAAGGTAATAACGTCGTCGCTGCCCTAGCTGATAAACTATCTTCAGCTAGCTCATGGATATATATACACGACGCAGGTCTTGCTGTTGAAATAGTTACAGCGGCGGCGAGGGAGAGCGGCCGCAAGATGAAGCTGCCGCCCGCAGGTAACATATATAAAGAGCACGCCGGTAACCGTAGCACATAGCAGCTGGCCAGCGCACTTCAGCATGTGGTGAGAAGTATATACGTATGTTGTAATGGGTGTGCCGTGTCTGTGCAGATTGCGGTTTTATATTGCCTCCCTGTCTTGGCAACGGCGACGGCGACGGTAGTGACGTCTCCAATGGTAAAATTTGTTATCGCCAGGGCTCAATCACCGTTGATCTTAGATTTATCATGGATAGCTAATAACCCGGCCGTACGCCGTGAATTTTTTTTGCGAACCGAGTAATTACCGGTGCATCCACGCGTGTAGATCATGGATCGATAGATACGTTGTGAAAACTGCCTATGTAACGACGGGTGCCATCCACTCTTTCTATCTATTCGGGCGGTGGATCGACCATGCACCTTGTCCTCAAAAATGTAATGACGGGTGTGCATACATATGCAGGTGTGGGGGTCGCCGGTCATGGAGACAAAGGGAAGGCGGGGTCGCCGTCTTGGTGCTGCCTTAACATTGGTACTGTAATTACTTACATATTTATGAGATCACGTATACGTAGCACCTAGCGAACGAGATGTCGGAATCTGGTGAGAATTAACGGGTGTCGATCGGGTGCCTGCAGAATGCCAGCTTAAATTCAAATTCCCTCTATGTTCCAGCCACAACGGCGTTCGCAATGGAGGTAATTAATACTGTTAATCATCTCCGTCGATCATGGATATATCGTAGATAGATACTCGATCTGTACTAATGACGTGTGCAGGTCCGGGGTCGCCGGTCATGCAGACGAAGGGACGGCGGCGGCGGTGGGGAGGCCGTGCTGCGCCTGGGATAACACCGGTAAATATATTACTACGTACCAGATCTAGCATGTAGCCGACGACATTAATTTCAGCGTTCATTTTGTGAGAACCCACAAGTGGTATTTACATAACAACGGGTGTCCATCGATCGATCGTGTGTCTGCGCGCAGGATGCAGATTTACATTGCCTCCCTGTCCCGTCGGCAGCGGGGACGACGCTCGCAACGGCGAGGCGGCCAGCGAGAAGAGCCTCGCCGGCGCCGCCGACGGCGAGGTGGTGGGCGCGAGGCCGTGGAAGTGCTGCGACCTGCCTCTGTGCACCAAGGCTTTCCCGCCGACCTGCAGATGCCTGGACAAGGTGAAGAGGTGCGCTAAAACCTGCAAGGTCTGCGAGAAGGCCGACGCGTCCAACGGGGCTGCTGCTGCTCCCAGCTACGTCTGCCGCGACTGGTACGGCGGCTGGGCCGGGCCCTCGTGCACCAAGCCTCCCGTCGCCGCTGACGTCCGCCCCGGTAACTAGCTAGCACCGGCAGCCATGGCCGGCTAGCTCTGCTTGCTGTAGCGGTCGGCGACGGTGGTCGAATAAAATGAAGTGAGCACAGGCCGGTGTCCTAGACTCGTAGGGCTCGCCGCGCGCAGAGCCTGCGTTGCGTACGCAGTACTGTAGTGGTGTTCACTTGTGTTTTTGTTTTCCAGTCGCTGTAACGTTAACGCTAGATCTGATGCATAGTGTCAGCATCGATGAATAAAAGAAGAGATAAGCTGTGGTGATGAGAGAGCCGTGCCAGTTTTGTCGCTCGATCTTCGAGATCGCGACGTTTTGTTTGTCATAAGTGTACTATAGGGATCATAGCCGCGCCCGTGGAGTTAATAAAATTTAAATTTTGGTAGTGTGCACATTTAAACATTGTGTAGGTTTTAAATTTAGCGATATTCGAGGAAGTTTGTGTTTAAAAATTGTGGAGATTTCGAAAGTTGTTTAAGTTGGGGTGTTTTTCAGATTTGAATTATTTGCATGTTTGTGAAATGAGTAGATTTCGAATGTATTTATTTTTTTGGAATATGTAAATTTGAATTTTGATTATATGGCACAATTAATGAGCATTCGGTGAAACGTCACACCCATGTGGTAAAATTAAATTTTGAAAAATATGCACGTTCAAAAGTTGTTCAATTTTGTAAGTTAGTGGAATTTTTAAAAAGTTTATGTTTTAGGAAGTCCACGTTCAAAAGCTGTTTAAGTTTGGAAGTTATTGGGATTTTTAAAAAGTCTATGTTTTAGAAATGGTGGCATTTTGAAAATTGTTGAAATTGGGAATCTATTAAGATTTAAATTCTTCTGACGTTTGTGAAATGGTTAGATTTGAAGGATTTTATTTTTATTTTGAAAATATCAGATTTGGAATTTGCATTTAGATTTTCAGTATGGTTGTATTTGAAATTTGGAAATGTCCATGTTTAGAAATTGTTCAAATTTCACGAATTATTGGAATTTCAAAAAAATTAGGTTACGAAATTGGTAAGGCTTAAAAAATTGTTCAAATTGGGAGAATATTAAGATTTGAATTATTTTAACGTCTGTGAAATGATCATATTTGAAAGGAGTTTGAAATTTTGGGAGGATCAAAATTGAAATTTGGATTAAAATAGCTCTAATATGTTTTTTTTTCATAAATTGTTCCAAATGTTAACCAATGTCAAATATTCAAACAATTTTTTTTTTGGTCGTAGGTAGATAGTTTATGTTTTGGAAATGTTCGTATTTTAAAAGTTGTTCAAATTGGAATGTTATTAAGATTCGAATTCATTTCACGTTTGTGAAATGATTAGGGGTGAAAGACCTTTAAAATTTTGGAAGTACTGAAATTTGTAATTTGAGTTACAATGGTTTAGTATGGTTGTAATTTAAATTTGGAAGTGCACGCAGTTAAAACTTGCTTGAATTTGGAAATTATTGGAATTTATAAAAGTATACGGTTTAAGAAATGTTCAAATTGCAAAGATTATTCAAAGTGGAAAGTTTTCAAGGTTTTTTTTCCGTGTTTAAATTGATCAGATTTGTAAGAATTTCAAAATTTTAGAAGGTTTAAATTTTAAATTAGGATTAAAATATTCCAATGTGTTTGGTTTTTCCATAAATTTATGTAAATATTGGCGAATTCAAAATTTTCGAACAAGTTCGTTTTATGTCGTAGATAGTTATTTTTTTTCTGGGCATTTTGGAAATTTTTTAATTTTTCCGACGGGTATTTATATGAATATATTTACATTAACTGGTTTTGTTTTTCTGAAATTTAAAAACTGACAGCCCGGCCCCACCTGACGTCAGGCTGATGCCAGCAGT
The DNA here is from genome assembly GCA_947311845.1 of Poa pratensis. Taxonomy (NCBI): domain Eukaryota; kingdom Viridiplantae; phylum Streptophyta; class Magnoliopsida; order Poales; family Poaceae; genus Poa; species Poa pratensis. The sequence continues at coordinate 20,117,276 of CAMZMU010000048.1, forward strand.
GGCCGGATCTCGCACGGCGCGTCGACCACGCCGGCGGCGAATCCGGCCGAGGTAGGGCGCGGGCTGCGCGCAGTGGATGCGGGTGGACGTGGGGCGCCCGCACGCGGCGGCGCCGCCGCGTTTGTGTCGCCGGAACCGTGCCCGTAGGCGTGCAGGCGCGGCGGAGGACGCCGACGACGGCGGCGTCGATTGCGGCGCGTGTGCGAAGTGCCGGCAAGCGATTGCCGGTGAGGAGGAAGAGGGAGAGGCGGCGGAGGCCTGTGCGTGGTCGGAATCGAGGGGGAAGGGCCGGAGCGGCGGCAGCGATCACGGCGGCCGGCGGCGACTTCTGGGGGCGCACGGGAGAGAGAAGGAGAGGGAGGGGTCTGCGCGTGTATGTTTGCACGGGGTCCCTGAGGTTTTGCGAAATTGCGTCCGAGTCCTTCTCTTTGGAAAAGTGGGGGTGTGCGCTGCAATTTTTCGACTTGCGTGTCGTTTCTTGCAAAATGGTGCGGCAACCGGCTGAAACCGGAGGGTGACCGGGCCACGTGGCGAGCTCTGATTGGAAGAAAGTCGCGAGCTACAGTTTCGCGAGTTACTGTAGCAGCGCGGGCAAATCTGGACCGTTCGTCCGTTCGATCGGACGGCTGGGAAGAAAAGGGCGACGTGGACAATGGATTTGAAGGTGAATCTGTTGTACTTTCATATATAGTAGGATTTGTTTCAAAAAGAATGTCTATGATAAAACTGACTTAATGGCTATTAACCTTAATGAAATACTTGAAAATCGAATATGAAGCATCAAAACAAAACTGATGCATATTTTGGTGGATATTTGCCTTTTATGTGGGTATCAAATGCCACAAAGTGACTTTGAAGGGAGTGTATGATTATTTGTTTTGTATCTGAATGTTTTAACACTTTGGTTATTTTGTTGTGTCGCCCCTATCTTTCACAACTCGAAAATAAGGAGAAAAGGCTGAGGGCATGTTTGATAGCTAACTTTTATCTTCGTGGTTTGATTATACCATGGTTTCATAAAATACTACGTATTTGATACCATTGAATATTACAGATTTATAAACTATGGTGACTATACCATGTTGTTCTTGGACTATCTACAAAAGGCTAAGATATGTGTTCACTGTCATCTCTTGCGCGCTATAGTATCTTTCATAGTCGTTGCAATACCTTTGGTAGGAACATGATAGACTTTCTTCAGAAATAAGCGTATGGGTTGCTGCTAAAGGTTATTTTCTCAAAGTATTTCTAGAGGCGGCCAAACTTCAGATTTTTTTTTTGCACTGTCCAATTACCTGCAACCAACCCAGGAAAATGAAGCCAATGAATGGGCCTATATCAACAAAAAAAATCATTACATCAAGATTACAATTGAGTGTGTTTTTATCCTTCTTATTCGTCGATTTCTTGCCATGAGGCCTTAGGCATCACAAATATTTACTCGACCAGTACGTATCCATTGCACACCATGGAACAAGCATTAATTAGGCCACATGAAAACATATTTTACTAGAAAATCGGAAACCGCAAATGGAGCCTGAGATTCAGGGAGCCCTTTTTTCTTTTGATAAATTAAAAGAAGACATTTGTACGTTTCACAAAAGTAGGAGAACAATCTAGTTGTAGATAACGTCTAACTCTACCACCATGCAAAATCTCAATGCAAAATTCGCTATACTACACAAAACTAGCAAATCTTACCAGATTTCAACTTTTTGAAATTGTGTACTGTTCACCGACCCAGATCCACTTCTCATTTTCCGCGGTCTAAAATACAATGAGTTTTACATTGAGATTTTGCACTGGTTGACTTCAATATTATCAACATCTAGATTTTACTGATTTTTTGAAACTTCAAATACCTTTTTGAATTTTTAAAAAAGTGGGCTACCTAGAGCTCAGGATCCAAAACGCCTCGCTCACCGAAAAATAGGCAATTTTATTGAATGTGCATAGCACGAGTCGAACAATTACTACATTGGTGTGGTATGGAAAATATTAATCACTACTTGGACGATCGATCACGCCACAGCCCACACACGATCGACGCCGTTGTAGTTGATACAGGGAGCCGGCAGCTGGTGATCACCACTTGGAAACGAAAGGCCGCCTGGACTTGTTAAGAGGAGCTGGTGCCGGGGCAGGGGAAGGCGCGTCAGCCGCATGGATGGTGACGTTGAGCTGTTAAATCCTCTGGATCGTCTAGTCCAGATCAAATCGGTAGAACAGAAGATTGGAGGAGGATCGGTGTACCTTCTCCTTAAGCAGACGAGTTCGAGCTGCCGGCCATGGTGGATGACGGCGGTGGTGGTAGCACGCAGTGGCGGCGGTGGTGGAGCTTCCCGCTGCGACTGCCGCAACCCTAGATCGGTAGGGGGTCTTGGTGGGGTGCCTGGCGCACCAGTCAACCTCATACTGAGTGCCGCCGGCCCCCACCTCTTTATATAGGCAGCGCAACAGGGGCCCACCAACCAGGGTTTGGTTGGGCGCCCCCGATCAGGGCGTGATCATGGGGTCACGGTGAGTCGTGGACTCACGCGTGTGGAGATCAACCTAACATTCTCCCCCTTGATCTCAACTTTTCACTTTTACTCATTTCATCACAGATCGATACATAGAGCATGTTTCATCGTCTCAGCTCAATTGCCGATAGAATCAGACAGCTACAATATACTTATTTGTTTTGAAACAAATTCTTTGATCTTTTTGGGCCTCTTTATTGTCCGGAAATAATATAGACTATACCATAAACCCATGTCGACTATGTGTTCTCCAAAAACACACTGGTCGGTAAGCCTTTAATTAGCAGATCTGCAAACACTTGTGTGTTTCTTTTATCTATTCCTCTTATGCTCCAAGCATTCCAACATAATTCCGGACTTTCTCCTTTACAACGTATAACTCTGTGTCAATGTGTTTGGCACCACACTTGACTCGTTGTCTTAGGAGTGAATTACTTAATGGTTATTGCTGTTGTCAACCATTATCAATTCCGGGTACAGGTTTCTTAACCATTTTGCCTATCCCTCAGCCTCATATGATGCTATAACATATCTTTACATCACATTGATGTCAAAACTTTAATTCTTTGGAGATTTTCCACACAAAAAATCCAAATGTGAAAATTTAGCGACAATTTTGGATTTCGCTATACATTTCACAAATTCTTTCAGAGTACTCACAACCTTTTGAGAGCACTCTTATAGATCTATCTTTGTACTCACAACCTTTTGAGAGCACTTGTTTCTTTTAGCATGAGGCCAATATCTTTGATTCCATTCCAGTGATCTATATCTGGATTGGACATTGCCAAAACAACCCGGATACATGAATTGTCAGGGTAATATTGAGCAACCAACAGCGGAAGCACATGGTACCATATCCATTTGATCCGTTCTATGTTATCTCTTGGAACACTAAAGTTCCCAATTCCATTACCCTTGTCAATAAGAACAGGCGTAGGTTTTCTCGACATGCATGCTATAGAGACTTCTTCTCAGCATGTCCATGTGATATTTCTAATACCCCTTTTCTTCTTTTCTCAGTAAATCTCGATACTTATAACGAGAGACACTCTACCGAGAATACTCTTTTGAGGACAAGAACTTCTTTTCTCTGCCGGTAGTAGATTGACATCACCACTAGCAAGTAGGATATCATCCACATACACGGGATTAGGAAATGAATTTCCCATTCTATAAGTTTGCACAAATGCGATTGTCCTCTCATTTTCTTTAACCCAAAATAACTTTTGATTCTAGAGACTTGCTCTAGTCCATAAGATCCCTTGTGATCTTTACTTTCATCTGATGTAACTCAGATCATTATGTGCCATTAGCACTCATTATAATCTGTTTATTCTCTTAGCGCAAATCTTTCGATTGAAAATCGCTTTTTACATATTTCCTTTGGAGTCACATTGGTGTTGTAGACCCTTTATAGCCTACTGTTTTGGCTCCATTGGAAATTACTTATGAGTCCCAAACATCGTCGGGATTCACATAGTCTCTAATCATTAAGACAAGTAGACACTAGTCAAAATTGATTGAGCGCTTCTTATAATTTCTGTAAATGAGGTGGGATCAACCTTCATTTAAATTTCTCTGATATAGACTTTATAGTCATCTGTTTTTCTCATATGGGGATGTTGTTGCTCTGTCATTGCCTAGAGGCAATTAATTCTGTAGTCTTCTATCGCCAAAAGGCAATAGCTCTTACAAGGACCTAAATCACAAGATCCATATTTACTTGTTCATCTCTATTATAAAGCAACAAGCTCCCCCAGATAAAATCTATTCGAGCCTTAGGTATGTTCATACCATGCTCCCCCAGATTACTCCATTTTCTCCAAAATGGTGTATCCTTAATCCTTTTTATTTGGGTTTATTCTGTTAACCTGTTAATCTGTCTTCTTTATGGCACTTTGAGTACCGTCCTTAGTTTCCTTTCGGAGCTGTAAAAGATCCAGGAATAAATCTATCTCTTTACTTTAGGGGTATCATTATTATGACCGTCGTACTCCCCAGACGATCACAATTCATCATAGATCACTTAGAGGAGTTTATTCTGTAACATTCTCTATCTCCCCTCGAAATGTGGCAAGAACATTTTGCCACAATTTCGAAACTTTGATTATCTGCTTTATTCAAAATGAAGTTATCTTTTATCTGCTTCATTCAAAATGAAGTTGTCTTTTAATGTATGGGAGTACTTTTTCCTTATTCCCTTTTCAAAAACTCACAAGAGTTCTTTCTCAATGATACTTTTTGCAAGTCACACTTGCATACCATTCTTAACTTGAGGTTCATTTGTAACTTTATTCTCTTTTGACTCATTAAGTGTTTTATAACTATGACACATAAAATGTGCAATCGATATAAAACACATGAGTCGTCACATCTTTCTCCTGTCATACAGGATTAGTCCTTTGTCAAAATTTTCTCCCGCCATGCGGGTATTTTCCCAGACTTTTCCTACCACGTGGGTATTATTATCGTCTTTTCCCGTCATGCGGGTATTCAAGAGACATAGATGCCACAATTGGCACTTTAGACTGCATATTGAATCATCAAATTCAGAAATAAATCTGAATACACTTTTATACACATGCTTAATCCAACGTTGGTCAAATTAAGCATTCATGTTGCTCGTTTAAAAAATTTCTTCATATGATATACATGAAAGAAATTCGTTAAACAAAGCTCTGAATGATTTCTTTGTTTTCTTCATGGAGAGTTGATACGTCTCCAACGTATCCATAATTTCTGCTGTTCCATGCTTATATTATACCATTTGCTACATGTTTTATATACACTTCGTATCACTTTTATGCATTTTCTGGGACTAACCTATTAACAAGATGCCACAGTGCCAGTTCCCTGTTTTCTGCTGTTTTTGGTTTCAGAAAGTTACTTCTGGAAATATTCTCGGAATTGCACGAAACAAAAGGCCACGTCCCTATTTTTCCAGCACCATCACGGAGTCCGAAGGAGAGACGAAGATGTGCCAGGAGGTGGCCAAACCACACCTAGGCGCGGCTGGGCCCACAGCCGCGCCACCAGGTGGTTTGGGCCCCTCGGGGGTCCACCGACATCACCCCTTCGCCTATTTATTCCCCGAGACGCGAAAACCCTAAAACACCGAGCCTTTCATCCAGAACATATTCGCTGCCGCCGCCGTCGTCAACCCTAACTCGGGGGGTTCCTGAAGCTCTTCCCGGCACCCTGCCGGAGAGGGGAATCATCACCGGAGGGCTCTACATCGCCATGCCCGCCTCCGGAGTGATGCGTGAGTAGTTCATCCTTGGACTATGGGTCCATAGCAGTAGCTAGATGGTTGTCTTCTCCACTTGTGCCATCATGTTTAGATCTTGTGAGCTGCCTATCATGATCAAGATCATCTTATTGTAATGCTACATGTTGTGTTTGCTGGGATCTGACTTATATTGATACCTATGTGGAGCTGAATATTATATTACCATGTCTATGTCATTTGTGATCTTGCATGCTCTCCGTTACTTGTTGAAGCCTTGGCCACGTGAATACTTGTAACTCCAAGATGGGGTATTTATGCATGATAGTTGGGTTCAACCTCTATTTAACCTGGGATAGTGACAGCAAGTTCTAAGGTTGTAGATGTGTTGTTGCCACTAGGGGTAAAACAGCAATGCTTTATTCAAGGATGAATGTATTGTTTACATTACGCACATTACTTAATGCAATTGTCTGTTGCTTGCAACTTAATACTGGAAGGGGTACGGATGTTAACCGGAAAGTGGACTATTTAGGCATAGATGCATGCTGGATAGCGGTCTATGTACTTTGTCGTAATGCCCAAATGAATCTCATAGTAGACACCACAGCTCACACATGCATGTTATATGCACTTATCAATTGTCAATTGCCTAGCTGTAATTTGTTTACCCAGCATGTTAGTTATCTTATTGGAGAGACACCACTAGTGAACTGTGGACCCCGGTCCATTCTTTTACATCTGAAATACAATCTACTGCAATCATTGTTCTCTACTGTTTTATGCAAACAAACATCATTTTCCATTCGATACGTTTAACCCTTTGTTTTCAGCAAGCCGGTGAGATTGACAACCTCACTGTTAAGTTGGGACAAAGTAGTTTGATTGTGCTGTGCTGGTTCCACGTTGGCACCGGAATCCCTGGTGTTGCGCCGCACTACACTCCTCCACCAACACCTTCGAAGCAAACCTCGTTTTCCTACTGGTCCGATTAAACCTTGGTTTCATACTGAGGGAAAACTTACTGCTGCACTCATCATACCTTCCTCTTGGGGTTCCCAACTGACGTGTGACGTACAAGCAATTGTTTCTGGCACTATTAACCTAGAGCCACCAAGAGTACATGAAAGACATTTGTCAAACAAGACTCTCGATGGTCTATTTGCAGTCATTCTTTAGAGAGAACATACTCTCTCACTTTATGACCTTTCTTGGTCATCTTTCGGGTCACAAGTACCCATCCTTTTGTTTTCACGAATGAAAACATGAGAATCTTTGTCTGAGAAAATATTCAATAATAATAAACAATAATGAGCATAAAAATAACCCTACGTTGGTGCACATTAAATCTTTATAAAACTTTCTTCTATATTCTAAAACACCGTTGGGCAGAATTAGAATGAAACATCATCTTTCTACACTAATTCTACATCACCGTTGGGCAGAAATAGAATCAATGCACAAAACTTATAAACAGAACGATGATAATATTTCTATTGCAATAAAGAACTCTGTTCAGAAAATAACATTATCATCAATTCTATTGCAGCGGAAACATGAAATGTACATATTTCTATAGTTCAAGAACATTTCTTGATCTTTTATCTTTTCTCTGAAAATTGATCACTTTGATGCAAAATTATCAGAGATCTAGCCCTTTGACTATAGAACTCACATAATTATAGTACTGCTATTATCAACGTTGGTCAGAAGATAACAATACCATAATTTAATCTGTTAAACAAATATTTCTCTTTTTCCTCCTCTCCAATTAAATTTTCCCGTTGGTTCCAATTTAATTAGAGGAGAGTCCTTTTACTTTACAGTTGAAACTGTAAAATATTCACTGTATCTCACAAACATTGCACTGTTCAACATTTAACAAAACATGATTATGTTATTAACAACGTTAGTCATAAAATAACAGAATCATAATTGTTTCAATAATTTCTTTAACATGCTCTTGTAATTTAATTCTTTCTTTATTTCTATTTACACTTTAAGAGCACTTTTATTTATTTGCAGCGGAAAAACATGAATAAAATTCATGAACTTTATACTTTTCACAACTATTTCTGTCACTGTTTGTGCAATTAAAACTATATTACCGTTGGGCAATAAAAGAAATAAATGCACCTTTTAACACATAATAAACAAATCATGATCATGTTATTAACAACGTTGGTCATTTAATAACAGAATCATAATCATCTTTAATATCACTTTAATCAAGCTTTTAATTCTCACTTTAAATCATGATAATGCTATTAACAACGTTGGTCAATTAATAACAAAATCATAATCATCATAAATATCACTTTATCACGCTTTTATCAATTAATAACAAAATCATAATCATCATAAATATCACTTTATCACGCTTTTATTCTCACTTTATTGCTTTTAGCAATTACTTTTAACTATTTGCAGCGGAAAATATGAATAAAAAATTCATAAACTTTTATACTTTTAACAAGTATTTCTTTTCTTTCTTCTGTTTCCTAAACAAAAATTTCGTTGGATAAATTTGAATAGGAAAACAGAAACAACTAAACATGCTTCTGAAAAAATTAACAGAAAACAAGGAAAAACTGTTCTGAGCGAAAAAACAGGAGGCCCACGGCCTTTTACTATCTGTCGCGCGGCGCGACGCATAACTGCGGCCCACGGCCCGTGAGCGGCAGCGCTAGCTGCCGCGCGCGGCGACGCAGTTCGCGGCCCATCCGGCCCACGGCCTGCTACCTTCGGCACATTGGCCCGTGGGCAGGCTAGGGTTAGCGCCCGGTCGATCGTGGCCGTCCGATGCGATCGGACGGTCCTCCGCGCGTCACGCTGGATCAAAACCAGCCGACGCTGCCGTCCCGAGCTAACCCTAGCCGCACTCTTTCTCGCCCCTTCTCTGCTTCTCTCGCGCACGAAAAACGGCGGCGGAAAAATCGCGCATGCCGCCGGCCGCCGGTCGCCGGCGACCGCGCCGTGCGCCCTTGCACCTTGCGCACCGTGCGCCTCGCGCTTCCGTTCCCCTTCCTTTCCCGCGCGCTGGCCGGAGACCGCGCCGCGCACGACCTCGCCGGAGACGGCTGGAGGCGGCCAGGCCGCGCCGGACTTCCTCCCTTTCCCGTCCCTCTCCACATAGCCCGCAGCACGGCGAGCCCCAGCGGCGAGAAGACGTCGGCGCCTCCGTGGCCCTCTTGCCGGAGCTGCGTGCACCCACGGGTGGGCGCAACTCCGTCAAGCGGCCCAGCGGCGGTGCCCTTTGCCGGCGGCGGCGCCGGTAAGCTTTTCCCTCCTTTCTCTCTTTGCAGGTTAGGGTTAGGGTTAGAGCTCCTCTGTTTTTTCTTTCTTTCGGCAGTGGGGAGGCGCTGCCTCTCCTCTGCCCGTGCTCTTCGTCCAGTCCCTCGGCTTGCCGATGCGGACATGGATCGAGAGGAGCGGCGCAGCCTCGCGGCGGCGCATTTTTCCGGCGAGCCCGAGGGCATTTTCCTTTTCTTTTCTCTGTCTACACGAGATCTTGAACCAGTATGCTCTGATACCATTGTTAAATCCTCTGGATCGTCTAGTCCAGATCAAATCGGTAGAACAGAAGATTGGAGGAGGATCGGTGTACCTTCTCCTTAAGCACACGAGTTCGAGCTGCCGGCCATGGTGGATGGCGGCGGTGGTGGTAGCACGCAGTGGCGGCGGTGGTGGAGCTTCCCGCTGCGACTGCCGCAACCCTAGATCGGTAGGGGGTCTTGGTGGGGTGCCTGGCGCACCAGTCAACCTCATACCGAGTGCCGCCGGGCCCCACCTCTTTATATAGGCAGCGCAACAGGGGCCCACCAACCAGGGTTTGGTTGGGCGCCCCCGATCAGGGCGCGATCATGGGGTCACGGTGAGTCGTTGGACTCACGCGTGTGGAGATCAACCTAACATGAGCTTCATGCCATTCAGGCAGTGCTTGCCCACGCCGCAGATGAACCATCTCCTCCTCGGCTTCTGCAGCTCGACCAGATCGCTGCCGGAGTTCCAGACGCCGGCGTTTGGGGGTTTGTTGCACGCCCTGAAGTCCGGCCCGCTCACCTCCACCACGTTGTGGTTTTCCTTCTTGTAGTTGAACACTACAAGCACGCAAGTCATAAATCAGTCAAAATTCTGATGGACAATATTGCGGGTTATACTTAGCTGACCATGGATTGATTAACACAATGATGTGCAATGCAGAGTAATAACAAATCTGACTCCTATGGGTGCAAGACAATCAAGATTACTTAGATCTGTTGGTGTTAACCTTGTTGTCTAGATATTTTCGTCATGTTTATTTCTTGTTCATGCATTAGTCGAGGCTGCGGCAGTGTGTGCATGTGGAGTTGCGTTCAACATGCACAATGCAAAGCTAAGTTTGAGTTAGTTAGCTGCATGGGTCCAGGCTGAGAGGAGTCCGGGCGGCCGAGTTGTGTGCAGATGGAGATAGAGGAAGAAGCGGTCGCAGTAGTTGTGGCATGCACCGCGTGAGGTCTATCCGGTTATCTGCAGAAACTTGCAAGTGACTCAAGTCTGTATGTGTGCATGCAGTCGATCGTGGACAGATTAGTGGGTCAAGCTGTTAGTGGATTGATCGTGTGTTGCATGCTAGGTAGTGGTTAGTGGGGTGCGTGTTAGCTGTTGTGTTACAGCTATATTTAATCCCCTGTAATCATTTGAGTTATTAAGAGAGTGAGTCAGAAAAGGCACAAGTTGTGCGGTGCCAAACTCCCTGTGTTCTCTTCCTCTACTACACCTTGTGTGCGTGAGTTCTTCTTCCTCCTGGGTGAGGATATCAAGATCAAGATTACCTAGTGTGTCGCCGACTCTGAACTGATTGCTCTCGGACCAGGCGGTGTAGTCGAACCCGAGCGTCCACCCTCTGTCATCGCCCACTGGGTGGACGGTGGCCGAGGATAGCGCGGCGAGGAAGACCACGGCAACCGCTACCACCACGACAAGCGTATTCACTTTCGTACGTGCATGAAAGAAACGGTCAAGACGGACGTGGAGCTCTGCAGCATTGGAGTGACCAACGAAACGAATGGAGGCATCGACAGAAAGGCAGCTGGGAGATTCAGAAAGTTTCGTGTAGTTTGACACTGTCTTCATCTAGTTTTCTTTCCGGCCGTCTGTGAGAGCTTAGCTGGCGTGCCTTGTATTTTCAGATGGTGGCGTGCCTTGTCATCCTAACAGAATTGAGTAAAAATTTCAGATAGTTAATAATGGTGTACCAGCTAGTTTTCTAATGATACTAGCATTCTCTTATACTTGCTATTGTATTTGCATATCAAAATGATTTTGTCTACCAAGAAAATTATCAGTCTCATCTAAACATTCATTAGTAGGCTTATCATAAGAGATGTCACCTTCATCATAAGAGAGTGTAACTCTACCATAGGACAAGTAGTGGTAGGCTCACATAATTTATCAATAGGAGGTAACTGCCTGGGCACGGTGTTTTGACTCGTGGGTGTAGATGCACCTGTTATGAAATGTTTTTAAATATATTTTAAAATGTCAAAAAAAAATAAACATAATTTCAGTTGTACATCCAGACATTTTATGTTCGCATAAAAAAATTTGCAAAAAATAATATTTTTTGTGGGTTGTGCAAAAAAGACAAAAAAATGTCTCGTACAAAGTCATTTTGGAGCACCAGGAATTTTCCTTTTACACATCCCACAAAAAATATCATTTTCACGAAATTTTGTGTGTGAACATAAAATGTCCGGATGTTTGGATTTTAGGTAGTGGGATCATATGCTCCTATCACCCTTTCATATGCAAAACTGATTTCCGGTAACTTCTTAACATGTTCATACCTTTGTCTTAACATTATCAGTAGGTGTAACAAGTTGATTTAAAACAGTAGATGACTCAATAGTTGAGCTATTGTACAAATATTTACCTTGCATTGTCTTAGAAGTCACAATAGTGGGTTGGTGGTCTTGATTTTTTCCCATGGTGGATAATACATTATAGCAAATAGATAACTCTCATGTGGACTTATAAATAGAGCTATACTCCCCGTCAACAGCGTAAAAAAATAGTGTTGATGACCCACAAGGGCAAGAGGTTGCAACATTTCCCCGTCAACAACGTAAAAAAATAGTGTTGATGACCCACAAGGGCAAGAGGTTGCAACAGTTTTCGAGGTAAGTATTACAACCCAGATTCAACACAAAGAGAAACATAAAGTTGTTATAAGGGTTATCGGTTGAGTTGTTAATTGAACCACACCTGAATAAGTACTTGCTTGACTCAATTTATTAGTAGCAATGTGATATGCAGTAGTAGTAGTACGGTGACGTAAAGTAAATAATTGCATCGAAGTAATGTAAAAGAGAGCAACAACGATGGACAACGTATGCATGTGGGCCGATAATGGACTTGCATGAGATCAAATATGTTGTTCTTAACACATGGCAAAAATGTTCTAGGTCAATTCATTTATCATACATGGGCATGTATTTCATACATAGTCGCGTGTGTTTGCAATAAGAATTTGTACAACATTTTTTGTCCGATCTTCCCGTTTCAGCGGGACCACTTTTTTTTTTGGATATAAGCCACTCATTTTATAAAGCACCAGAATAAAGCATTAACACCCAATGGTTATATGTAATTCTCAAATTACAGTCTTCTCCTTTGATATCTCAATAATACACCACAGAAAACTTGCTAAAAACAGCGTCAGACCGGATTAGTTTTGATTCAAATCATGCAAGTTAGAGGCCAAGACAAAGCAAAAGTGGTTAGAGAATTAGATAGACATATCAGGCGGTAGTGACGCAACGGAGCCCTATGGATATAGGATTTAAGGTGATGGTGGGATTTTTTTTTGTTCCGTTGCCTGGTGGAGGCTACGACGATGAATTTTCCAGCTTCCGGCCTGAGGCATGGCTTCTACGGTGCGCAAGGCCGGCGGGCTTCGGCTTCCGATGGAGGTTCCGACGGCGCGCTCTAGTGATTGATCGTCCCCCTCTCGCGCAGTTGTTGGAGTGCTCGACATAACCCACCGAGACGTCTGCAACGATAGATCCTATGACTCTACTTTGCTCGACATAGCCACTGAGACTTGTGCTGGTGCAGAAGTCAAGTGTAATTGATATCGTCTTGATATTATTATATCCCCCTTATCGAAGAAATAGTATTGGTTGGCCAAGATTTTTCTAACTAAACCTGTATTTCGGTGAACAAGCACATGCTCAATGTATTTGCGTTCACAAATCAACATTTTTTTCTTGGAATCAACAAATATTAGTACATCTGTATGAATAATATTGCAATTGATCTTGTCAAAAAAAAATTGCAATTGACATCATCACACCGTAAACGTGCGACTTAATTTGACCACCAAATACACAAAATACGATCACATACTCACACAGTTCGTACAGGCTTACAGGGCCGGCAGCCCGCAGGTGATCACCACTTGGAAACAAAGGGCCGCCTGGACTTGTGATGGGGAGACCACGGAGCTGGTGCCGGTGCTGGCGTAGGCGCGTCCGCTGCGTGGATGGTGACGTTGAGCTTCATGCCCATCTGGCAGTGCTTGCCCACGGCGCAGACGAACCACCTCCGGCCCGGCTTCTCCAGCTTGACCTGATCGCTGCCGGAGCTCCCGGCGCCGATGGGGTTGGCGGTGTTGCACGCCTTGAAGTCCGGCCCGCTCACCTCCACCACGTTATGGAATGCCTTGTTGTAGTTGAACACTGCAAGCCAGCACGCATCTCAAAGAATCAGTTCGAGTTTGTGATTGGCAATTCTAGCCATGTCTTGATTAAGAAAATGTGGCTGAAAGCAGAGGAGTTCACAGCCATGAAACTGATTGATTTCCTCGCAATAAGAAGAGGATGAAACTGATCGAGTGCTTAGTTGCTTACGTAGCGAGTCGCTGACTCTGAACTGCTTGCCCTCAGACCAAGTGGTGTAGTTGAAACCGAGCGTCCACCCTCTGCTGTCGCCCACGGGATAGACGGTTTGTGCGGCGACGAAGGGGAGGAAGGAGACGGCGATCGCCGCAAGCACGGCAAGCATCTGCTTGGAAGCCATGGAGGTCGTCGAGAAACTGAAACTGAAACTACTTCTTGTTCCTTATGTTCACTCTGGCCTCTCAGTCCGTACTATGTTGTGGAGAAGGAGAACAAGTACACATACATGCTTATATAGGGCGAGATTCATCCTGTGTGTACGTGAGGAGAAATAGTCAAGACACGCGTGGAGGATGGAGCTTCACTTCACATCGGAGTTACCAATGGAAGGTTTGTGGACAATGGTTGACGCGGCCTGCATTTTCGTTTGAGGCCCTTCCTCCAAATGTGTGCATTCCGGAGCTGGTTTGACACTTTCACTACTTACACATAACGTCAGGTACAAAAAGCTTTGGTTAGGAAAATAAACACAAGATCCGGACCGTCTGATTATACCTTGGTTGATTTACTTGTGTCTGTGGGCCTACTTGTTGTATGTACTCGATGTTTCTCGAGAAAAATCTCACCATGTCTCTTGGACTGAGGTCTGGCCACTCACCACTCATCTTTCTTATATAAACTCACCCTACTGCCATAAGAAAAAATAAACACAAACATACTTAAGAAATACCACTCATATTTCTGAGTACTTGGGCAGTATTTATACTATTTGTGGCTTATTAGCACTAGGAAATTCAAGGTGGTTCGAAGATTAAAAGGTCAACCTAACTAGAATTAGCATAACTACATGTTAATTGCAAGAAAACTTAATCAACGCTCTAGAGCGCATCTTAAGTTAAAATTATAAAGGCACCATCAAGGCCTCATTGCCGAATATTTAAGCTCCTCACCCTGTTAGAAAAATAAGAGCAACTTTGCTTTCGCATGTGGAATAACAAAAATCGTGAACCAAAAAATACAATTATTATGAAATGAGCAAGTTGTCCAATTTTTAGTATTAGACATAAGAAATAAATCAGTTATCGTGACATTTCATTCATAAATCTTAAATATATATGTAAATAAAAACTTGGAGTGACTCTACATTGAGATGTGTTATAAGGGGATACTTAACACTAGTTTGAGTTAGGGTTATTATCAACCAATATTACAAGTGGGTCTATCAGTGTTAATGTCTAGTTTACATACTGCCTTTTAATTTTAGTCACATGAAAAATGTATTAAATTCACAATTAATTTGCATGCAATGCCACTACAGTTAGATATGGATATGAAAAGATCATGTAAGTAATTATGGTACAATATGTGTTATCAAAATTTATATTAAATTGCTTATACTTTATTGTAATTATTTTGTTTGTAAGAAAACATTTATATAATTTTTTGTTTTATTGTACTCATATATACATTGAGCCCATGTTTTATTGTAATTTGAGAACTTTATTATATTTGAACTTTACTTTTTATCGCTTTCTAGTTAACTAGCAAGGTGAAATGTGAGGGAATCATCTTCAATCTATTGAATATGTTCATGTACTAAGTTTGTGCTTTCATAGATATCGGAAATGACCAAATCTAAATAAGAGCATCCGATGACTATTGTAATATTATGGTAGACAAAATCACACATACGTGTAATCTTTGAATTTACGGAGATTACTTGATCTGATATTTCAAAAAAAATATGTCAAATATTCTATAAGCTTGTTTACTTTTAACAGTAAGGGGTGCGAAAACCCCACGTGTTGCCCGAGCTATATGGCTCTCGTTCTTTTAAAATTTTCAAATCTGCACTTTTGTGTTTCCAATAATTCGAAAAAAAAATTTAGGTAGAGATAATGTTGCGATCTATAGTTGTGCAAAATCTTAATGAAAAATTCATTATATTTCGGCCTGGACAAAAAACACAAATCTGCCAAAGTTTTCAAAATTTTGAAACTCGACACTGTGCATCATTCAGAACTGCGGATTTGTCTTTTTTGCCCAAGCCAAAATATTATTATTATATATTGTTTATTTTTTTCAAATTTATGACCATTTGTTTTTAAAATCGTTGAACTTTTTTGATTTCACCAATTTAAAAAAAAAGGATAAAACCACAGAAAAATTGGATGTTTTCCTCCTCACACACATGAAGCAAAAGCAACAAAACAGTTTTTCCACAACTAGGAGGATCCCACCGCTTATCGTGACCGTTGATTTTGCATCCAACGAACAATATTATTCCTACTAATTGATGTGTTGATAAAACAAAAAAATATGTTAATGCATGGTTTTAATTATTATTTTTGTCGGTGCATGTACATAAATTTCTTGTTAGTACATAAATCTACAAAATAAATTACATAAATCCGGAAATTATTGATAATGCATCCACATTTGAAAAAACTTTACAAATTTGTGCACGGATCGTAAAGCATATGAACGTGTGAGATAAGCGGTAGATATGCTATTAGTTGTGGAGTTGCATTTTCCCAAAAGCAAGCGGAAAAAACAATCCAAACCTTGGGTACGGGCGAGCTAGCTGGGCCAGCCGGGGGCAGCACTTCAAGCATTGCAGTCGTTAGGGCATGTACAATGGGATGACGTCAGCCTTCTCTTAGTGTTGACACCTCTGTTTAAAATAGCGGGCTATTGTGTTTAGCGTCAGCGATTTTAGAAGCTACGAAAGGCTATAGCCGGGCTATAGCGCAGCTATGGCCTTATAACCGTTTTATTTGGGCAATATATATTTATATATATATCAATAATTCACAGATGCATAACATATTAACATAGTCACATAATAGATACGAATAACCAGAAGTTCTAAACATGGTTATGTCCACATATTACAACATTAAGTAGCACAATTCAGAACATAGTTTTGTCCAAATATTAGCATATTACAAATTTGGCCTGAGCGGGACAAATTTTGGTCCAAATTTTTTGGATCCCGTGAGCGGAATATAGCGGCTACGAGGCTAAATTGGGGCTAAATTTATTTAGCCAGGCTATTAGCGGCTATTACCTTTTTAGCCTATGAAGGCCTTATCTATAGCGCGGACCCTCTCGCAAGGCTATATCCGGGCTATAGCCGGGTGATAGCCGGCTATTTAAAACTGAGGTTGACACGTAGGATATTTGGCGGAGAGAGAATGAAGAAAGGGAGGCTACCTTCGCTTAGCTAAGAGATGATCTCTTACGAATTAAGGGAAGACTAATTTCACCATTGTACCATTTGTCTTCCCTTAGAAATTCTGTTTCTTACTAAAATATAATTAATTCACATTAATTGCTAGGGATGACAGTAAGAGATAATGCATTGTACAATTTATAATTTTGCCTTCTCAAAATGATGTGTATGGCTAAGAGAAGGCGCGCCTTCCCTACCATTGTACATGCCCTAACGGGCACAAACGAGCGTAGGAGCTCACTAAATATTGTACCATCCCTAAAAAAAACTAAATATTTTACCTCCACCTCTTGCCGTCATGAGTCTTTCAGATAAATTTTGAATTGTCTAAGATCACATGGCCAAGCCTTCTACCAGTTGTAACAACACCATTATCCGATGAAATTAATCTTTGATTGAAGAAAACTTTTTTTTAACTTAAGGTGGTCGATATCCACCGCTCAAATCGATAGAATAGAATTGACCCAGTTTATAAGGGAAACCGGGCCCAAAAACCATACAAACTGTACAATGCCCTGTTTATGAGGAAAACATGGCCAAAAAACTGTACAGACGATGCAACCCGCCGTCCACACGCCACAACACACACCACCCGCTCCGGAGCCGCCGCCCTAGTGTAGCAACCAAATCGACCTTCGCATTGTGCGAAAACGATCCAGTCATGGTCAACGAACTCTCTGCCCGCGCAGTCTTCATCCAGGTCGCCACCAAAACCAACATGTTCCTGGGCCGCCGCCCAGCGTAGCAACGAGATCGACCTTCGCATTGTCCGAAGGCGATCCAGTCCGGTCGACGAACCATTTGCCCGCGCAGTCTTCATCCAGTTCGCCACCCAGACCCACGCTCAACAACGGCTCTGACTCATAGAACCGTCGTCGCGTGGGAGCCGAGGCCGCTGCCTCGGCGTACCGCCACAGTCCGGGGCCGCCACCTCGGCATCCACCTCTCTCGACCACACGTCCAGTTTGCACATCCGCCGCGAAACCGTCACACCACGCTGCCAATAACTCCAAGGCGACGCCTCCAACAAGGTAATGACGAGACCGTCACCGTCGCCCGCTCGCAAGGAGCTTAGATTTTCACCCGGAGATCTTGGAACCACACGCGTTAGTCGAGGTTAAAAAGCTCCACAACGACACAATCAAGAAGGAGAACGACGTCCGAAGACGCCACTGTCATCGGCACCGACCGAAGTCCGTGCAATCTTTCGCTCGGAGTTCAACCCGACCACGAAGCTTCGGGAGCCCCACGATGGCATCCTGGCCATGTCATCAACCACCTCGCACCACCGCATGCTGCTGCGGCGGCACCTCCCCTCAAATGCATAAATTCACAACATCAGGTATCTGACCACATACACAAACAATACACAACGCAACGCTCGATGGCTCACATAAAAAAAATGCTCAGCTACATGTAGAAGGCCGATGGAGTAGAACTGTGGGATCCTAGAGCACGAGCACAACTGCGGCAAGCACGACAACCGCGGCCGCTGCCTCCCTGAAGCTCGCCTGCACCTTGCCGGCTGGGCTTGAGGTCGAGCCGACGGAGCCGGCGCGGCGGTCTCAAGACTCAAGGACAGTGATCTTGAGCTTCATGTCCTTCTTGCAGTGCTCGCCGACGCCGCAGAAGAACCACCTGCGTCCGGCCTTATCAAGTGTGATCCGGTCCTCGCCTGAGTTCATCATGTTTGCCGTCCCCGCCTTGTTGCATGCCAGGGCCTTGTTGCATGCCAGGGCCTTGTTGGCCAGTCCATCGATATTAGGACGATCCTATATTACTCCGCGTGGCAGAACAACATCGTAAAAGGGCAATCTTAAAACATAGTCGCGCCTTAGATGATATACTGTGATAAGTGTACCTGCGAGAGAGGATATTTGGCATCCGTGTTCTAGTATCTTGATACTTAAAAAAAATCAAAAATGTTATTTGAAGTTTCAAAAAATTACCAAAAAATTATGTGGATACATTCACATGTTATTTACATATCTGCATAGTTTTTCGAGATCATACGTTGTATGGCTGCACTAAATTCACCAAATCACGACTCTTAAAAAGGTAAAAAATAACTCATTTACTTGCTACATTTGTTTTTTTATCCAGATCATGTATGAAAAAAATCGCTACAAATTTAGTTGTGCATACACATGTACTTGTATTTTTTTCTTTTTCAGAATTTTTCGAGACGTGAAACAAACTTTTTGATTTTTTTATATGAGATCATCAATCTCGGAAGGTACAAGTGATTTTCGGTACCCTACACACAATGAAGTAAGAAATCAAACCTTATGTTTGAAATTTATGTGTCTCGTCAAGACAAACTATTACTCGCTAGGGGTTGGTTTGCTATTGTGGCTCGTTAGCGCCTCCTTGCTAGGGGTTTCTTCAGCGTCAAGATGTGGGGCAGCTACTGGCGCTCTTCTTCTCCAGCAACAGCGAATGATTTTGGTGCTTGATAGTTGCGGTGAATGCGGTATGCAACAGTATGTATCCTTCCTATTATTATGAATTCAAGTTATCTATACCTACGGGCGTACATTCTCGCAAAAAAACAGTATCACGGGCATGTCTCACTAACATTAACCAACAACAAGATCAAGATTCACTCGCAGGCTGTTTTGAAGCGTTAGAAAAACTAGAAACAACACCCCGCACGTTGCAGCGGGTATCTCTTAAGAAATTTCATAGAACGCATGAAACCTATGTTGACTAAAGAAATATGCAAGATTTAGTTACTCATGGCAGTCAAGAGGCTAAATTTTTATACATTAAATGTATGTGTGGTTTATAGTTTAAAAACCGTTATGTTTTAGTGGTGTATCTTATTGATATAGATAAGACTATATCAACTGGTTGAATAAACGGATGTTGTGGATGGCTTGCATGAAGATGGCATGCACATTGCCGCATAATATTTCTAGAAACTATTTGAGTGAATACATGTAGAAGAGCTCATAATTTCGAATAAAAGCTATATGATTTTCATGATTGAAAATAATTGGAAAAAAGTACACGAACAAAACTACATAGCGAAATGATGTGATCTTATCATTCAAATGTCGAAAGAATGATGTGGACAATTTGATGGGCTAAAAAATATGATGAAGATATGAAGATACTTGCATGTAGAGATGGAAAAGAATTAGTGAATGTTAGTAGGATGACATGGACAATTGATTGGCTAAAAGAGAAAGTGATGTGAATAGCTTGCATATGGAGATAGAAAAATATTAATTATACTTAGTGTGGTTTTATCGATAAGCTGCAGAGTATAACATATAAGAAATCACGTCATAAATGCAAAACGTTCTATTGTTTTTTTTCGACATAAGGAGCCAAGAGGCCCCCAAAACGTTCTATTGTAATCGCAAGGTTCTACATGGTAACTCCAAAGCTCCAAACGACCGACATGAAAGAGAGGGAGACTTCAGACTTGCAATGAGCCAATGACTACGCAACAATCGGCACGATCCACGAGGGTTTCTGGACACCCACCACATTCTCAAATTGCTTGACAACTCCTGATGTGTTGTCCTCCAGGCTAAGAGCATCTCCAACAGACGCGCTACAGTGCCGCGCGCTAAAAAAAGTTGTAGCGCCAAAATAGCATTTTAGTGCGCCGGTCGAGTGTTTTGATTTACCAGATGTCCTAAAATACAGCGCCACAAAAACAGCAGTTTTCCAGATGCTGTAAAATACAGCGCCACAAACACTTTTTCTTTACAGAGAAGTGCAAAATTTACACAAATAGGTCCCTGATAAAAAATAAAAAATAACAACCATGCCCATCTTCTTCCCGACGGACTGCAGAGCAGGAGCAAGTCCACGCCAGAGCAATTAGCTCCCCAATCGTTGGAGCGAGCTACCTAGCTCGCCGAGGATCTCCATGCGCGAGGCCGGAGACGCTGGACGCGTCTTTTGGCGGGTACCAGGTCGGGCGCACGGCTCGGACGGCGGCGAGCGCGGACGCGAGCGAGGAGGTGGGGGTCGGCCAGCGGCGCTGACCTGCAGGGGCGTGGACGGCGGCGGCGATCTGCAGGGGTGGGTTGGCGAGCACGGACGCGAGTGAGGAGGTGGAGGTGTTAGGATTAATCTTGACATGTGCGTAAGTATTAACGTTAAGTCATTAGGAAAGTTAGCAGGTTAGTTGCCGCATGCAACGAGTCACTAGTGCATGCAAGAGGCCAAATCGTGGGGTTAGTTGGTGCCTTGAGAAAAGGCCGTAGCTGTGCATGCTGGGCGTGGAGTGAGTTTAGGATCAGTTTAGTGGAGTAGTGGGTTAAGGTAGTGGCGTGAGTAGCTAATCTTGGTGTATACTAGTTGAATTTTACGTGGCGTGACGCCACGCTTGGTGAGATTTTTATGTGCATTCTTTTTATTCGGCCAAATGTTTGCTAAATTCGAATTTGCAAACATGATTTTATTTTTGTTATGTATATTTAGTATTTCTTGTGTGGGCATTTTTTATATGTTGTGTGGAATATTATAGTGTTTGGTGGTGTGAAATGTCCAAACATGTTTGTATGTCGGCGTCGTTGTTTAATTGAAATTAGAAATATTCTTTTGAATTTGATTTGTAATTTAGGGAAAGTTTGTTTGCATGGTATCGAAATGTTGGACAAAATGTAATGTGAAAAAATATTTGTAGTTTGCTATATGTGCATAGAATGTTCCTTTTAGCATTTGCGGCATATTTTATTGAATGTTGGAATATCTTTTAGCATTTCCGGCATATTTTATTGAATGTTGGAATATTTGCCCACATGTAGATCAAATTGGAAGTTGGATTTTTTTTTTTTGGTATGAGTAGTAGCATTTTCTGTAAGCATTTTTTTGAAATTTTGTGAAATATTCAAATATTTGGTAGTTTGAAATGTTCGAGCATGGTTGTACTTCGGCGGCAATATTTAATTGCAATTAGAGGAAATGCATCTGAATTACCTCAGAATGTGTCAAAATTTAAGTATTCGAAATTGCATGTTTGCATTTCAGCAGCAAAATTTAATTGAGATTAGGAGAAATGCGTTTGAATTGTGTCTAAATGGTGAGAAAATTTGAATATTTAAAGGGAAAAAATTCTTTAGCATAAGCAGTTTGTATGTAATTATACATGGCATAATTCTCAAGGAGCTAAGTAATACACTATGCGCGCACCTTTGTTCAATCGAAGGCCGGCTAGGGTAGTGATGGAACATGAGAACATATGAAGGTCCACTTAGCAAAAACCTAGCTACGGGGTGCCTACATGAATGAAGTGGGTGCTTTGCACACACATTCCTATCCTTTCTTTTGATGTAATATGTCGAGCTCGTTAGTTATGTCTATGGTCCAAATATGTTAGCTAAATCATCTAAGTTATAACCGTCTGAGGAAACAATTGTTTTTAGCGTAACTACGGAATTACGGGAATCTAAATTATATTCTTCTCAAATATGTTAGGTAAATCGAAATAGTAAAAAAAATGGCTCCATTGTGCCATAATTTTCTTATTTAGCAACATAATAAGAAGGAACATATTATGGTTGTGTGGAAATGTCGGCTATTTTTTAGCAACATAATAAGAAGGAACATATTATGGTTGTGTGGAAATGTTGGCTATTTTCAGCATTTTTTTAATTTGTATGCATAATTGGAGGGAGTTAAATTGAATTACATGCAAATATTTATCTATTTCAAATGATGCAATAAGTTAATGTTGTTGCTTTAAAAAATTAATGTAAAAAAAAATGAAATTTTCGATATCTGTTTTTTTTGTTTAACTATATTTTTTTTTTTTGAAATTAGGATCTTAAATAATTTTGAGAATGTCCCGAAGCATTTGAAATGGTTGTTTTGAAATTTACTTTTTTTCTAGAGTTTGGGCAGCATTTGTTTGGGCATGTATTTCAAAAGTTTTGAAAGTTTTTAAAAATAGAAAAGTGGGGGTCAAAAAAAAAAAAAAAAAGGGCCGACGCGGCCAGCCAGCAAGCAGGCCGGCCCAGCTTACCGGCCCACTGCCAGCCCAGGCCCAACGTGGAGGCGTCAGGATGACGTCACCAGGGGGCAGAGCGGGCGCGGCGGCGACGCCGGCGCCGGCGACGAATCCCGGCGAGCAAGGACGCGAGGATGGGTACCGCCGACGTGCCTCGTGGCGGGGAGGCCAGGGAGCGGCGCCCCGTACCATATGGTTGCCGGAGACGGCGGCGGCGAGCAAAACGGTCGCGGCGGACGGCGACCACGGCGAGGACGACTCCGGCGTGCGTGCGGCCTCCCGGAAGCTGATTTCCGGCTAGGAGGGAGAGGAAGCGGCGGCGGAGGCGTCTGTGTCCTCAGATCTGAGCGAGGAGGCGCAGAATGCCGTCGATGCGCGGCGCCGGCGGCGGCGACTTTCCGCCGGGCGCGAGGGAGGAAAGGGGAGGGAAAGTCTGCGGACACTTTTCTACGTAAGCACTTGATGTTTTCGGAATTTGCGGGGAGGTCCTTTGCGGGTGTTTTTTTTGGAAAATAGCAGGACTGCGGTGCAATTTGTGGGCTTGCTTGTCGGTTTTTGCAAAAGTATTCGCCCGCCGTGCGGCTGACAGGTGGGGCCCACCGCGCTACTGTTCAACACTGTAGATGAACAGTGCGATGAACAGTACCGCGGGCGCGGAGAGGGCCGCGATCTGCGCAGCTTTTATATATACTACTAGTTGAATTCTGGCGTGGCGTCACGCCACGCCCTTGGTGAGATTTTATGTGCATTTTTTTGTTCTTCTGTTATACACTCTGAAATCTAAATGTCTGGATATCCAAGCTCCATAAACAATGTCTGGATATCCAAGCTCCATAAACAATGGCGTGCTAAGAGCCAGCTGATTAAGATGATACAATGGTGGAATAGATTCAAAATGTGTTATACACTCTGAAATGTAAATGTCTGGATATCCAAGCTCCATAAACAGCGGCGTGCTAAAAGCCAGCTGATCAAGATGATACAATAGTGGAATAGATTCAAAATGTAGATAGTTTGTTTACCTTTTTGCATGCATAGAAATAAGAAAGACGCCTTAGTTGCAGCAACAATTAAACATCAGTTTGCGTCACCACAGAAATTAGAAACTCCATTAACTAATAAGTATACGGAGATAAACATCATTAGAACAGTGTCCGAGCGACATGTTCCGCTCTGCGTGCAGGCGCTTCGGCCATCACATCAAGTCAAGAATCCATGTCATCTGCATCTCTTTATTTTTCTCAGACTGGCCTTTTTATCAGATGTAAGGATCGGAAAAGGACTTCAACAGCCTAAATTAGGTTATTTTCCTTCTGAGTTTCAATCACAACCTATAGAAATGGCTCACATTAGTATTGCAGAACAAAAATGGCAGATAAAAATAGAGGGAAAAATGGGCAGGGAAAACCTTACAATCCTCTTACAAACATTTAATCGTGATTCACAAATTTGAACTACTATTTTGCTGATAAAGAAAGCTAGAATAACCTAAGAGAAGTCGGCTTTATGACCAATTGACCACAAACAAATGAGTGAGCCACCTGCCGGCCGGAAATATATATAGATACATTAAGACTGAGAAATGACACTTTGCATATAACATAAGCTGAAATAGTACATTACTATTTGAAGCAATACAACAAAACAACTGATGGGAAGAAACAAAAGATGCAAGCTATCTACAACCATCCAAAATGTATATACACAGTTATTGTCACATCGAAAAGTTAGTAGGGAATGTCGTAGGGAGTGGATTTATTTACCTTGGTTTGGAACTTTAATGCACATGCATAGCTGAAATTGAATAAACTTTCAGAGTAGATCCAATCTCTACTGTTTTGTGGATCTCAAAATACCTTACAGTCACACAGTCATGACAATTTAGAAAATAAATCTTCCACTTTTGCTCAATGCAAGTGAAAATAAGTCAATAGCCCTGCAAGGGAAGAAAAGGTAAAAGTAAGCACTGAGATGGTTTGTGTACCTCACAGAAGAGGTCAGGTCACTTATATTACTAAAATTACTGTGCAGAAATTGCATGATGATTATTACCATTTAAAATTTATTTGATGCTGCGTGCAGTTTGTATCCAATAAATATGTCTACGTAATATCAGTGGCATTGTCTACATGATAAACTGTACTTTATATTGGAATAGGTGAAGTACTAAAATACAGGCAATTAAACTGCACGGAAATTAATCAATACCATGAAGTGCAGAAGTACTAATACAGCCGACTTATAAGAGTGAGCATGTCCGTAGGATAGAAAAAACAGTTGCACTTATAAGAGTTGGCTCGATATTGCAATACTCTCGTCAAAACAGAAAAAATGACACTTACCTAGCCATTTATAACGGCAGTACACCAGTGGATTACATAACAACACTGTATCATGTGTTTTCATGTCAGTACATTCCAACACCAGTATACCATGAAGTCCTTCCAATAGAATAATTAAAGTTCTAATACAGGCAATCTTATGATCAAGATAATTAACACCAGGAAGTCCTTCTCTTAGGCTAACCGGAGCTGCTGCTTCAAGCCTCTGTTGAGGCGCAACCCACATGGAACAGCAAACAATAGCTCTCTAGATGCCACAGAATCAATTCGTCAAACACTTGACCTGCAATAAAAGAAGAGCTTAAATAAAGCAGCATTGTAAAAGATTTTGTTAGTAGAAACTAAACTGAAAAAAATGAAAACAAAACGGAGAACCACCTCGTTGTCCCGTGGCCTGCCGTCGCTGTTGGTTGGCCTAGCTGTTGACAGAAGGTGTGTACGCCTCTTCCTCTCGGGCTAGAGCCGACAGCGAAGGTCCCGCGAGGCGACGGCGCGGCTTGCCGCCATGCTGTGCCATGCCAAGGGGATCGGATCAGACCATGGGGATGGAGATCACCGGATGGAACAGGGCCATGAGATCCTTGGGCACCGCGCACCGGAGATCGCCCGCGATGACCGCAAACAGGGCTGGCATGCAGAGCGGTCTGAGGTCCTTCCTGCCGTTCCCATCGCCACCCTCCTCGTGGATCGCTGGCCGCAACGGACCGTCGCGTCGCACAAGCGCCTGGTGGATGTTTTTGGCAAAGCAAATGCAAAGAGACCTGCCATTTTAATATTAGAAATATGAACAGCAAATATGCCAACCAAAATTTTGATTTGAAACTGTATGATAGACAATAACATGTCTAAAATGTTTTTTATCTCCAGTTTTTGAATTGTGCAAGTATTAGCATGCGCTGCAAATTGAAAGATTTAAGTTGGATCCTGTCAATCTATTCCAAAATATATTGATGTTCTTCAACTCAAATAAAGGTGTCTATCTGCAGTAAAACAACAAATTAATCTGCACATGGTGTGACTCAGATTTTCACTAAAGCATGCATAGTATCCCATACCGGTTCATGTCTACTACTTCTGGTGCCTTTCTTTCTTATCTCTTTGCTGATTGATGCTCCTTCTGCTTGGTTAGCAACTCCTCTCCTTCTCATGCCAATTTTTCTTCCTTCGTACTGTTGTAGAATATCAAAGTTCATGAAGTTCACAGCTGCCTAACACACGCAACTCGTTAGCTAGATGGAAAAACAATGAATTTTGTAAGTGATACTGAAACGGATGCAGGGCTAGCAATACGCAGATCTGGATCCTGGAGTACACAACCTAGCTGAAGAAAAAAAGATTGAAAGTAGAAACGTACAGAGAAGAAGGCTCAGTATCGGGCGTTGACCTTCTCTCCGTACTCGCTAGGGCCGGCACCAGCTGCTGCTCAGCCTGCCTGCAGGGGCGTCGCGCGCTACCGTGTTGCTCGCCCCGGACCTCCACCTCCCCTTGTGCCGCCCGAAGCTAGTACTGGAGTCAGGTACGGGGCCGGGCCGGCGGCCAGATGCCGCCGCTGCCGGTAGTTGTACAGTCGAGGGTCGAGATCCCGTCGTGCGCCTGCCATCGGCGGCTAAAAGATACACAGAGAGAGGAGGTGAGGCAAAAGAGAGAGAGCATAGGTACGATAGAAGTGGGAGCGGTCAGGCGACGTACCTGCGAACCGAGGCGCGCACCGGCTGGTCGCCGCCGGACTCGTGGTCGACGCTGGCGTATCTGTCCTCGCCTCTTCCGCTGCTGCGTGAGGGAGAAACGGTGCCGCCTTCACACTCAGCGCTACATGGCCGCGGCCTCCCCATCCGTTGGTCCGGTGATGTAGCGGACCCCTCCTGTGCAGACGGACGACCACCCTCCGCTCCTCAATCTCAGTCACTCGGAGGCCACGACCTGGTACCCTGCCTCCATGCCTGCCTCTCCCTTCTTCGCGCGCGGCGCCGGCGGACGGGCTGGAGGGTGGTGCGGGCCGGGGATCTGCGCAGCGGCGGGGGGGGGGGGGGGGGGGCGGGATGGGCTGGGCGTCGGCGGCCGGGCTGGATGGAGGTGGGAGCTGGCTGGGCGTCGGCGGCCGGGCTGGATGGGGGGGAATGAGGAGGATTAGGCATCTAGGGTTAGAGGTTGGTATATGTACAAAAGGACCGACTTGCAATTTCCGGGAAGTGGAGGGGCGTTTGTGCAAAAGTATCACGAGCACTGTTCAACACTGTAGATGAACAGTACTCGGGGCGCTGAGAGCTCGCGATTTTGCTCATCTTTCATATACTTAGTAATGAATGAACTATGAATGAATATACTGCATTCAGTTAATGGAAAGTTAAGGACGTGAGGGCTAAGGCAAAACAATGTAGTCTATTGTTGTTCATCAAGGAAGAGTGGGCTGGGCAAAGCTTCATGTGTTCTTCTTCCTTGGTGTATGTACATGTGTGTGTAGTTTGTGTTTATGAGAAATACACAAGTGAGAGTTCAGAGTTAGAGAAGTAGAAGAAAAAGCGGCGCTGCGAGATGCAGCGCCAACAATTGGTATCAGAGCCTTCCGCTCTTGGTTCTTGTGGTGGTGGCGCAGGGGGAGATGACGCGGCCAAGGCGACGGCGCGGTGGACTCCATGTGAGATGGAGGCCGGCCGGCGGCGCAAGAAGGGCTGGTGGCGGCGTGATGTCGCCGACGGCTGGTTGCGGCGAGATGCCGCTAGGAGAAGGCGGTGTGATGCCGCTACGAGGAGACCGTGGCGTGATGCTGCGATTACAAGGCAATGGCGGTGCGATGCCGCTGTAGCCGACAACGGTGCCAGCGGCGAACTCCATGCGATGTGGAGGTCGACGACGCGAGGAGAAGGCTGTCAGCGGTGTGATGCCGCTAGCAGCCGGTTGCGGTGCGATGCAGCGAGGAGGAGATGGTGGTGTGATGCTGCCACAAGAAGGCGGCGGCGCGATGCCGTTGCGAGAGGAGACGGTGTGATGCCGTGGTGAGAGGACATGGCGGTGCGATACCATTGGGTGTCGCCGGCGGCGCGATGCCGTCCGGCGCTAGGAGCGGTGGTGTGAGGCTGACATGAAAAGCATGGTTTTCACATTCAGTGAAATTTCATCGAAATTCACTGAATTTCAGTGATTTCAGCAGGCACCGAAATAATTACCTTTCGGTCAAAATATTTCAGCAATTTCAGTACTACACAGGAATTTAAAAATTATTTAAAATTCTTTTAATTTTTCCAAATATTTAAATGAATTTTAAGAGAAAATTTTGCTCATTTGGCTGAAACGAAAACTGAAATGACTGAAATTCACTGAATTTCAGTGATTTCAGTAGTGGCCGAAAATTTTCCGATACTGAAATTTAAAACCATTTGAAAAGATGATGGCGAGATGCTGTCACGAGTTGACGGCGGTGCGATACAGCTGAACGGCGGCGTGAGGCCTCCATGAGATCGCCGTGAAGCTAGTCGACGGTGGTGTCCTGAGTGGTGTGATGCCATTCTTAAGATGGGTCCCTGCGACGGTGAAGGAAGACGTGCGTGGCCAGTGGTGTGATGCCGCTATAGAACGTGCGAGTGAAGGCCGATGGTCTGGACTGTGGATCGTCCACTGCATGTTCATGCTGCTGTTTGCGGCAAGATGGGCGGTGGTCTTGGCGTTGCGAAGGCGTCATCCGAGCCATGTCAAGATTAGGAGAAAAAATGTTAGGATTAATCTTGACATGTGCATAAGTATTAGCGTTAAGTCATTAGGAAAGTTAGCAGGTTAGTTGCCGCATGCAGCGAGTCGCTAGTGCATGCAAGAGGCAAGTCGTGGAGTTAGTTGGTGCCTTGAGAAAAGGCCGTAGATGCTGGGCGTGGAGTGAGTTTAGGATCAGTTTAGTGGAGTAGTGGGTTAAGGAGTTAAGGTAGTGGCGTGAGTAGCTAATCTTGGTGTATATATACTGCATTCAGTTAATGGAAAGTTAAGGCCGTGAGGGCTGAGACAAAACAATGTAGTCTCTTGTTGTTCATCAAGGAAGAGTGGGCTGGGCAAAGATTCATGTGTTCTTCTTCCTTGGTGTATGTACGTGTGTGTAGTTTGTGTTCATGAGAAATACACAAGTGACAGTTCAGAGTTAGAGAGGTAGAAGAAGAAGCGGCGCTGCGAGATGCAGCGCCAACAGGAGGGCCAGACGTGGCGGCGACCTGCAGGGGTGGGTTGGCGAGCACGGACGTGAGCGAGGAGGTGGGGGGCCGGCCGGCGGCGGCGACCTGCAGGGGTGGGTTGGCGAGCACGGACGCGAGTGAGGAGGTGGAGGGCCGGACGCGACGGCGACCTGCAGGGGTGGGTTGGCCAGCACGGACACGAGCATGGAGCTGGGGGCCGACCGGCGGCGGCGACCTGCAGGGGGGGTTGGCGAGCACGGACGCGAGCGAGGAGGTGGGCGGCCGGCCGGCGGCGGCGACCTGCAGGGGCATGGGCGGCGAGCAGGAGTGCGGCGGCGGCCAGCAGGAGGGCGGCGGCGGCTCCGGCCCGCACCAGGGACGAGCAGAAGAGCTAGAGCGCGTCGCGGAAGATTCAGGTGGTGTTTTTCTTCGCGCATCCTCTCTCGATTGTCCAGCGCGCTGTTGCCCACGCCCAAGATATGCCGCTTTCGGTCCAGCTTCTCCCAGCGCGCTGGACAACTTTTGCAGCGTGCTAGATTATGCAGTTTCTGCTGGAGCGCAGCTTTTAGCCCCGCGCGCTAAAATGGAGGTTTTCTGTGCGCGCAGCATATATAGTCTCTGTTGGAGATGGTGTAAGAACATGCAGGTCGCTGTTCTTTTCGCTGAAGCAATTCACCCAGTAGACGCAGTTGGCCTTAAGTCCAGACCCGCTCGCGGAGCTGGAAGCCGCAAAATTGGAGTTGCCGAGGAGGAAAGTTCGATCCCCGATGGAGCACGTCTCGCGCCAGGACGGCGGCTCCGACGAGAAATCCATCCTATAGACGCGGAGCTCCCTGGGCGGTCGACGCAGAGTCCGTGGAACACGATGTTGACTAGGAACAGGTCATTGCAGGACTCGACGAGGTAAGTAGCCGTAATGCCATCCGGGATGTCGATGCAGGGTACGGCAATGGCGCCCAGCCGCGCCTCCTCCTGCTCCGAGCCATCCTCCTGGCGTGGAACTCCAGCGTGCCGAGGAAGCCGTTGAACTCGAAGAAGAAGAAGAACCTGCCGTTGATGGCAGCGACATCGAATAAGTTTCTCTTCCTTGGGGGAGATCGGTACGCCTCCGGGAGGTCGTAGCAGCCGATGTTGTAGTCGTGGCGGCCGCGGGACCACCGGAGACCCTGCTGGCCAACACGGCAGAACCACATCGCCGGATTCTGCAGGTCGAAGACGAGGACGCCGCAGCCAGGGGCAACCACGCGATCGGATAAGATGCACCTGCACTGCTTCGGAAGCTCGTCGTCCCCGAGAGTCGGAAGCTCGATTCTTGATCCGTCCTGAGGGTTCAGAAGATAGGTTCCTGCATCGTCGTCTGATGAGGAGTTGGAGGAGCTCACGATCAGGACCCAGCCCTGCAGCGTCGCCAAGCTCTTGCTGTACTCCAACGGAGTAACATCGTCAATCTTTTGGTCAGGCAAGCTGAAGACCTTGTGCGACGGACGATCTGAATCTGTCTGTGCAATCACCAGAACCGCCGGGTATGCCATGGACATGTTCGAGTCCTCTGCCAAATCCACCGTTGACATGATGCCTCTCCACGGAAAGCACAAAGCCCTGCAACCACGGATCTGCCGGGAACAGGGTGTTGCGTGACATATATCTTTCGCAATTTCTTTTTCCTGGTCGACCACGATCTGGACGATCGCGTGCTCACTGCTCGCGTCCGCGCGATCTGGATCCAACGGCCGCTCCCCCACGACCGTTTCCGCCGGGTGCAGTTACGCGTGTGCGGACAGCATTTCGCCTGGCCTGTTCAAATTTTGAAACCCGTGCCACCGCTACCTCATCCGTTCCCCTCCCTCTTCACCTCCCGCACCGGCGACTCGCCGGCGATTCCGGTCGGATTCGCCGCCGTTCTCGAGCCCGCCGTCGCCGAGTCCGCCGTCCCCGAGCCTCCCGTCGCCGAGCCCGCCGTCCCCGAGCCCTCCGTCGCAGAGCCCGCCGTTGCCGAGTCCCCCGTCGCCGAGCCCCCCGTCGCCGAGACCGCCGTCTCCGAGCCCCCCGTCGCCAAGCACGCCGTCGCCGAGTCCCCCCGTCGCCGAGCAAATGTAGGTTTTACATCTCTGGCTTCTAGGATTTTCATTTTTCGAGCAGATCTGGTCGCTAGCCATGTAACTTTTTCGATTCAGTTTTTGGTTCAGTGGTGTAAACACGATTGACTAGCTGATTTTGCTTCGGGGAAGTAAGATTCAGGGGCACCTTTCACGTAGTACGATACTTGCAGTTTAGTTGTGTTTGGATACAATCTCTCCACGTAGTACCTCAAGTATATGAATTCTGTGTGTTGTTTTGTGTTATCTGGTAGTCACAATCATGAAACTAAACCTGCAATAGTACATGTTCTAGATGTAAGCTTATTTTTTGTGTGCAAAATCCTTTAAGCATGACAGTGGTGCTGTTGTAGGTGATAACTGCTTTTTTTGGGTGCTGATAATGGTGCAAATATAATGTTTATCTGGTACTCACAAGCTTGAAACTAAACCTGCAGTAGCCTATGTCCTAGGTGTAAGTTTTTTTGTGTGTGCAAAATCCTTTTTCAAGCATGACAGTGGTGTAGATGTAGGTGATAATTAACTGTTGTTGTTTTGGGTGCTACAATGGTGCAAATGTAATGTTATCTAGTAGTAGTCACAAGCTAGAAACTAAACCTGCAGTAGCCTATGCCCTAGGTGTAAGATTTTTTTTGGGTGTAAAATCCTTTTTAAGCATGACAGTGCTCTAGATGTAGGTGATAACTGCTGTTGTTTGGGTGCTATAATGGTGCTGATAGTGGTGCAGATGTAAATATGAATCTGCTTTTTTGTTTTTTTTTGGCTGGGGCTGATAATGGTGCTGATAGTACTGTAGATGTAAGCTTTTTTTGTGCCTTTTTTCCTGCAAATCCATTAGCATGACTGAAAAAGCGCATAGCGGTTGTAGATGTAAGTTATTGTTCTTTTCTGGATAATCCGTAAGCACGAACAAAATCATGCATCAGTTCATGTTATAGATATAATTTGTAATTGTCATGCTGTCCATTTTCACAATGTAAATTTTGTCTAAATGTTGTTTGCTCCAGTACCATATTATTCTACATGTGCAGTACATGTTACTACTAAATTATTTCCCCATTTTGTTCTTTTTTTTTGTTTTAATGAACTATAGAACCAATGGCTTATGTCGTCGAGTCTAGGAGGCCAGCTGTGTCGCGTGTTGTTCTGGACTACCTTAGGGTCATGCCTGGGCCTGTCAATGATGTTTTTGTAGTGAAGAATTGTTCACGGTTCAGCAAAGATGGGATTTTCGCTGCGCTTCATGTCATCAAGAAAATGCTGGGAAGTGATTTTATATATGCTGTGAACCATACCAGGGAGGCCCAGCTTGTCATTAGGTGCACAGCCCCTGCTGATGCTGAGTTACTAGACACCGAAAATGTTCAGTTTAAGTTTGACCACCAGTACATCAAGATTTACAAGCTAGTTTCAATTAGCAGTGTACCACAAGGTGAAGATACTCCTTACGAGGTACCCATGGAATCATTTCGTGCTCATACAGAGGGAAATACACTGCTAGGTTACCCTGCAGGGTACGGTGGAGATTCACAAAACATAGAGAGTCACATAAACCCAGAGATGTCAAGAAGTGCTATGAGAATCTTAGGGATAGAGCAAGGGCCAGTAGAAAACATCATCAAAGTTATCATCAAATTCAGCATGTCCCCTGCAGATTTTGTATACGCACTTCGCGCTGTACCGGTCCTCGCACGCAACTATACTTAGGTTGTCGACCAGGATGGTACACTGCTAAGGTATGGTTTCTTGGGGACAAAACCTTCTGGAGTCGACTGCACTTCACCATCACTGCCGCTTTCTGCACTAGACAAGGTTCGAGCAGTTTCAGAAGCTACCCCTGTCTGCATAGTAGCCCCTTCTTCCAAGTTTACATCAATCCCAACGCCATATGGAGCAGTTACAGTTGGGCCCTCTGCACCATGCGAACTACCAGGCATATCATCCACAAACGGGATGTTAAGATCAATCCCAGCAAAGGCTCCACCTTCCATCCTTTCTTTTTTTGTACTCTCCAGAAATAAAACAAGAACAGTATTACAATAGTGAAAAATCAGGTTATATTTTTACTTCCGGCTCAAAATAAACATGCATTTTTTAGGCCTAATACTATTATATTGCTTACAAAACAGAGCTCTCTCTAACTTTACTTTTGTTTTATCTTAATTCAGGTTCAAGGATTTTGTCAGTCCAGCTGCTCAGTACGTTCTGAAAAACAAAATGTAAGAGAAGATTTTTTTGCAACAAGAATTTACTTCTTTTATTTCAATGTCAGCACCATTTTTCCAGCAGTTTTCATTGATGTAAGAACTGGTTAGTTTTCAGAAAGTTACAACAAATTCAGTTCCAACAAGTTGTTACTATTCTTCCTTTTATGGCAGTAGCAGTTGTATACCAACACCATATGAAAGTTGCTGCACAACTAAAACAATTTGCATCCCTAACTTTTATTTCATCTTCGGTTCATTTATCTTACTATGTAACACTTAGATACAACTATACCACTGCAAGTTCTATCATAAACACATGGTACCTATGGCGTCAGTAGTTACTGGTTACTGTTAACAACATCATGATCTAATGGCGTCAGTAGTACCTATGGCGTCAGTAGTTTTATGTCAGTAAAAAAATTCAGTTTACATCTACTTAATGTTGTTTGCCAAGAAACCAAGCAAAATTCAGTTTACATCATGATCTAATGGTTATGTTGTTTGCCAAGAAACTAAGCAAAATTCGTGCTAAGCAGTTCATTTTTTTACATCTACTTACACCAAGATAGAAAATCAAAAAGAGAATTGCCATGTTATTCTTGATCAAATTTTCTCTGACAAGTAACTATCTCTACATGTTTTTTGCAGTGATGTAAATCCCAGAACAATCTTGTAGTTCATAGCGGTAAGAAGCTCATGGCAAATTGAAGAAACATGATGAATCTGGGGGCGAGGTGCAGGGAGGGGAAGAACAGATGTTTCCCTTTTGAAGAACTTACAGATTTTTCTATCTGAACTTGAAGTAGCTTCTGTCTACTGAAAAACCTTCGTTTATCAGATCTTTTTCCCTGGAAACTTTACTTTTCTGGTGCTGGAGATGCTACTTTGGTGAGATCTGTCTTCTTTCTGAGATTTTCTCGTGCTGGGATGTTTTTGTTCTTGCAATTATGGGAAGAGGGGGGAAAGGGATGTGCAGATCGTGGCTGGTATATCAGGGATGTAATTTTCTCTGTGAATCCATGGGATTTGGTGGGGGCGAGCTCCAGCGGCGGCGGCTATGGTGGTTGGACGGAGGAAGAAGGAAGCACCTGGGGCTCGCAAACCCTTGCGGTCCTGCTTTTATGGTGTCTGGGCTTGGGTTTCGTCCCGCCAGAAAAAGAATTAATTGCGCGGGACCTGGGGATCGAGCGCGGGACGTCTCTTTTCGCGCGGGATGTCTCCTTTCCGTTTCTGGCCTGGCGCGCGCAGATCCCTTCCTTTTTGGGTATGTCGGGACTGACCTCGCTATAGGCTGGAACGTGGTCGACCACGACGTAGCAACGTCCTATATCTTTACTATTAAAGCAGAGTCCGTGATATGGTGTCACACGTCCTGTTATTTACCACCAAATGCCACCACCCATGAATGGATAAACTTACGTGCATACTCAACAGAATTCTTACTAACAAACCATCGTTTTAGCGAATGGCTAACAACCATTGTTTATCTAAACAGACATCCATACGTGCAACCATAATGGGAAAGAGGACGAGGGCACTGATCGATCGGCCGGCCGGTGGTGAGATACGGCGCTGCAAGTCGAGGAGGAGAGGCAGGAGGCGGTGTCACGCACTCACGCTGCAAGGTGCTGCTCCGCCACCAGCCCACCGCCGTCTCCACCCCCGCGCCGCCGTGCCACGGCCACCGCCCGCGCCCAGGCCATTTCTGGCGTCACCACCACCACGTCCACAGCCAGCGAGCTCACCTCCGTCGCCCTACTCCGGAGGCTCGAGAAGAAGGGCCTCGCCGAGATGGCCATCGAGCTCGACGTTTTTTACCTCAAGGGCGCCACCACCGAGCTCTGAAAATTGACGCTGCGGGCGCGCATGCCGCGGAAGGGACCCAACCAGGCCTGCATCGAGGCAGCGGGGCTGCTCGCCTCCATGTTCCCTGCATCTTCGCCGCCGCTGGGAAGACGCCGCAGCTCCTCCACCTCGCCGAAGGCGCCTTGTACAGTCTTGCACTGACCTCCTCTCATCGTGGCGTCCCCGTCCTTAGGAATTCCGCACCTCCTCTGCGATGCGCTGCAACCTCCACCGATGCCCTTAGCCCCGTGATAGCCAAGGTCTGCTTCTAGCCGGCGACCGTCATCAGCGCATTCACGGAGGTCTGTGACTCGGCGCCATCCCCCGGTCACCCCTGTGCGCTATGAATGTTTCTTGCAGTGTGCAGCGAGCTACTAGCCTACAAGGTATTCCCCGCAAGCTTGGCATTGATGGTTGATGGATTCCTCAGCTAGGTATTTTTTTCTGACGATCTCAGCAGGGTATTCTTCCCAAGTAGTTCTCTAGATTAATTCGCATTTCCCATGATTAGATCAGGCCATTGGAAAACTATAATAATTTTTATTTGAAGTGATGGAGAGTGATCTGGTCGACTTAATGGAGTCCGAAGCCACCGCCAACAGAAGCTCACGCTCGCGGTCTTCTCGGGGCCAGAAGCGGCGAACGGCGCCGACGAAGGCTGGGTCGCGTTCCCAACGGACAACGACGCTCCCAAGGCGATGACCTCAGCGTGGCAGACGCGTGCGGCGGAGCCCGGAAAGCGGACTTTGAGCTGGCGCTGGTGGAGACAGCGTGCGGCGAGCAACTTGTCACGGCAAGCACCGGCGGTGGGCGGTGGGCTGGACCCTCTGCTCCTGCACGGGATGTACGACCCTCGGCTCCTGCACGAGATGTTCGAGTTAGTGAGTTACGAACTTACGGCCAGCCGCCGCCCCAAACCACGTGAGCGCGCATGCGCCAACGTCCTGGAGCGCGAGCAGCGCGGCACTCCTGCCCTCCACGCCCTTCCTGGCGCTCCCTGGCCTCGACGGCGCGGTGGTCGACGGTGCCTGTTCGTGGCATCGCTGGCTGTACCGCCACCGGTGTACGTGCAGATGGTGGAGATGGAGAGGAAGCAGCATATGATGGCGCAGGAGCAGCGAATGCGGGCGCTGTACTGGCAGGGCGGGATGCAAGGACAGGCCGGCGTCAACGGGCTCGCCGTCGGCGTTGGAAGCGTGTTCGCGTGGAACACCTCTATGCCCATGCCCATGGCCTACCACGGAGCCGGCGGATACTACTACTAGGAGAAGCAGAGCAGCAACATATGCCCATTTGTCAAATCGTCGCTGTTGTTTGTGGAGAGCGTCCGTGATTTCTTACGAAAATATCATACTATTGGAATCAATTTGATCATGCTCGATAGCTGGAGTAATGCGACCAAGATCGATCGTGAGCGGCGGAAATTGGAAATATGAGTATAAAATGCAGTAAACTATTTATATGGTACCAGTTCTTTTTCCCATGGTGCCTGGCCTGGTGATCATCTTTGACACTTGCCATTTGCTGGTGTAATCTTCAGAGTATGGTGATACGAGCTCGTTGATGAGGTTGTCCAGTTCTTTGCTCGGCTACCATGAATATTACAGAGCAATTTACCGCTCACGTTAAAAAGAGAAGGTTGTACACATGTCGAGTAAGCCTATGATGTCAGATGTTACTACTTCTAATGCAAACCTACATAATAAGTGTGCTGAACTGCATCTTGGAAAACTACTAGGATAACCTCACAAAGATGATTTTGTCATTTGCTTCAGTCTTAGGCCTATGCGTTTGTCATTTGGTTGTTTGTGCCACTACATCTTGTTGGAAAACTACTAGCGGCAAATAATAAAACAGCAAAGAAATGAGTGTCTAATAGGGCGAGGGTCAAACTAAAGAAGGGGAAATCGGATAGTACCCAGGTAAACTGGGGCAAAAAAAAAATCAAATTCCCCTTGCATGATCACTTTGACGTTTTCGTCACAGTATATCACATTCTCTCTACTGCTGCCATGTAAATAAACACAAGCACTAAAAGCGTTTGGTCAGATTTCAGATCATTGATCTGAAGTTGAAACCTCCAGGTATATAGTGTATTCCATATATAGCAGGTGTCTCATGCTTTAGAAGAGCTCCATAAGTTTTGAATCTTACCGATCTTTGCATATCGTGTATTTAGAGTAGCATTCGTGTCCAGAGCTTTGGTTTTTTTTTTTTTCCTCTGAAATTGTAGAGTTCCAGTTCAGAATATTGAATTTTGTATGCCCTGTGTTAATCACTTCACAAACCGAATATTCTTTTATAGAATAGTCTCAGTCTAGAATATTGATTTTGTATGCCCTGTGTTTATCAATTCACGAACCGGTTAATCCTTTAAAGAAGAACCTCAAGTTTCAGAAATAAGGCATGGAAGTTTCACTAGTGATTAGTAATTATTAGCTCTTACCGATAGCTACTGTTCGTGGTAAAAGTGTTCTGTTTTACTTCTTGTGAGCTGCACATTGCTTGTGAAAATAAGTCCTTATCAGATTAGCATAGCACATGCACATAATTAAAGCCCAATAAGATGGATATATCATGTATTTGTCGTTCTATTAAATAGACTCCTGAAGACATGACTGAAGGTTAGATCCAGGAACTCCTACTTCCTAAGTAAATCCAAAACTATTTTAGAAATGACAGAATATGTGGTGTTGACAGAATGCAGAGTACATAATCCAAAGTCATAATAAAAAATATCATGAAGACCTGTACTTAGATGCAGTTGAACCGGCACTTGCACTTAGCTTCTAGATTTTCTTATGAGATTGTGATTGACTAGCTAAAAACAATTACCTGGGATGATATCTGTTTGCCTCCATAACAACTTGTTCTGAACTTTGCTCTGCATGAACAAACCAGAGGCTCATTTTCTCCTTCGGCAGCCAATTGTAGTGATGGATAACAGTGAGGAACAAAATGTTGTTCGTATGGGGCGAGCGTAATTTTTGTTATGATGGTAGTAGACTCAAATTGCAAGTAAATGTAAAGCAAAAAATGTAACAGAGGCTTGGTTTTGTTAAGATTGTTTCTTTACTATTAACTTACATTATTCCAAATGGTGTGCGATGATATGTTGTAACGTGTACTTGCTAAGTTGTGTGTTTTAATATTTATACCTATGTAATGTCTAGATGTAATATATTCCTTTTATCCAAATAAAAAACTAGCTAATGTGTATGCTAAAAAATCATCCGGGTTGGATAATTAAGTTATAGGATAAGGGTGGTGATGAGAAAAGATGAAGAATAAAGGAGCATGCCGATGATGGTAAATAAAAACGAAAATGACATGAGCAAGCGACATGACATGGCGAGCAAAGCCATCTCCAGGATAGAAACTAAGTAGAATATTTGGCAATAAGATATATTCTAGGGGCTAATACCTTTTGTGCATATGATGTTGAATTGTACTTCTTTCTTCAAATGAAATTTAAGAAAGGAGGAAACTTCTTCTTTTTTGGAATGTGGCTATCCCTTTCAAATTTCGTTGCACATAAATTTCTCGGATGTATTGTTTTACATATGCAACAAAAAATTGCTCCGTTGCAACGCACGGGCATTCAACTAGTATATAGAGAGAGGGCGGTGATCTCCTGAGTCGTCCTGATTCCAAATTGAAAAGAAACAGTTACTACTAACTGAAGTTGGAATCGGGGCTGACTCCAACAGGTATAGTTCACTCCTAATTTTCAGAACTAATTTTTTGAGAGGAGTCCGCACGAGAAAGGGGTGGGATGGCGGTATCAGGAGTTCAGGATTAGAGGAATTGCTCCGGTGATCCCTTTATGCTACAAAATTCAAAAATTATGTTTACAAATATGAACAGTATAAAAATCGTGACGTACTCAATCATGTAACCTATAAACGCGTAAAATCTCCATTTGAAATACTTTGATTCTAAGCTACGCAAGAAAATTAAAAAAAAGTATGATTTGGTGTGGTGAACAGTTATTTTTTCAAAGCTCCAAACTTCATTTCCCCAGAATTTAAAGAATACAGCGTTGCGAATTCACATGCTTGTAGAGTACATCATTAACTATATATAGACATTTTTAGGGCTTTTGTGTACTAACTAAAGTCAGAATCGGAGACTCGGACAGGTGTAGGTCTAAGTATAGTGAATACTTTATACTTGAAGGGGTTGGCGTGCTTTGTTGCGCCCGAGTGTATTATTGCAGTGATAATTATATGACATGCTAGTCTGACTAAAAGTTAGTGGATTATGCAAGATGGGGTTCAAATCCAAAGCCTTCTCAAACAAATTTCTAGACGAGGCAAGGCAGATGGCTACGTGTGCGGCCGGGCTGGTCGAGGTGTGGCCGGTTGTAGAGCTAGCGTGCGTCGATCGTGT
Organism: Poa pratensis; assembly: GCA_947311845.1. Lineage (NCBI taxonomy): Eukaryota > Viridiplantae > Streptophyta > Magnoliopsida > Poales > Poaceae > Poa > Poa pratensis. Next base: position 20,157,146 of record CAMZMU010000048.1, read on the forward strand.
ACGTGCTTGCAGTGAAGGAGGAGGTACCGTGAGGAAGGGGAGGAGAGGGGGCCGCTCATTGGCTCACCGATCAGAGCTACGGATGGGAGGCGATGGTGCACGCGTGCCGGAGGAGAGTGACCGCATCCCTTGAGACCGAATCCCTCCCGATTCATGGTGTCCTCGAGGAGTGGTGGTATATTTGCAGCTGAACCGGTTAGAGTTGGTAGAACTGCCAAATTCAAGGCCAAATCAATGGCAGAGGAGGAGGAGCGGTTGTCACAGGAGGAGAGACGTGAGTACAACATGGAACTTCCGAGTTACAGTTGGCGTGCTCACATTAGCCTTTCTGTCTTACAGCTGCAACCTAAGTGTTGTATATTTGATGTTATTTTTTAAGCAAAATTTACATCAAGAGCATCAAGAGCAGCTAGTGGAGTAAGATTTTGACCCTCAAATGGCGTAGAAAATAGTTATGGCCTAAGATAAGACAGCTAGTGGAAATCTTACAAGAGAGGGACGATGCGTGGAAGACAAAACATCGCTAAGTTTTGTATTCAGTTGAACAAACGAATAATATTAGTCTAATTTTATGCATCTTCGTTCTTCGTCGTGCGGCTCGGAAGAGCGATGGAGACGACTTCCCATGCGCACATCAAGTCGTGGATCAAGTAAAGTTTTCGTCGGTCCGGGAGGGGTGCAGCAGCGGCGGCGCGTTCTCTCCTCGCGTAAGTAATGGTAGTTGTTTGGTTCCTCAGAGATCTGGTTGTAATATTCTCATTTTGTGGAATGCATTATACCCAGTGTTCCTGCTAATAGACTTGAAATCTTTTCGGCAAAAGAAATAAACATAAACAAGCAGGAAGCAATAAGGGTTTGCCACGTGGAGCAACCAGGGGGCTTTATTTGTAGGGAGCTTAGATATTGAGTGATTTAAGCTACACAAGTTGGTTTAATCTGTATGTTTCTAGAAAAATCACCCACTAGTCCAACCTTGTGCATTCGTTAGCCATGGAAGTTGAATCTACCTGAGTGTCGAGTTTGGACTATCCGGCCACTCCCAAACTAGAATGGCCAGCCTGCTACCTATGCCCAAGATTTGGGCGCTGCCCGTGTACCCTTTCAGTTGAGATTACATAAATTCTACCCCTTCCTCTCTCTGTTAGGTTAGACATGAAAACTTTGAGCCTTAATTGCCAATTCTCCAAGCGGAGTCGGAGACCCGTCGCATGGTTTTCAAGACATGTTCTAGTTGCAACTAGCTAATCTTTCCCAACTGCACTCTATTGGGACGGTGTACGGGACGAAATCGGTTTTCCAATTTCAGTGAGTCGCTTGAGTTATGGGTTCCCAATGTTTATGCATTGGCGCTTGTAACTTCATGCATACTTGCTATTTATCCCAATTGTTGTTAATTTCTTTTGTTTTTTTGTGTTCCTCGCTTTCCTATCGAGATTTAGGTTCCTAGGATTTGACCTTTATTTTGTGATCCCCATCCTCATCCGGACATGGTATTTTGGGTCATAAGTTTAGATGCACCCACTATATATATAAAAAACATTTTAAAATATCAAAAAATCTGGAAAAAATCGGATGACCATCCACACATTTTATGTCCATACACAAAATTTCGCGAAAAATACATTTTTTGTGTGGCTTGCTTAAAAAGACAAAATATGACTGGTACAAAGTCTTCTTGAAACACCGAAATTTGTCTTCTTACACGAAGTACACAAAAATGTCTTTTCCCCGTGAAACTTTACATACTAACATCGAATGTCCCGGTGTATATCTAGAAAAAATGTTTGATTTTTTTTTGACATTTTAAATACGAATTTTGCGTAGTGGGAGCATATGCTCGGATGACCCAAAAGTTATTTCCGATCCTCTTCCCCTCCATTGCTAGCCTTTGTTAGCGCCAAATTTGAATTCAGATCAATTCAGAGTTTCTGGTGAGTATTTGTGTGTCTAGAGTTAGATTGGATCTTGAATCAAATTGAACGGTCCGATCGGCCTCGCCGTGTCGCGCCCGCGCGTCTAGACTCTAGAAGCATCCCGGTACCCAATCCCAACCAAGTCAGGTCACCATTTCGTGCTTTAATCAAAACGCAAGCCAACCACCCCGTAATCAAACAACTCCTTCCGATTGAAATTCGAACGGAAAGCGAAGCCGCACACAGTCCAATTCGTAAACAGTAAGGCGTCCGTCTCCGACGGCCTTTACGTACAGTACAGGTTCTATAAATTAATCTGCACCTGACGCCACCACCCCCACCCAGAGAGAAAACGAAGAACGCGACGAACCGTACTCTCTATCCCGGAAGAACAGGCGGAGGCGACGAGAGAGACACAAGGTAATCCTCTTGATCAGATCGATCGAGTTCCCGGCCAAACCCACGCTAGCTAGGTATTGCTTGATTCGGCCGACGAGTTTTGGCGGTTCCTCTGTCTGTGCCTGCTTTTTAGATAGGATTCTCGGGGTTCGATTCCTGGATGCGCTGTTCTTGGCTGCTAGTATCATTGATCTAGGACCGATTCATCTCGTCGGATCAGTAGGCTGGTTGTGCCTGACGCTCGACGGCGAGGGATTAGCGTGCCTGAATCCATGGGTGGTTACGGGCGATTAGGGATGAGTGAGTGAGTGAGTGGTTTCGTTAATACTGAAGACGAAGTAATCGACGATTGCCCATAAAGGAGGATCAGATTAGGGAATTCGTGTAGCCCTGGACTTTACGCCATGATTTTGCCTCTGCCGTGTGGCCTTGCTGCCGAGGTTTTCTTAGCCATCGTTGCAAGCTGGACGCTTGGCCGACACGACAGGATTGCTTAGTACAGGGGGATAGCATGTCAGCAGTAATTCAAGATGGCGATGGCGGTTGCAGTAGAAACCCTTCTAAGACCATGAAAACACATTTTTCTGTTGTGTAGATACATTTTTTCCTTCAGGGAAGCTAGGATGGTTGGAAGACAGAGAGCTAATTCATTACAAAAATCATCTTTCTGATGCGTAGATAGGGTTTTTAATTAATTTCATTAAGCAAGGAAGCTAGGATGGTGTCAAGGCAATTGCTTACAAAAAAAATTAACAGTAATGGAAATTCATCTCTATGTTGCTTGATAAGCATCTCAATTGACCACCACTTGTCGAGACAATTGCACAAGGTTTATTGATGAGCAGACGCGTGTAAGGATAAGAAATTAATGGGGACTTGCTTGCTTCATTCCCATTCTTTGTTCACCTTGCAGCAATGACATTAGTCCAGTCTGCCCGGCCGGCTGGTCTCATACTAGTTTCTCCATACAAGCTATGGAAATAATATGTGCAACTTTAGATTCTCTGTCACATTTATGCTTGTTTAGGGCTGTATTTATATCGTCAGGGAATACCTACTGAAAAGGGGAGTGACTCAATCAGGAAAATAATAATGAAGAAGTCGGTGTCAAGGTTTGATCATGGGGACTTAAGTGCTAAGGGGGTCCTCTTTCCACAAATATTGTGCTTGTTTGATGATGCTCAGTGCCTGTCTACGGCATCTGTTCCAAATGATGGAATGGGCACCTAAATCGTTCTTTAGGTTATGATGAGTGCTTATCATAGTCAGGAGAGTTATATTTTGTTACTGATCTCAGTTGGTGAAATGCTACGGTGGTTTAAGATGTGTTCTTGACGTTGTCAGATACTCATATAAATCCTGTCTTGCAATCATGCTATGTTGCACAAAAATAGCATTAATTTGTGATGGCTATCGGCCTTTGTGCATCAGACACATTGATGATTATGTTTTAATCTTTTTTATCAACGACTGTTCATTCTTGATATTGGTGTTCTGTAGAATGGCGCAAAAAGAGGCAGAAGAAACCGTCCACGCACCTGAGGCACCGATATTGTGCATCAATAACTGTGGCTTCTTTGGCAACCGGATGACGGAGAACCTATGCTCGAAGTGTTACAGGGACACTGTTAAGACCAAGACAGTGGCCGCCGCGGTGGAGAAGAAAGCCGTCGTCGCATCGTCGCCCAAACCTTTGGTGGCCGAAATCAAGGATGAAGAGGCCTCTGCTTCAGTCAAAGATGGGAAGCAAGCAGCCGAGGAGGAGCCACCGAAGCCGCCCAGCAACCGCTGCCTGTCGTGCCGGAAGAAGGTCGGGTTGACAGGATTCAAGTGCCGCTGCGGAGACACCTTCTGCTCGACGCACCGTTACGCGGATGCGCACAAGTGCACGTTCGATTACAAGCAAGCCGGCAGGGAGCAGATAGCCAAGCAGAACCCTGTAGTCAAGGCTGACAAGGTCACCAAGATCTGAACGGCAGGAGCCCTGCTCGTTTATTTCCTCATGATGATTCTTGATCTTTCAGAATTACGCGTCGGGAATCGAATTGTGTCTGCCATTCTTCTGGAATTTGCTTTGCCAATGAACTGCCTTCGACAAACACCTCCTCAAGCTGGTGTCTTGTGGGGAGCATACACTGGCACAAGTGAACTTCTATTTATTTGCAATGTGAATAATGTAAATAAATGTAAATATTTATATTCTGAAAAGTATGCAGTTTACTGGTTGTATTATTATACACGGTTAGTGTAAAGCGTTGTAAATTTCAGCATGTTCTGTGTTTAGATGATACAGTGTGGAAATATTGAAATACATTGTGCATATTAGATTGGAAGTTCCACTACAGTTGCTGCCCAGAACGCTATCAGATTATGAGAATATGTTCAGGGTGTTGCAGCTAAAGTGTATATGCCTCCAGTTTCAGTGCTTGTGTTACTTATAACAATATTGATCAACACTTTTTTTAGGGCTGTATTGATTAACACTTCTACTGGGTAATTTGTTAAACACAAGAAGTACAATCATAGGCAGGCTCTGCATCAATAGGCACTCAAGATAGCAGAGCAGATATTGCACCTCCACATGCCTGGTTGCATCATATTGGGAGACTAGTTATTGGGTCACCTCACACCTGCATTGGAAGCATTTATTTTCTCCCTTTTTTGCCGACTTGCATTGAAAGAAAAGTTTTGCATCTAGATCATGTTGTTCTGGATCCAGGAATCATGTGCCGCTGTACTATACAATTGCCAACCCAATCTTGCTCCTCACTTATATGTGTTGTACCATACTACTAGTAGCCAATACATAAGACCATGCTGTGAGATCTGGGATTCTGAATGAACTGTACTGTACTTTAGTCATTAAGCTCAAGTAGTATAATGTGGTATGTCAGGAGTTCAGCACATCAAGTGTTTGAACATCATGTGAAATCGTATCATTTCAACATATATATCCTGAAGCGGTGAAGTATATATGTCTCCAGTACAAGAGTGGCACCTACTAATTACTAATAACCCCCCACAAAAAAATGACGCAACAAATGATCAAGTGACGTAAATCAAGATTCTCTGAACTAAGCACAAAGTTGCATCCCCTAATGCAACATAAAGAACTCGAGCAGAGCCAGCACGAGCAGAGCAGCGGCGCCCAACGTGCCGGCCTGCGTCCGCCGGTGGCCTGCCGACGTCGACGAGTCAGCAGCGATCTGTATGGTGAAGTTGCAGGTGGCGGTGGAGGGGTCGGTTGCGTGGGCACGGCAAGCGCCTGGAAGTCGCAGGCCTCGTCCCTCTGGTTCTGCACCTGGAAGTATGCGTTGAAGGCGTAGGAGGCGTTGCCGATGGCGTCCATGCCGGCGCAGGTGGAGCCGTACCCGAGCGCGGTGCAGTCGGCGAATGTGCAGGCGAAGTTGACGTTCTCGGCGAGCTTGCTTGTGTCCTTGGCGTTGGCGTTGTACACGCACCACGTCCTGGGCAGGTAGTCCACGTCCTTGGCCGGACCAGCATGGTGTTCTGCCCCTGGCCCGTGAGGTCGATGGGGAACTTGGGCTGGCCGTCGAAGCGGAGGATGCCCCAGTGCCGCTCGAACGCGCCCGGCGCCACGCTCTTGACGTCCTCGTCCAGGAGGCCGAACAGGTACACCTCCATGTACTGGTTGGGCCGGAGCGGCGTGCCGGTGTTGGCGGCGAGGCGCGGGAGCAGGCCGTTGTAGAAGCGCTGCGCGTAGACGGCGGAGGCGTGCTTGTCGCCGTCGGTGGGCCAGCCGACCTCGCCGATGACGATGGGCAGGTCGCCGTGGCCCACGGCCTTGAGCGCGGAGACGAGCGTGTCGAAGTTGGCGTCGAACACGTTCGTGTAGAGGATGCTGCCGTCGGCCACGGGCGCCGCGCCGCCGTCGAAGAAGGCGAAGTTCTCGGGGAAGTCGTCGCTGAGGTAGAGGCTGAGGTACGGGTAGATGTTGACGGTGAAGGGCGCGCTGTTGTTGGCCAGGAACTGCACCATCTGCGTCATGAGGTCGGTGATGTCGGCGCGGAAGCGGCCCGCGGACGGCACCGGGTTGGAGGCGGGGGAGTTGTACACGTCGGCGTTGAGCGGCACGGTGGCCTTGACGTCGCTGAGGCCGGCGTCGTTGAGCGCGTTCTGGATGTTCTGCAGCGCCGGGAAGGTGACCTTGTCGAACGTGCCGTTGTAGGAGGCCAGGAACGGCTCATTGCCAACAGCCACGTACCTGTGCACACAACGATTGCCAATCCATCGGTGAAACGGCGAGGAGCAGAGCAGGAGGCAGAAAGAAACGATCAGATTTACTAGCAGCAGCACTCTTACTTGATGTGGACGCCGCCGTCGAAGTGGTAGCGCGAGACGTTGTGCCTGACCCAGTCGCGCGCGTTGTCGTAGTCGTTCATGAGGTCGAGCAGGACGTTGGGGATGGCGACCATGACCTCGATGTCGGTTCCCGCGAGCGCGCTGAGGGTGCCGCTGTCGGCGTCGAAGAGCTTGACCTTCTTGACGCCGTTGTCCTGGAGCATCTTCACGACGATCTTGGGGAGAGCGCGTGCGTCGCCTGCGTGCCCCAGTTCATCCCCAGCGCCTCCGCCGCCGGGACGGCCGCCGCCACCACCAGCAGCACGCACAGCCACGCGGCGAGATTCGGCGCCATTGGGCTTGGGCTTCTCCTCCGGCGAGCTGATGAGCGAAGAAGATCTCGAATCCTCGCTGTTGGATGCGACGGGTTGGGAATCCTGGGACAGGAAACCGACCGGACAAAGCCCCGAGATTTTCCGGTCCGGACGGAGGCACGGATCGAGATTCAGTCAATCTGAACCGAGCAGTGCCGGCCTCCACCACGCACTGTGCACGAGATATAAATCGGGCCCCGGATTGGAGAAGCTCCAAGAAACGGCAATGGAGGTAAACGAAACACGGTTTCTTCTCGGCCTGGCCTTTCCTATCCGGTGTATGATCCTCGTGAAAACAGCAGCTCGGGATTGGGGAAAAGGTGATCGAGATTCACGCGTCAAGCGCGGAAATTCCAAGAACCAAATGGGGAAGGAAAGAGACCGCCGGTCCCAGAAGAAAGAAACAGAGGGATGGAAGGAAATCGGCGACAGGGATGGCAAAAAGCGTGGAGGCTTTTGGGACGAGCGAATGAAATCCAGCGAAAGCTTTCTCGAGGGAGGGGAAATCAGGGATACGGCGGGCGGCGCGGGGACCGAGATGGGTCAGAAGAGATCAAGAAAGAGGCAGCATTTAACTCCGAGGCCGGCTACGCGTTCTTGCGTGGATGGGCTGGGAGAAGAAAGAAAGAAAGAATTTATGAGCGCGAGCAGAGGGATGGATTTGCAACGGAACGGATCGGATCGTGGTGGACTGGAGTGGAGACAGCGGCAAGAGCGTATCGGGAAGGAAGTTGAGTGGTAGTGGGCAGTGGTAGTGGTGAAGTGGCGTATCGGTCATTCCGGCGCGCGCGGGCGTCTGGGTGGAAGTGGGGCGACGTGGCGCGTAGCACGCGCTTTGACTCCCATGTGGGGCGGGACTGTTTACCGCGCGCATCACCCCAGGCGCGTAGCAAGGCGGCAAGAGAGGTTTTGCGTGCGAACAAACGATATTTTCGACGGTACAAAAACGATGTTTTCGAAATTTCATTTATTAATAAAGAGAATATATTAATACAAACAAAATATCAATTACTCTCATCATCTAAAATAACCTATTGTTATGTCAAGGATGTACACAACGAAAATAAAAATCCACCAAAGGCAACACTCCGACTGCAAAAGAGATGATGCAAGTACAAGGCATTTAGAAGGTAACCGTGCCATCGTCGCTTGATCATAGATCATGCCTTTTCACCCTCAAGAAGTCCAACTGAACTTCACACAATGCCTTCAACAAGTAAACGAATAGATATTCGCCATTGCCAGACATAACCAATGAAGATCAACCTAATTTTTTTCACCCCGGAAGTCGAAACCTTATGCACAGAGAGGACCACAAAAAATTAAATCCCCATATGTTTGCCGACCCCACTTGCCGAGGCTGCTGCAAAACATCGATCATTCGGTTCGTAGTCTTCACCACATCCAACCTCGCCTCCTTCATCAATTGTAATTTTCAAATAAGCATGAGCCATCGAGTATCACTAGTCATCCGACATAACCATCTTGAAATTCCCCATAATTGTAAACACCACGGTATCGCAGCTAAATATGCCGAGGCGTACCTCAAGATGTCGACAAATCGGAGTGTGACAGGTCCACTAAATGACCGACGACAACGACAGAATATCGAGCCGATTGTCGGCACAGAGATCTGGTCGAAAAGCTTAGCCGCAACTTACGGTCCATGTGTTGCCACAAAAGATTGCCGACCACATCAGGAGGGACTCCACTGACACGAACGCGATCTGGTCGCAACACAGGTGTCACGTGCGTCCGCGAGCGGCTGCCGGTGCTCCGATGCGGCCAATCTTAGGTGCCCGCTTGATTGACCAAGTGGAGTAGCGAGTCAGTCAGACCCCATCCTCTCCGGCTAGCCGATCATGGCTACACCTCATGCAAGAATGTCGTGTACTTGCTGTTTGTCTTGTGCGCAACTGGATCGGGCGCAATGCCCCGCGACCAAGAAGCATGATTCTTGACGAAAGATGATATCAAAAACCGATGGTAGATTGGAAGAGGAAAAACTACGAGGGCAGCGAGAGAATGGGAAAAAGAAAAGGCGAGTGGAGATTTCCCCATCCGCCGTCTTCCGTTGGACGCCTCCTCCGACAACGGCGAGGTGAAAGGGGTCGGTGGTGGGCGGGTCCTCTAAGCTAACGGCGGCGGGGGCCAACACCACTAATCTCACATTATTAGTGTATCTTCTTGTAAGCTTCCCTTGCGTTTGTTGCACATAAAAGCACGCTACACGAAGAGGGGTTCTCGGTAAAGTTTAGTCTACTTTTTTTAATTTCTTGTACTCCAGAAATGAGGTTTTGGCGTCGCATGTCGGTTATTGTTCTGCATACAACTTTCCTCTTTTCATTTCCTTTAGAAAAAAAGAGTCGAGGGACAAGACGAGGGAAAGTACCGTGGCGTCTTGCCACACTGCCACCCACGCACGATCCGTACACCCTGGTCTAGCACTAATTCGTCCGTTGCGTGGTGCGCGATTACCCAAAACGCCCCTGTCTGATTCAAATTCTTACCAGGACCCAGGCACAAGCGGACAGAGACAGCCGCCGAGCCACGTCTGCCTCACCGAGAAACCTGTAGCACATGTCGTGTCGGCACCGGCACGCGCCGCCGCGTCGTGTTGCTGGCACCGGCACGCTCCTCCTCCGCCAAGGAGAGGAGCGACAGCCATGTCTCACCAACCCCAAGCGTCAGGGAACACTGGTACTGTAGTGCCGGTGAGGCCCAGTTCCGTCGGTCTCTCCAGTACTACGTTAAGATCTGCTCATCGGCTCTCGGATGTGGCCCGCAGTGAGGATCGTCCTACTCCACTACACTCTCAAGGGAAAACGTGTTGGCCGTGCTGCTACGACCAGCTGCTGTTTTAAGAACCAACTAACGCTACCGCTACCACACAGCAGTAGGTGTGGGTACCGAACAGCTGAGTTGTTTGGCGCCGAGTGCAGTACTACTACGCCAGCTTCGACCACAAGCGATGTGTGGTTTGAAATGAAGCTGCCGTGCCGTGTATACGGTTTCAGCATATTGTGTTAACCAAGTTGGTCGGCCGTGATCACTTTTTTTATATCCTGCTGCTGCGTGATGGACCTTTCAGTTTCAGAGAGGCAACAATGGGGTTGAGGATCATGTGGTTTTGATCCCATATGCTGTGACGACTGTACCGCGAGAAAAGGGCATTTCTTATTTCTCCCATCAAAATCAACAACTGATGTGTATACGTTTTAGTGTTTGTTCAGAGGGTGTGGTAACAACTAGAAATAAACAGAACCTGTCCTCATTGCTCTCTCTCTCTCACTTCTCAGCTCGACGCAAACACTGAATATCTGTACTTGTACCAAAGAAGAAAAAAACTGATTTCCGAGTGAGTAAAAATTGCACCAGCCGGGAATCGAACCCGGGTCTGTACCGTGGCAGGGTACTATTCTACCACTAGACCACTGGTGCTTGGTGCAAAGTCACTCTCATTTTCTTTTGTTAACATAGCACGACTTCTCGTGTCTACATGCCTCCTGCGGTCCCGATCCTCTCTAGTACATGTTCATCTCGCGTGATCGATCCTCCGTGGTTTTTCCGTCTTGTTCCTCTCGGTTGCCATGTCTGCCTTTTGCAGTTTCAACGCCCCTCGGTGCTCGTCTTAACATATTTTACTTGTCTTTGCTCTCCACGTGCATTGCTCGCCGTTAATAACAGGGGCTAGCATACAAAAGGCATGCTTATGCTATTTCGTCAATAAACGAAAATAGAACAATGGATGATACGGGATCCGACTATATTAATTTTAGCCACATAAATTAATTCCCCCTCGTTTGATATGGATTAAGATTGAACTTCTCAGAGTAAATCACACGACAAGTTGTTCCACACTCGACCTATTCCCCCTTCTCGTATGCCATAATTCTGGACAAATAAAATGCATGATCTAGGTATGAGATAACGCTATGGCCTCCGATCAAGTACAAACACAATTTGTAAGAACATTTTAGTCTATCTACTAAATAAAATGCATGATCTAGATAAGAGATAACGCTATGGCCTCTGATCAAGCCCAACCACAATTTATAAAAACAATTTAGTCTATGTACTAAATAAAATGCATGATCTAGGTAGGATACTATGGTATATTTTTGTTATGGCTGTTTGGTGAAAAATGCATGGCTAAATAGGTTACCCCATTTGTTGTGATGGCTAGTATTGTCGTTTTAGGATTCTCATATACCTCAAGTCATCATTTTTTCTTCCAAAATCATAATGAATCTTTTCAAATGTCGAATCAAATAGGATAGCTCGCCACCTTTTGTTTATTCGTCCCCTTCTTCATCCCGTCACTACTGCCACCTCAATCCGACCTCAAACCTTTGTGGATCATCGCCTCCGGGTAGTCATGTCCGACAACCCTCACCACTGATTCAAACCTTTCTTATATCAGTCGCTACTTTTCCGTCTCTAACTCCCACACACGCGCTCTTAAAGTCCTGTGAGGTATCTTCCATCGATCGAAGAATGTATCCGGTGTATCGGGGGCTTTGTGGGTGCATTGGGATTTTGTGGGTTCACCTAGTGGACCCCACATCAATTTGCATGTTTGCAAACTTTCAAAAAAACATCTAAAAATATAGAGTGCAGAGAAACAACATATTTGCAACACTCTACATAATTTCCAGGTCTACATTCAAACACAATTCAGGAAATAAAATGACGAATTTAGTGTCTAATGCTAAAATGGAAAATTCATAGCCCAATTTAGATCACTACTATTGACATAAGTTTGATTTATCAACTTGAAATTGTACATAGATATTAGTTTGTGTGCTATTTTTTTAGATTGTTTGATCATTTGTAGACAAGGTTTCAAGGACAGGTGTATTGAATTGGCTCCACCACCATTGGAGTTTTACCTCCGCCTCATAATTGTTACATTCTCGACAATGCCTCCTCACATAGCATTTTGATCGCCGTGTTTGCTGCATGGCTGATGCTTTTGCTTAATATTTTAGTGGCACCTGCCTGCGCAATACACTGCTTTTTTACTTCGAAATCGTTTATATGTGCTCAATTCATGTACTTAAGCTGGTCAAAAGTCATGCAATAAATCAGCGTTCAAAGTCAAATCCACCTTATATTTTGAGGCGAAGCAAGTGCTAGCAAATACTACCTTTGTCCCAAAATATAAAACGTTTGGGTAGGTAATTTTGGTTTACCAAAACATTTTAAAATGGGTATGGAGTACTTCTTTGAAGTGAATGATCTGAAGTTGGCTAAAAGAGAAAAGAAAATTGAAAAACCCCGAAGCAAGAGTATTTTTTTCAGGAAATCCAAAAACAAGAGTTGGGTCCTTCACATTTGGGCACAAGGTATAGCTGGGTTGGGCGACAGACAAGTGCCCATCGCTCAGCGAAACCCTCAAAACCCTCATCTCGCCTGCCCTGGCGCGAGAAGCCGCCCCCAATCCCCCAATCACCCCAAGTTCCCGCCACTCTCCTCCATTCCCCTCCCCTCCTCTCCCAAATCCACCTTCTCCTCCCTCTCCCAGCGGCGAAGATGCTGTGGGTGGACAAGCACCGGCCGAAGACCCTAGACAAGGTCATCGTCCATGAGCAGGTCGCGCAGAACCTCAAGAAGCTCGTAAGCACCCGGGATCCGCCCCCAGACCAGCCTTCTAGGGTTTCGCCCGCCTCCTCGTGCTGATCTGTTCCAACGCTGTCTGTTTTTGGTTTCAGGTGGCGGAGCAGGACTGCCCGCACCTGCTCTTCTATGGCCCGCCGGGGTCCGGCAAGAAAACCCTAATCATGGCGCTCATCAAGCAGATGTTCGGCGCCGGCGCCGAGAAGGTAGTTAGTGTTCCTCTATTCTTCATTGACTTTTTTTTGGAGATCTCCAATTTCTTTTTATTTAGGCCGTGGACGGTTGTATTTTCCTGCTGACATTTTTGTGTGTCTTGATGTTGCGGTGCAGGTGAAGATGGAGAACAAGACCTGGAAGATCGATGTGAGTCATAGCTTCTCTTTTTCTCCAGGACACCTCTGTGCTTCCTTATTATGGTTACTTTTGCAAATTGCAACATGTCATTGTCTCATTGAAGAATTATCATAGAGTAGTATGCAAACGAGGTGTATGTATCTGTGAGTACATGTTGCCATGTATTTAAGGAACCTTCCTATTTCATTTTCTGCTCTCAGTTAACACGGTAACAATGCACTGCGCTAGGATTTTTTTGTTTCGAATCATGTAGGAGAAGGACAATATCCCACTTTAGGTATTTCTTGTGGGCAAGTGGCAGCAGATCTGTTTAAGTTGATAGCTGGGTGCTATGTGATTGTGCAAGTGGTCAATTTGGATTAGCTGTAAACATGTTTGTGAGTTTGAGATGCTAATTCCTCTCTACAGACTGGGACGAGGACATTTGATCTCGAGCTTGTGATGTTGTCGAGCTCCCACCACGTGGAGATGAACCCCAGCGATGCAGGGTTTCAGGACAGGTATGTTGTTCAGGAGGTCATAAAAGAGATGGCGAAGAGCAGGCCAATTGACGCTAAAGGCAAGAGATCATTTAAAGGTTGGTACTTTTCTTTGTGACTCTGATTATGTTGTTACACTCCAGTAGGTTCTTCGTTGTCTACAAAGAGAATGCTGCTATATTTTCTTCCCTGACATAATTGTTAACGAATCATGATATAAAGACTCGTCTCTATATAGCACACAGTTGTCTCAAACAATGCCTGTATATCTGCTAAACAGAGGATGAATTTTCCATTACTGAATGCACCAATAAGAGCATAAACAAAGGATTCTATGCAAACTGACCATACCACTTATTTAGGTCAAATACCTTGCTTGATTTAACAACAAAATCTTCTTTCAACACAAACTTAACATTGTTTTTGTAAACTTGCAGTGCTTGTCCTAAATGAAGTTGATAAGCTCTCACGAGAAGCACAGCATTCTCTCCGTAGGACAATGGAGAAGTACAGTGGATCGTGTAGACTGATATTATGCTGTAATAGCTCCTCAAAGGTAACAGAAGCTGTAAGATCCCGTTGCCTGAATGTGCGAGTGAATGCACCTAGTGAAGATCAGGTTAGTGATGGATTTTTATGTTTCATGTCTCATTTTGTAGTGCCACTAGTTGTAGGCATCATTGGCTTGACTTGGTGGGTGGTGCTATAATGTTTAGTAAGATGTTAAGAATCTTCATGTTTTTTTGTCTGTTTTTGTTAACTAGTTCAGTGATTGAAAAATGAACTTTATTTCTTCCAAGTGTCATGAATTGCATCTTAAAATTGGGACTTTCATCAGTTTTTTTATAACTGCTATGTATGAGGTTTGATTCTATGCTTTTATCAGTTTGTCGGAACCATGTTCACAGTAAATGAAAATGGCAGTGAAATTTTAGCTATGCTCCAATCCTCAGTATCCTATGCCTAATCAAAGAACTTGTGCATCCTACACCCCTAAAAGTCACTCATTTGCAGATTGTACAAGTTCTGGAATTCATTGGGAAGAAAGAAAACCTGCAACTTCCATTTGGATTTGCTGCTCGGATAGCAGCTCAGTCTAATCGCAACTTGAGGCGAGCAATATTATTTTTTGAGACATGCAAAGTCCAGCAGTAAGCCCGACTGCTACCTTTACTTGTTACAGTCGTTTTTTAATACTGGCTGAACCGTGTTCCTAGTTTTAGATGTACGTTGCATCTCACTTTTTACACCCTTCAGTATTTACATTTGTTTGGTTTTTCCTGAAAATTTTATTCTTCCTCGGATTTCAGATATCCGTTTTCACCGAATCAAGTGGCGCCTCCTCTTGACTGGGAGCAGTATGTGTCTGAAATAGCAACTGACATCTTGAGTGAGCAAAGCCCTAAAAGGTTTGTCATGTTTCTTTCCAACTTCTGCTGAGTTAGAGTCCCTAATGTTAACCTTTTTTCCTTCTTTTTCCCGTAGGCATGTTTTCATGCTTAATATTCAATTAGGAAACTTGAAAGAAAGAATATTCTTTTGCAGTATTGCTTTAGTTTTACATTTTTTCTTATATCCTTGCTGCAAATGCAGCTTGCATCAATGGTTTGAATGTCGGGGGTTGCAAGTTTTAACATTTGACTGACAAGATGTAATGAATGCTTGACTATATCTTGTTGCAGTACTTAACTCTCCGAATAATAACTATACCTTGTGACATATTTGCTATATTCTATCTGGAATTGTACCTTATTTTAATCTCTGGGAGTGGTAATGCATATACTAAGAATCTTATATCTCTTCCTTGCGGCACACCATATGGAAATTGCATCTGCCATTTTAGATGGTTCCCTATCCTATGAGCACACATTTACACTTCACCACATCTTTTGATTTTTTTAAAGCATTACATAGTGGGACTTCTGTGATTTTC
Organism: Poa pratensis; assembly: GCA_947311845.1. Taxonomy (NCBI): domain Eukaryota; kingdom Viridiplantae; phylum Streptophyta; class Magnoliopsida; order Poales; family Poaceae; genus Poa; species Poa pratensis. Next base: position 20,172,519 of record CAMZMU010000048.1, read on the forward strand.
TATGGTTTTTCTTTGCTTTGATTTTGAATTGTAAATCAATATTTCAGGCTATATTCTGTACGCCAGAAATTCTACGAGTTACTTGTCAATTGTATCCCACCTGAAAGCATCTTGAAGGTGATAAAACGCTTATTGCACTGCTTTTAACTTTATATTTTCTATGGCATCTAGAGCCAGTGCAAGTTGAACTTTTCTTTTACTACTGCAGAAGTTGTTAACTGAGTTAATGAAGAAGTTAGACTCTGATCTGAAACATGAAGTTTGTCACTGGGCTGCGCACTATGTAAGTAATCATTATGCTAACATTTTCCATTTGACACTGGCAGTTTAGTTCCACATGGTGTCCTTTGTTAAGTAGGCTCACAATAGATTTTGAATGTTCCATACCATCTGATTTCAGCTAGCATAAGTTCCACGCCTTTAATTTACCTTTTCTTCCTCATTTGCACTTCCATTCTCTGCTTGTTAATCTCTGAGTTCATGTCTTTTGTGTAGGAACACAAGATGCGCCTCGGTTCCAAGGCCATTTTTCATCTGGAAGGTACATCTCATACCCTTTAGTGTGTGCTAGACAATTTGATTTTGGTTCTCTGGTTATAGTTGGCATTAGTGGACCTAGCTATACTTTGTTTCCTTTCTCATATAGGGCCTCTGGTTCACAAGAGTCTAAACGTTCATGAGTAGGGAAATCCATGGGAGTAGGATGTAACGTCCTCTTACCATAGGATTTATTTCCAAGAGATGTGAGTCGATGTAAATTATCCTTTAAATAGAGCTTTCTGTGGAACACAATACTAAAAATCAGACCAACACAGGAAACACTCACAGGGTTTAAAATTCATAAGAAAATCCTTTGAATCAAAGAGGCTCATTAATCTGGTCATGCACCTCAAGATTTTCCTACATTGCATTTCATTATTTTGGGCGGGGGTTATTAATATATCCTGATGATGAGACCTGACTTGTGTTTCTGTCTGCAGCTTTTGTGGCCAAGTTCATGAGCATTTACAAAGAGTTCCTGGTCGCCACATTTGGTTGATTAATCCCGAATTATATGGGCTAGCTCCTTTCTGGCGCACGAGGATGCTTACAGTTCCCTATCTTCTGTATGTACTTTGGTGTAGCTTGTATCAAACTCATGTGAGCCAGTCTTCGCTTGAATTTGAACTTCTGATATTATCAATCAGAGACGCCCTTGCCCATCTACTTGAGTAGTAGCTAAACTGGACACGCATGGCATTCAACCTAAGCTTATCAGATGATGCCGAGGAATATAAAGATTAAATGTTCAATACCTTACCATCTTAATATTTAATTCTTGAAATACCGGGTCTTCGTTTTTGTACACTTCTACGGTCACAAAAAGAAATCTTTAAATGATGTGAACATACACAAATTTGCTGAAAATAAGGTTACCATGAGTATTTTGTAAACCGAAACACAAGAAAACATAATGCCACACTTTTATTTTCCCCAAAAACCTTTGCATAACAGGTAATGTTAACTGAGTATAGACATTTTCAAGGACCCACATATTGTCTGCTTAATATTATGATATAGTGAAGTGCAAAAAAAAAAAACACATTTTGGAGACTGAGATAATCTGTTCAGCTGTTCATTTCACATAATTTCTCCGGTTGTTATGGAAAGATCTGAGACCAGTCTCTTGTGTTTTTGCGAGGCTAGTTAACAAAGATTGTAAACAACTGTAACTGGAGGTAAATTATGCAACTAACACTTATGAACAAGGCAGTGCAACAAAAGCTGACGATATTATTCGCACTTGTCAAAATTGAAATGCCTGTCCAAATTTATACAGTAACATGGGTCAGTGCTCGCGCTGGCGGCTGTCAGACCCTCGGTCTCACCCTGCGCCCACTGGTGTCGCCGCCGTCTGAGATCTGGCCCCACACGCTCTGGCTCTTCCCGCCGCTGCTGCATTCCTCCTCGCATCCGGCTACGGTCCTCAGTATCTCTGATTGCAGCGATGGGCAGTTGTCTTTGAGGTAACTGAATCCTTCTGTCCGGATTACAGCTGCAGATACATAAGGGCATCTGGAATGTTATACAATTCAGGACACTTATTTGGGCACCACCAAAAAACAAACGGTACGTAGATGTTGACGGTGAATGGCGCGCTGTTGTTGGCCAGGAACTGCACCATCTGCGTCATGAGGTCGGTGATGTCGGCGCGGAAGCGGCCCGCGGACGGCACCGGGTTGGAGGCGGGGGAGTTGTACACGTCGGCGTTGAGCGGCACGGTGGCCTTGACGTCGCTGAGGCCGGCGTCGTTGAGCGCGTTCTGGATGTTCTGCAGCGCCGGGAAGGTGACCTTGTCGAACGTGCCGTTGTAGGAGGCCAGGAACGGCTCATTGCCAACAGGCATCTACATACATATATCCCATTATTTCATTCTTGTTTAATCAAATGTTAGTGGGCTGTTTCATAGACCACATTTTGAACTCTATTCTCTAAGCAATAAGATGGAGCTACATATATGAGTACAGTAGCAGATGTTAGGTATCTACATACATGAACATACAACTGCATTCTTTGTAAAGTCTTATTACCTGAAAGGTTCTCAGCAGCAAACTTTAGGCAAACAGATTTAAGTTCCATAGCATGATGCTGATCAGCCAGAGCTAGAGTAGTTGCCACAGAGTTTACGGAAATCTGCTTGCACAAGTAAGATTCGCATAGCACTCTTAGCCTTGGCAACTCATATTTGTCTGCCGCAGCCAACAACTTCCCAGCCAAAGTATCAAAGATCGAAGAACAATCTGAGCTTGATGCGGACAATTCGTCATCACCAACAAGACTGTCCCTGTATATAAAATGAAGCACGGCCTACAACAAACAAGAGTATTTTGCATATCATATATATAACTCTATGACTGTGTTGAGCTGTGAAATCCAAAGGAGCAGAGTAGAAACAAACCTCAAATACTTTTGGCTCCATGTCATCGATGACAATCTCTTTGATTTCGTTACATGTGTCAGACTCATTCGTGTCAGATTCAATCTTCTCTTCGTCTGATTCAGGATCAGAAAATTCAGATCTAAAAAAAGAAGACCGGGCAGCCAACACCAACTTATGAGCATGAAACTTCTGGCCTGCTACACTAAAAATAACATCTGCACCCTCCTGACTGTCCAAAAGCGTTCCAAAATGGTAGCCTATGTCGGAACCCGGAACCTCCACTGCATGTGGCCTAGAGTAATCCATGGTTGATGTCACAACACCCACGGTGCAATTTATCTTCAAGCAATCGTCTTTAAGAAAGTCCGACGTCTCAAGGGCAGTACGCCGGAAAAACCGTTTATAACCCCTGAAAATAGAAATCAGGATGAAAAACCAATTTCAGGAAAGTGCCGAAACTTTTTACTACTTGCAGCCCTCAACACAAAAGTCAAAATCAGTTGACAAGTAACAATTAACATGATCCGTCCTGTTTGCACAAACTATTCGAGTCAATTACCAGGTGTGCAAAAACTTGTCGATCTCCAACTCTATTCTCTATCCACTCCCACCTAAACCGAAAGTTATAGAAGTTCTCTGATTAATCCAAACAATATCATCGAATCAATCATGTATCAGACTAAACACCTAAATTATATAGTGTAGTAAGTTGACCAATTACGGAAATTCTACAGAATGTTGGAGCAGAGACTAATACATTCTCTTAGTACAGTGGATATGCCTGATCAAGTAAGTTCCCCCAAACAAATAGAGAAACCAGTTGATTATCTGTTCTAAAGGGTTGTGTTGAGGATATCATGACAAATGGGAATCCAAACTAAACATTCCTCCTAGATAACGTGTTTGGCATCTGAACTTGGGGATGTGGTCCAATGGGTTGACAACTACTCCGTTAACACTAATTCGTACTACATCAAGCATAAACAACGAAGGAACCAGGTCTTAGACTACCCACAGTGGGGGTATCATAGGTAGTATCATGCACTTCATGCATGCAAAAATCTGACGTGGCACTGGAATTAATGATGAGAGAGGAGGTGGTGGTATCATAGGTAGATACCGTAACATAACGGATTCCAATGCAATATGAGTCTATAACCTAATAAATGCAGTGTTATATGATACCACACATATGTTACTCCCCATTGTGACTAGTCTTAATCGGTGGAGTACCAACGAGAAACAGGCCTACGGCAACTTAATTACAGCAAACTGACTGTGACGAGAGGGGGCGTTGAGGAGTCGTTACCACATGGATCCGCGGTACTTGAGGGTGTATGGTCCCGACTCGAGGGATCGGTCGAAGTGGGAGTGCACCTTGTGCTTGCCCCTGCCGCTCTGGTCCAGGAGGGTGAGCTCGAAGAGGGCGCGCACGTCGGTGCCCTCGGATGCGAGCGCGATGAAGACGGAGACGTAGGCGGAGTTGTCCTCGGGGTTCTTCCCGTCCGGGTAGAAGTAGATCGCCCACTGGTACCCGCCCACGGCGAAGGTCTCGCTGGCGATGTGCTTGCCCACCCCCATGCCCTTGGCCAGCGAGTAGCCCTGGATCACGAACCGGTGCGACCCGTTCACCGTCTCCGTCACCGACCGCGAGCTCGTCGGCGAGGACGCCGCGGCGTCCCGCGTCCCCGCGGGCCCGCGCTCGGCCACCACCGCCCCGTCGCCCAGGTGCTGCGGGGACGCGTCACCCCCGCCGCCGGCGTCGTCCTCGTCCATGCGGGCTGGGCTCGGATCGGTGGAGGGAGGGAGACGGGAGGGGATTGGGGATTTTCTCGTGGCCTGGCGCTGGCTGCTCCGCAACGGCAGGGGAGGGAGAAACGAGGGAGGGAGGGGGACCGCGGTGGTGGGGTGGAAAGGAAACTGGTTTTGATTTCTTTGCTTCTGCGATCTGGTTGATCATTGGCGCCTTTTTTGTTTTTCTTTCGGTATCTCCAATGTGTTCTTGGAAGAACTAGGTCCAGGATCAGACTTAAGACTCATCGTTATTGCAGCACATTTGGCAGGACGATAGTAACATTCTTTCAAGTAAAAACCTTAAGATTGCCTAAACATGCAAACGTATTTTTCCTTCTTAGCGATATGTTTTAAGTAGAAGAACGAATTACATGTCAAAACATGGCACTTTTCTGGCCCAGATTTGAGGACTTTATACCGTGTCAAAACTAAAAGCCTAAAACATGGGTCAAACACCAGCATAAAATGCATCTACTTGAATGACAAGCAATCATTGCGCATCAACCTGTACTACCACCTCACAGTACACATTTACTGTATACAGAACAATGATTTCAACCAATGGCTACAGCTCAAGTCAGATGTGGGCGAGGCCTCTGCCCTGACCGTACGGCACGGATCAATGGTGACTAGCTGTCCCCTGCGCAAAATTTTAGCTTACACTTTGCAGGAGGGGTAAATTCACATTTCACCTCCCAGGTCAATGAACAGCGCATCTTTACAGCAGCATCGCTATCACGGCTAAATTTGGATACAAAATTGGCTTGTGTCATGGCCTTGATCTACCAGTAAGAATCTGCATATCTCAGAACGAACTCACAAGCCCTACGCCTAGCTCCTCCGCGAGTTCATCCCATAGAGGGATGAGGATCAACACGACGAGAAACACCGAGACTATCAATGAGGACCTCCTCCAGGTGCCGACGTCGCTTACATCGTCCAGGCACGGTTTCTCAGGCGTTCTCTGGATAAATCACAAGGTACATACATATAAGTTAGTGCACAAAACATGGATCAGCATGCTTAGCGTGTCTCTTAAACATAGAGCTGTTATTCTGTTTACCTGACATAGTAGCACGTATAGGCCCCAAGGTAGAGATAAGGGTCCTCCAAGCTAGAAGAAATAAATAGGAAGGTCATTAAGTAAAACGAATGTACTCATGTGAAACTTGGGTCAAAAGTGAAAACAACCTAGTACCAGCTATGGTTGTTTTTCGTATGTTCGAGGCTCATGCTAATCTTACCTTTCATTTAGAAGTACAAGAATAATGAAATAAGCTTCAGACATGTATTGAATTCGTATGCACTAAGAAGGTTAAGCAAGACCCAGGTGACAATTGTTTTCTGGAAAAAGACTTGCTGTATAACCAACATCTGTTGTTCGACAGTTTTTAACAGAATAGCAGATGTTCAGCATAGGTTTTTTCTCAATTATCTATCACCTTACAAAAATGGAAAAAGGACAGACTCCTGGAACCCTTTTTCTACATATGCTTCCTAATTTTAGCTTTTCCAGAATTAAAAGAACTGGCATCCACGGCCTACTAGGCAGTGTTTTGTTGGTTCCTGTCAAGTCCAGATTTTTTCTTTATTATTAACTCTAGAATTTTTTTATTAGAATCAGAAGTGTGTCGATATAAGATTATACATAGAATATTGCATGTTGTCTAGTGGCAATCAATCCCACAACTTGTAATGTAGTTAGTGGGGATGAAAATGTATGTTCCTCTTTCCAGAGGTAGGAAAACAAGCTGTACTGCAATAGAAATCCTCAAGCCAAATATGCCAGGTTATGTACAAGATGTTGTTCGGAGAATTAATAAATCCAAGAGTAAGATAGATTGGCGTACCGCTCCAAGTCCAAGCAATGAATACGTCGTCAAACCAAATCCAAACAAAGCGCTCTTGCCGAACGCACTCTGTTGAACATATCAGAGAATTTCAGACTTGGTACAGAAGCTCACAATGTTGCTGCTGAAAACATCTTATATCCAAGTTACTAGGTAAACACATTTATGTGTTTTCTATTCAGGATTCAACATGTCTATTCCTACGTTTTTCCTATTCCGCGTTTCGGAAATCCTGCTATGGTCCAGCACGATTATTTGGTTGCTCCTCATAAAAATCTATGGCGGAACTTTTACCTGTAAAGCTCTTCCACCGTCAAGACATCCAACAGGAAGCATATTAAAGGCAGTAGTCGTTAAACCACACCTACAGAATTTGGAGGAACAGTGAGACACATGAATACTTGTTTGGTCACAAGAGGTCAAGCAGTTAGTGAACGATACTTCACCAGCCAGCGATCACAAGAGGGTGGATCAAAACTGTAGCAGCATGCAGAGCACTGAAAAACAGTTAGAGTACATTAGAAACATAGAGTTCCTACCTAAACAATAAAATACAGCGAATACAAGAGGATGGATCAAAACTGTAGCAGCACAGAGCACTAAAAAAACAGTTGAGTACATTAGAAACGTAGAGTTCCTAGTTCCTACCTAAACATTAAAATACATAGAGTTGAGCAGTTGATGAAGTATATTAAGTTCTCAACTTATGTTCCAGATTATGAGTACATTAGTATGTCCACAGAGGTTGTACCAAGCATGGTTTTAAAGGCGGTAAGGGGAGGTGAGGTGCTCAAACCCCGCCTTAACTATCAAGCATTTAAGGCAAGACGTTAAGGTGACGCCTTAGAAAATTATATGAACAAAACAACGAGAGATAAGCCACAAGACAAAATTATAAGTATTGAGATGGCCACAATCCACACACCACATAACTTCCTCATGGCCTAAAGGCTTATCTAATAGTCAATCTACTCCCCCTGTGACATAATTCCCACAATATCTTTCTTCTCCCTCACCAGAGCCGCCACATTTATCTTCCTCACAATAGCAGCAAACAGCACACAACCCTAACTTCACCCTCACCACAGCAGCAGAGTAGATCGAGTAAGGGAGGCGGTGGTATGTTCACCGGAGTGCAGGGAAACAGGTGGCACCATCATTCCCAACCCCCAGGAGCAGCCACAGCGAGGATCAAGCAGCGCCAGAGACCCCAGATGGTGGTGGACACTTCTCTGCGGCAGCCATGAGCTAGACGTCTAAGGCGACGATGCCTTGCCATCAGCAAGACGCTTAGGTAAGGCCTTAAAACACATGGTACTAACAGGACATGTAATCGTTTTTATTTTTTAAGGCCTAATTATGCACTGATAGTGTCCATAGAAGATCCCATCACATGTAACTATTCATCAAATATATGTATAAGTTGAGAGTGCAGAAAACTATTGCTATTGCACTTGAGTTGATCAAGCAAAAACTGTCCTGAACCTAGAAGTAAGAGTTTCTGCTAATCCGGTACACTTCTCAGAGACTGAAACTAGTTACGAGCGAGCGGGCTTAAAGAACAATTTAACGAAATTTATGACTAGTTTTAATGGCACAAGATAAACATCGAAAACGTTAGGTATCAGTCACCTGTAGCCAAGTATTGCCCTGCTAAGAAGTCCAAGCAATAAGGAACCTTGGAATAGATTGCTGGGTACTTGAACTAAATCACTTGTCCCAGCAGGGTTTGAGGAGAGCCACAAGCCCACAGAGAACATTGAGAAAGAAAGTACAGCCCCAGCCAAAGGACCAGCCATTGATATGTCAAACATTGTCTTTCGATCTGGCAGAATGGATTTGAACTGCAGAAGTGGATGATGAAAAATAAGGAAATCTCCAAGTACTGGTTGAAAAGTTATAAGCGCAACTGTACCAGACTTTTTACAGTGCAGTGCACAAAACTAAACATGTCATACAAAATACAACTGATAAGGAAAAAAGTGTTTCCTTGCCATCTAGACTCTGGAATGTACCTCCGATGAGTGATGACACCAGAAGTAGCAAAAAAACGCTAACATTACTCGAGCATTTTTCAATGAATTGACAGGGGTATATATAGAGAAAGAAAGAGAGATCTTAAGAAACTAAAAAGATGGTACATGGTTTCGATGCTATTATAATTAAAGGTAGGGAATACGTTAATACAGATAAAGTGCAATGTATTATCAAGAAAAATCAAGATATTATACAACTCTTCATCCCCAGGGCATGCTAATGAATTAGTGGTCAACTTTTATACATACTCCCTCCGTTCCACAATATAAGATGTTCTAGCTAGTACACATGGTGTCTCGATTCGGACTAAAAGTAGTGCATGTATACACTAAAATGTGTCTAAATACATGTGTATACATGTGCATGTGGAAAATGGCTAAAACATCTTATATTGTGGAACCGAGGGAGTAGTAAGGAAATAGTAGCACAACACTTTCCTGTCTGATGCAATCTACTTATTTTATTAAATACTAACCTGAGTAATTGAACCAAAGGTTCCGAGGGTGAAGTTCGGAATGAAGAAAGGAATGCTCAGTTTCACATTCCTTGGGTATGCTGCCAAAAAGTGTCCAACTTCCTGCATACAGAATTGACACGGTAGGTCAGGTTAAAACTGTCAAGCTTCATGCACTAGCCAACGCAACCAACAGTCCGAACTGATGGAAAGGGCTAGGCAATCCACGTATACACTTGAACAAAAACAATCACAAACAAAGGGACTTCACGAATAGCAGCTCAAACGAAACAATAAATCACCACTTAATTAGAGGATCTGCTGTACCACTGTCTGCTACAATCGCTCCGATCATAACTTATCTCTTGATTAGTTTGCTTTAGTTACCAACTATACTGAGCCATGAAGGATACAGCAATTATGCAGAATTGAGTCTCTATGCATACCTTTATGTAACAATTATGTTAACACTGACCAAGGGAACTAAATAAGACAGATGCACTTACACCTAACCCCACACTTTATATGGCAGCACAAAACCACGAAGAGAATTTACTTCTGGTTACTATTATAACCGATTGGAGCGCAGCAAGAAAAGTTAATAATGATAATTTACATTGTATTTCCTGAAGACGTGAACTGGTTTAAAAGGTGCACTGTTGCTGAAATAGGAATTTAGAAGACTAAAAAAAATGCTCAATAGATTTATGATGTGACTTACATGAAACAGTTGGATGGCCAAGACACCATAAGCCACCGGAAGAGCTGATTCCACGAATGGAAGTAAAAGTTGCATGTCGGGCGGGGGTCCAGTAGCGTTCGGATCAGTGAAATATGAAACAATATCTGGTGGAAGACTGCTGATCTGCACAGAGCTTTAAATTTGTTAGCAACCTAGCATAGAAGGGTATTAAGTTATGTTATCATACAACAGATGAGGCAAACATACCTTTGATGCAATTCCTAACTCAATACAGGAGAACACAGTGAGAAGGAAAAGTAACATTGATATAACATATTGCCAGAGGGTAGTAGGTCCAGGCTCGGAAACTTCTGTTCTAAGCAAACCAAAACTGACACGGGGTCCCCCACGTGGGTCATCTTCTTCTGAATTGGGCTCCTCCACCATGAAAAGATTGTATTTGTCACCTGTAAGTTCACGTAGTTGCCGTTGAAGTTTGCCAAAGATTTCCTCTTTATTCCCCCGGAGATTCCCAACAAAAAGGACTCCTTCCCCAAGATCACCAAAAGGTTCTTCTCTTGTCAACCAAAATGTCGTGTAGCCAAAAAACTTCTCCTTAATAGCCTTGACATCAGCTGGATCAACCTTTTCTGGGCCTAGGAGTTCCAATAGCTTAACTGTATCAATACTATCCACACTGAAGCTCAAAAGTGGAGGCTCGCTCGATACACCAGGAGTCTGAGCAAAGGGAGATGTTAATACAAATATGTGTTATACAACAATCAGCCATTGTTCACAATGTTAACCTAAATGTGCTTTACATGTTAAACCAAATGTTGATGTATGTATTATTAAGAAGTATGTATCATGTTTTTTGTATCACCTAAAAAAATATTCTTAGCAGCTTAAGGAAAAAGTAAAAGATTGGTGAGTAAGTTCTCACAGGTTTAAGCTCCTATAATGGTATTAAATTTAGACCTTGCAGCCAAAAAAAGGACTGGAAAAACTAATAAAGCTATTTTCTATTAGATATATCAAAACTAGGCTGTGACAACAAGAACAAGCACAATGTGGTAACCTCCCCAAATTTCTCGCAACTGAATGTCATGTCATGTCCATATCTTCATCAAGACAGAGTCCATAGTTCGAGAACATAAGACGTTTTATACACCACAAGTCTCCAACATGTAACCATTTTTTATGAATATGAACATGATAGCTAAAGTACAGATTTATTATGTTCTGAGAACATTTCTCAATACAAGTCTAATGATATCATTTTCAATTTTTCATATAATCAAACTAAACATATAGTCAAACTAAGTACTCCCTTGTGTCATCGTGGTCAAAAAATGTTCGACCACAGTGGATGCTCTCTAAAGTCCAAACACGGTACATATCTGATTGTACTTCACTAGTATAGTCATACTCACACTAACTGTAATAACTGATTGCAAGGAGCGATTCACAAATGCAATTCCCCTTTCAAATTTGAAATGATTACATGTTGCCTTAATGTGCATCCGACCCTGCTTCTAATGGCGCACAGTGATGTCTTCTCAGTCCAGAAGGGGCTAGAAAATACCCTGGATCATGAGCAAGCCTTCCAATCCAGCTATGTTCAACACAAAATCTCATGCACGAAACAAGGCCCCACTCCCGGATAATCACAACTACATATGTTATTCGCACCAATACTCCATCGAAATGGCAAATGGCTACATAGATTCTCGTAGTAGTAACGAATGAACAGGCAACTGATGAATCTGCCGTGGCTGTACACCTTACCGAAGACGACGGGGACGACGAGGAAGAGAAGCTCCCCGACCGGCTCCGCTCCGAGGCTACCTCGTCGGCGGCCCCCACCTTCGCTTCAACCGCCGCCGCCGGCTCCTCCTCGCTGCGCTTCTCCCCGTCCGCCTCCCCGCCGCCCTCGTCGACGGAGAAGCGCCGCATCCGGTCGCACCGCCTCAGGGGCCTCCAGTCCAGGTAGGCGCCTCTGGGGCATCCCCGCCGCGAGCAGCTCGAGGAGGCAGCGGAGGCCCTGGGCCTGGGGAGGAGGCGGAGGCGGGCCGCGGCGGTGAGGTGGACGAGGGGCGAGCTCGCGAGCGCCGCGGCGGCGGCCGCCATGGCGGGGCGCGCAGTGTGGCGAGCTTGAAGGTACGGTGGTGGTCGGAGGCGGGGCGGGAGAAGCCCGCGGTAGAGTGAGATGGAAGAACGGCAGCAGGATAGGGTGCGGTGGAGAGAGAGAGTGGTGGAGTCGGATTTGGTGTTTGGGCGTGGCGAGCTTGCGACCCTTTCCCGGACCGGACCGGCAAAGTCTGCTGTGAAAATATCCGGCAACAATGTCCGGTTTTATTTCCTGCCTTTTTTTCCTAAAAATGTTCGGTTTTATTACGACCCGGTAAATCCGGTTTACCAACAGATTCTAGACGAGGGGAAACAAGCTAGACATGACTAAAGCATATGACAGAGTGGAATGAAACTTTCTAAAAGCAATGATGTTCAAGCTTGGGTTCCAATCTAGCTGGGTGTCTCTCAAAATGAAATGTGTCTACTCCGTTACATACATGATTAGGGTTAATGGTGAAACCCGTAAAAAAAAAAGGTTAATGGTGAGCTTACTGATGTCATTAACCCACAACATGGACTCTGCAGGGAGATCCTTTATTCCCTTATCTATCTTGATTGTTACTGAAGGATTTTCATCACTCCTCCACATTGCCGATCAACAAGGCCTTACCGAGGGTATCAAAATTGTCCCACCAAGTGCCTCACACCTCCTCTTTGCCGACGACTCATTGTTGCTGTTTAAGGCGGACTGTGGCAATGCCACTGAGTTGCAGCGTATTTTAAACCTATATGAAGCTTGTTCGGGTCAACTGATTAACAAAGAGAAAAACACTATTTTTTTCAGTCCAAACTACAATGATCTTCGGAAATCTGAAATTCTCGAGTGCCTCAACATGACAAGGGAATCTTGGCCTTCCATACACTATTGGAAGGGCAAAAAAAAGAATTTTCTAATACTTGAAGGGTAAGATTTGGGCAAGATCCAAGGATGGAAAGGAAAAATCCTATCAAAGACTGGGAAGGAAATTCTTATCAAGGCACTGGCGTAGGCAATCCTCACCTATGCCATGTCTTGTTTCGACTTGACTAAAGAGTTGTGTGATGAGATATCTGCATTGATTTGCAAATTCTGGTGGAGTCAGATGGATAAAGAAAACAAGTTGCACTGGCTTTTTTGGGGGAGATTATCAAACCCCAAAAAAGAGGGGGATTAGGCTTCAGAGATCTATACTCCTTCAATATAGCAACGCTAGCAAAACAAGCATGGAGAATATTGTTGTTAGATTCTATGTGTGCAAAATTGCTACAGGCTAGGTACTTCCCCACATGTGATTTTCTGAATGTTTGGCCAACTAAAGGAATATCATACACATGGCGTAGTATTCTAAAAGGTCGTGACCTGATAAAAAAGGCTTAATTTGGCGTGTGGGTGATGGTCTTAGCATCAACATTTGGGAGGACCCTTGGATTCCAAGAGGTGTTACTAGAAGACCGAGTACACGTCGTGACCGTCATCAATTATTAGAGCGAGTTTGTGAACTCATTTCCCCTGTCAACGAACAATGGGACCACGATCTGGTCCGACAAACCTTCAATGTCAATGATGCAGAACATATCCTCACCATCCCAATCCAAGGATTTGATGATTTTCTAGCTTGTCATCCTGACCCGAAGGGTGTCTTCTCTGTCAGGTCGGAATACAAGTTCAGACTAAAGTTGTTAGATGTTGCTGTAGGCGAAACAACCTCATCTACTGTAGCAAATCCGACAACAAGGGGGTCAACCACATGGCAAAAGATATGGAGCCGGAATAACCCCAGAAAAATCAACATGTTCCATTGGCGCTTGGGACATAATAGCCTGCCCGTCAAGATGAACCTGAAATGTATAGGTCTAGATCTTGAAACCCACTGCCCCTTTGTGCCAGCGACTTGTTGAGGATTGCGGCCACATCTTCCTTAAATGTAAGTTTACCAAATCAGTTTGGCACGAAGCAAACCTGGAGTACGTCCGTGGCCTATTGCTGGAATGTGCAAATGCATCGCAAACACTTGAAGCTTTACCGAATCTGGATGAGAACCCCCGCTTACTCTCCATCACACTTTATTGGAAGATCTGGAATGTGTGAAATTCAGTGAATGCTGGGACCGTCCTCCTATTCCGGCTGCTGTCGCCACATCCGCGGTCCAATACACTTCAGAGTTTAATTCCTATTTGTGCAAATCTAATGATGCTCATGCTCCAGCCGCTGATTGGGTGGATGCCACCACCTAAAGATTACTTGAAAATCAATATTGATGGCTCATTCTGCAGGGAAACTGGCAGAACTGGCTGGGGCTTTTGTATTAGAGACTGCAACGGCAATGTTTGTGGTGCATGCATGGGCCAACTCTCCCATGTTGCTGATGCTCTTCAAACTGAAGCAACGGCATGTCTGAAGGCCACAGCTCATCTTGGCATGGGAAGAATAATCATGGAAATTGATTCAACTTTGTTAAACTCAGCTCTTCAATCCAGTGCATTTGATTCAGCTCGTCACGGAGTTCTCTTCCAGGAGGCAAAATTGTTCCTGCTACTTGCAACCTTTTTAGATTACAACATTCTGTATTGTAAGGGTGTTTGCAATGTAGTGGCCCATGCCTTAGCTGGTAATGGTGCTAGGCTAGTCCTGGTGGAGTTATGCTATGGCATGATCATGTACCAGACTTTGTCTCTCAGTTAGTTGTCAATGATCTCGCTGCTACAGATCAATAAAGCCATAGTTCCCTGTAAAAAAAAGCCCAAAGACGGCAGCTGCCCGTCCTGACCCGATAATGTGGAGCGAAAATCTGTCTAGCTACGGGAGAGCGTATCGGACTATCGGGTGCTCATGGTACTTCCAACCCCCAAACAACCAGATTGTAAAAATTCTGCAAGGAAATACCATATTGGTAACGGAAACTAAATTTGAATAAGTTAAAAATAGTTAACACTTTTAACACAGTATAAACAATCTTACAATTTGCAATAAACCGAACGAACATTCTAACTTGAAGAATTCCTTAGAGGAACTCGGATTTATCTTTAAGACGAGCGATGCTAACGGTACATGTAAATCTATAGAGACCGCAACTAGCACAAAGTTCACAATTGCAGCCATGAAATTACATCATTTTATAGAGATAATGAAGACCATCTAGTCTAGCATCCGGCTAATGATGTTCTTCACGGTTTATTTCATAGCTGAAAGTCGATGTTCAGTTTTGTCAATACTAATAAGGACAACTTGATTATTAGGTCAGCCACTAACAAAGGATCTAGTGCAAGCCGGATGGACTGCTGGAAGAAATATGTTTTTCTTATTTGCAGGATCCGAGTCAAAGGTTCAGTCGGGCTGCATCATGGGACGCATATATGGAGGCACTTGTAACATTGTTATCAAGTTGGCAAGAGAGAAAACTACAAAGGCTTAGTGCTGAAGAGTTAAAAAAGAAGAACATGGCATAAGGAGAGCCACCAGGACAAGAATGATGTGCAAGTTTCTGTCGCAAGAAAATCTATAAGAATATAGAAAGAGAAGAATGAAACCGAGAAGCAATTGAGCCGAAGGTTTGCATTGCCGCGCCTAAGTTTTCGGTTGGCACATTATTCAAATTATTCGACCATGCCACCAATGCCTTTGTCATGGAGTTCACCACCAGGTATGATTGGTTACCCCCATGGGTTTATTTTGATCCATGGATGCATCATAATTCTTTACATCATGGAAGGGTATTACCAAGTCAATATACATTTGATTAGTTGCAATATTATTACTAATCTAAGAGCCGAAATTCATGAAGTTCGCAATCAGATTTATCATTTTATTTACTTATTTCGGCTACACACTTTGGTGGATGATTTATGCATGCCCTTGAGGAAAATATATGTGGCCGATAACTTTTTATCGTCCTAAGAGATTATACAAGCATGGTCGATGGAGTGTTGACATCGTCCTGAGAATGCAAATTATTTTTTGGCACGCAAGCTCTGCCAAAAAACAGGGGGGCATGTGTTGACGACCAATTTTGGCTTAGAAGAAATCATCTTCACAATAACAGGACGAAACAAAGGCTAACTAGTACATGTACTAGTCAACTTCAGGATTTGGGCCATTTCAGGATGAAATAGAGCCTAACTAATACATGTACTAGTAAGGTTTAGAATTTCGGCCAAAACTAGGACATAAAACAGATATTCGAGACCAGATGAGCGTTCAATATGGCGTCGGATGAAACAACACATTAAATGAAAGTTCTTCGTTTTTTCGAGACGAACAACTTTGTCTTTTACGGGATTTCGATCTGAGGTGATTAACGCCCTAAAAAATGACCCGCAAGGTGCAGCCAGTTTTTAGACCGAACAGTTTTAGAAAACTCGGGTCACCATCCGAATTGGGCCCAAATTAGGATTTTGGACGTGGATCCAATCTCTTTATTTGCGCGGGAAGTCCAGCTGCCCCTTATATATATGAGGGGTGACGGCCGATTGATCCAACACCAATCGAACAAACACATCTAGTACTTTTTCGTGTTCATGTACTTTTATCCCTCTCCCTTGTATCTTGCTTCTCGTTCTTCGCCGTTCTTCAAGATTTGGAGGCTGCGAATCCACGAGGCTCTAGGGGCGGTCAGGCCAACCTAGGGCAGCCCATAGCCGCCGCGAGCCCTGACGGGTCCCTCCCGGACGAGCGGGGTTTCGGGTCTACAAAAGCGTCCACCGGACTATCTTGCGTATCGCGCTTCCGGCGAGCCTCCCTCGGCGCGTGCTGCCGCGTATCGCGCTCGGCGTCGAGGGTACACGGGTGACGTGTTCGTGTGCGAACAACAATGTTGGGTCCTCTTATGAAGTTGCCATAGACCCGAAAGTTGTGCATTTCTGCACTCATGGATAAAGAACTTCGTGAACTACAATATGTTCTTGTGAGGAAATGAGACCTCGACTCACATTCTCAACGGGCAACTACTCAATGGGCATGCTCCTGTTTTAGCACTTTGTCCTTAAACACCAATCATGTTGATCATCCGACTGGTGCAGCGTATTTTAGCTATTTAATTAGGCAAAACATAGTACTATGAAAATGCATATGTGTACTGTGAATGTCGCCTTGTTTATAGCTAATGGTTCCACACGGTTATCGTTTGCTCTTGATGGGTAGAACTGTAGAAGCACATCCGTTTACCTATATCAAATTCACACACTGCTTTTATGACCGTGACCTACACAATGTTTTTTTTAGATAAAAGGCTCAAAGAGCCCAACTTTAAATTAATAAAACTCCCAACGGCAAGTTTACATAGTAATGAAAAACAGCAAGCAACTCAAACACAAAACACAGGAAAAAAAAAGAAGAACAACTTGAGCGCCGAGGCCCTTGTCCAGCCCTGTAGTCTGACCGGAGAAGAGGCTAAGTCAGTGAAGGATGCACATCATTGAGGAAACTCACACTGTGGTCAATCACCAGGGGGCCAAGCCATGTCGCAATGCCATCCGTTTCCACCTCCGAAGAAAGCCAAAAGTCCTCGTCGATAACATGACTACATTACAAACTACCTAAGCAACAATCTGTTAAAGATGCCCAAATGCGCACATTATTGCCTCTCAGCCCAGCAGAAGGGCTTGGCCCAGGGCACGCAGCTGGATTCGGGAATGGCAATGGGCTTGCCTCCCGAGTCCCGACAGTGTGCGATGGAAATCCGTCTTATCGAACGCGTATCGGGTGCTTTTGTCACTTCCAAGTTTGAACCCCTACACAACCACATTATTAAGGTTGTAAAACATTATGTAAAATATAGCATATATAGGTAAATAAAAATTATAAGGATCTAATGTTTAATTCCTAACATAAATAGATATAAATATCGGTAAGATATAAAATACTTACCACTTATGACACACTAAACAATCTTAAAATTTATATGAAACTCAAGTCAGTTCCATCTAGAAAAGTTCCTCCAAACACTGAGATATAATTTCTTAGCCGAGCGGCGGCGCTGAAGGTACTTGTAAACCTAAATATGCTGCAGCTAGCACAAAATTTATAGTTGAAGGCATGAAAAGTTATTTTTAGGCAAAATAGCTCTTTATTCACGGTTCCATTAGATCCCCTTCAGTGTTTTCTACCGCAGTAAAAGCAAATTGGTGGCCCACATGTGCTTCACAATTAAATGACGACGGTGCCATTCCACCCAAGTGGAACTGATGGACAACAACAGAATGGGCCTGTAACTGTACCGACTTGTTCCGTCTAACTGTAATCTCTCCGGCTCTCCCTCCCCAGACTGATCAGATGCAACAATTCATATGATTCACACATACAAAAAAAGATTTGCAAAAAATGCAACAATTCATATACTCTCTCCGTCCTAAAATAACAGCCTCAGATTTGATATAAAATATGAGACAATTATTTTGGAACAGAGGGAGCATTAACGAGTTTGCAAAAAGTGATGTGAAGCAAGTATCGGGTGTCAGGGCATCTCTACTCGTTTGGCCCCCCAGGCCGAGATCCGGCGCTAAAATTGGCCGCCTGGGGGCGCCGGATCTATTTCTCGGCCTGAGGGCGCCGATTCCCACCCGCACGCCGAACTCGCCCCCCAGCCGGTGATTTCGCCCCAAATTCGACCAAATATTCACATAACCAAATTCGACCAAATATTCACATAGTTCAACATACAAATCAATACGCCGAATTGTGCCTGCCGCGCGATGAGGCCGGCGAGACAGGCGAGGATCATCATGTGTTCTTCGTCATCGATGTCGGCTTCAGTTTCCTCTTCCAGCAGTTCGGCGAGCATCTCCTCGTCGTTGGAGTCCATGGCCGGTGAGACAAAACGCCGAACACCTTGCGGGCGGGGTGGGCGCGAGGTGGGCGAGGTAGCGGCGGAGCTTGTTTTTGCGGCTGGATTCGCGGCGGAGGGAGAGGAGGCGGTGCCCGCGGCGAGATGGAGCAGGGTGGTGGCCTTCCTACAGGCTTGTTTGCGCTAGAGGGAGAGGGCTGGTGCCAACGGCGACATGGTGGCGAGGCAAAATTGTATCGCGGGAGGGCGAGCAGGTGTGGGGAAAGTGTGCCGTTTGGCCGACAAGTCTGGCTCACACTCGCCTTTCTTTCCGCCGGAGCCCCCAATCGCCCCCCAGCGCGCTGGGTTTGGCCTCGGAGCGCCGGACGAAAAAAGGCCCAATCCGGCGCTTTTTGGGCTCATGGGACGCGATGAAGGGGATCGTATGCAGAAAACAAAAAATTTCCTAACAGCGATAACCTAAATAGCCAAGATCTATTACTATGCAGATATAGATTAACGGAGGAGGGTCGATGTACATACCCTTGTAGACCAAAAAGCGGGGATTACGCTCCCGCACAAGCGTTGTCGATGAAGCCGACGTAGCTGACCTCAAGGTCGTGAAGACGAACTTCTCCAAGTGCCGCACGTGCAGCACCTCGTAGCTCTACACATGTACGGTGTAGACGACGACCTCCGGGCTCCGATCCAGCAAAGCAGCGGAAGCAGAAGACTTGGACCGAAGAAGACCAGCAGCACGGCGGTGTGCGTATGGTGGAGAAAACCTCAACCTAAGCGCAACACCAATTGCGGAGTCACGTCCGAAGGTGTGTGTGAGAGAGAGGATTTTCTGGGTCAATTTCCAAGGCATGGGGGCACCCCTATATAAAGGCGGAGGAGGGCTGCCACCCTTGGTGGCTTAGCCATGTGGGACTAAACCCCACATGGCCAGCCGCACCAAGTGGTGCGCCTCGGCCCACCTAGGCCGGTCGGCCTCCCTCTCCCCTTGGGGTGCGGCTCCCCCCTCTTGGGCCTCTTTTTCGGGAGATGGCCCATTTAAGGTTGGGCTGCCTTTAAAAATAAAATAAAAATATATTTATTAATTACTTACTCTAATTAATAATAAATACATATTACTTTATTTATTCTAGCTCCGAAATATATTCCGTTGCCCTCCGAAGTCCATCGGATATGTCCCGGAACATTTCCAGTGCTCTTCTCTCTATTTTCTCTTATGCGTCCAATCTAATATAAACGTCGCCTACCCTTAAGTGTGCCACCCTACGGTTCGGGATCACTCCAGACATGATCGAGACCCATCTTCGATCAATGAGTAACAGCGGGGTCTGGAAACCCATGATAGCCCCTGTGCGTCCACGAATGTCTTTGTCGTTTGAACCTTAAACGTCAAGTCTTATACCTTTTGCCTGACGATACTTAGTTTGTCCGAGACTTGATCTCCGGCATCATGATACCGAGCTCGATCTCGTTATCGACAATTCTATCTTTACTCCTCTGTGATATTACATCCTCGTGACCTAGTCACATGCTTGCAAGCTCATTGATGCAATCTCACCGAGTGGGCCCAGAGTATCTATCCTCCTATATGATTGGCAAATCCCGCTCTTGATCACACGCCTCAACCTATTCTTTCGGATACCTGAGAGGGACACCTTTATTGTCACCCTGTTTAAGGTGTGACGTTTGATGCAATCAAAGTATCTTCCAGAGATAGTGATTAAATATGATCTCACGGTCAAATGCCTAAGTACTACGTTTTCTATATATTGGGTGTGCGTACATCACATCATTCACCTAATGATATGACTCCATTATCAATTGGCATCCATGTCCATGATCAGGAAACTTTGATCATCTGTTGATCTCAATGGACTAGCAAAGAGGCTACTAGGGACCTGGTTGTTTACATACCACACGTGTATTAATGTTTCCGCTCAATACAGTTATAGCATGGTATAAAACGTATTATGAACAATCGGAGATATGATAAATAAAATATCTTTATTAATTGCCTCTAGGGCATATCTCTTTCATGCGACAGGTCGGAAAACGGCGCTATTTCGCCATCCAGAGCCGAAAAAGTGGCCTGGAGGGGGCGCTGGGACGAGTGGAGATGCTCTCATGTGTCGTGCACGTGCTATTCCATTCAGACACCCCGAACACTACAAAAAATTGATTTGCATTGAATAATCAACCAGACAAGTAACCCCATCAGATGTCATTTAGAGTCATAACGTACACACCCGTGTACCACTAAAAGGACCAAACCACACCTAAACTGGATGCTTAGTACAATAACAAGTGCATATTTCATGGAACCTTGTTTAAAAAAAAAGACATATTTCATGGATCGAAAAGATTGTTCCGACATGCGATACACTACACCATTCAGGTTTACTGGAACACTAGAGGAAAGCTGATAAGCAATGAATAGTTAACTGTAAATCCCCACACCCTTTTTACCATTAACTTGAGCAGGTGGTCCGGCGATGTCCCGCATCTTGTGTCCTTTTGACGATTTCCGAGCAACTTTTGGTCATCACCTCTTCCTGGACATATGGTTTTGTTATGTCTCTGTCTGTGGCAAATACCGCAAAATTGTGTTCTCTTGCTCATAATCCCCACATATTGTGCCTTGTCCCTTGTGCTGCCCCACGGTTCTTTGTCTGAGCCTTCAAACTGGCCAATCAGATAACCGAAACGTCAAGCTCTTGTCAGCAGATTGTTCTTTTGTCGCATGTTGATTATTCCGCCAGGCGATCCTCAAGCTCTAGTCCATCTCTTGCTTCATTGAAAGTCGATTATTCTACCAGACGATCCTCAAGCTCTAGTCCATCTCTTGCTTCATTGAAAGGGGCCATCGTCGCCATCGCATCTCTGGAAATACCAGTCAGCTTTTATAGGCTTCTGCGCTAGCATTTCCAAGCCTCTTTCAGTTCAATTGCATGCATATATGGAGTGGAACAACTATACATGGAAGAGCTCTTTGTAACTTGGTCTTTCTGGCATTGAACTAGCTAGATGCAGGAAGTATGTCTCGTGCACCGCTTCAAAATGTGTCGAGCCAGTATCTCCTTTATGTGCTACTAGTCCATCGCCTGAAAAAGGAGTGGAGAAGCAAATTAGGAACGTGGAAAATCGAGTAAATGGCATGGGCGGTACCACAACTTGTCGCGCGTGTGCAGATAAGTCACTCAACTCGCAAAACGGACGAACCGGTCACTGAACTCTTCAACCGTGTGCAGATAGGTCACAAACGCGCCACGTAAGCCGGTTTTTCGTTTAAACCGGTCACGCGCGACACATGTGAGCTTCACCACGGTCAGAAATTCACAGAAAACCCCTACTGAGAAAATAGAAGGGCTCTTTTGCATATGTTTTAAATTTTTTTTTTTGATCGAGCTCCGGCGACGCACATGGCAGCGGAGGAGGGCTCGCGGGGATGCGCTGTTTCGCGTGCTCGACGCGGACGGACATGGGGAACCAAATGGGGGCGTAGCCGCTGCAGAAAGGTCACCGGAGATCGGTCCACGACGAGCTACCGCGGCGGCGCATGGCGGCGACCGGCGGGAGCGAGCTACAGAGCGAGGGAGAGAAAGTGGAGAGGTCTGGGAGGATCTTATCCTCGTCCTGAGCAGTATGGCGTAGTCGACGAGGTCGGAGAACGTCGAGGGCGACCGGAGTGAGCTCGCCGGCGGCGGGGAATATCCGGTCGATTCGATTGATTCGCGTCGTACCGGCAAGAGATACTTGGAGGGAAGGTAGAGGAGGAAGAGGCCGAGCTTGTAGCATCTTCGGAGGAGCTTGGGGAGGTCGGGAACAGCCGGGCTAGGCGGCCATGGCCGCGGTGCTATCCATGGTCGCGTACAGGGGAGGACGAAGAAGACAGGGACATTTCCTTTTTTTTTTTGACATAAGAAATTTCCTTATTCTTTTCTTTCTCTATTTCTGCCTTTTTTTTTCTCTGACCGCATAGGAATTAGAAAGATAGGGGTTCCTTGCAAGATGACTGACCGCCTAAGATCTCACGTGACCCTCACGTGCCGGGTCGAACAGAAAAACCGGCTGACGTGGCGCGTTTGTGACCTATCTGCACACGGTTGAAGAGTTCAGTGACCGGTTCGTCCGTTTTGCGAGTTGAGTGACTTATCTGCACATGCGCGACAAGTTGTGGTACCGCCCATGCCATTTACTCTGGAAAATCAAAACAAAACAAACCAGCAACTAGTAAACAGACTCAACACCTTGAGCACATCGCAACACAAGTCGTGATGGGATTTGGTTAACCCTTTCTGTTCTGGATACTAACCTACTGAACCGTTTTATGTAAATGGTAAAAATGGTTAACCATTAGGTTAATAAGGTTAGAAATGGTTAACCATTGGTTATTCAGGTTCGAACCATTTTTAACATTACAAAAAGATGGCAAATACTTGCAAACCGCTTAAACTGGAGGCATGTACGCAAAAAATAATAATAATAGGCATGTAGCATTTTACTTCAGAATACAAAGCCATAGGATCCGACATACAAAAATGTCATAGCATCAAATCTGTAGCAGCAACCAGCCATAGGATCCGACATACAAAAATACCATACCATCAAATATGTAGCGGCAACCAGCCATTTAATTTAGGTAACAGAACAAAAATGCACCTAGTAAAGTACTAGTAACACCTCCATAGCCTCCGTAAAGCAGAACATTGGCAGCAGAATTTTACTTCAGAATATACGAAAGCAACAGCTCAACGCAATCTCCTGCCCTCACACTCAGCAGCATTGCCCTCACGCCCAACTCAGCAGCAACCAGTGGATGTGATCAATCTCTATCTGAATCACGCAAAGGCAATGCAAATAAGTATAACTAATCATGAAGTAGTCAACATTCACCAAGTATGTCAAAACAGGATACACACAACAAAATAAGTAATTAGTTCAATTACCTGGCTGAATAGAGAGACCTTCGTCACCAAGTATGTCATACACGGATGCCATACTAAGATTAGTCGCATCTACGTAAAAAGAATGACATAAAAAGTGTTAGAATTGTAAACTCGAGACATTACAAGATTCAAGACAAAAGAAAGAAGTGCTCGAATCAATAAATATGATTAGAAGGCAGGAGGTCTCACTTGATGTACGAAACCAATCTTGTAGACAAATGAGTGCCTCAGCTGTGTCTGGGGTCAACCGGCTTCTGAAATCAGAGATAACTCTACGGCCTGTGCTGAATGCCGACTCTGATGCAACTGTAGACACAGGAACAGCCAAAGCATCTCTATCCATGCTAGCAAGAATAGGGTACTCGACTGAATTAGCTTTCCACCAAGCTAGGATATCAAACTTATCAATTCGAGCTAGTGGAGGCTTTAACCAGTAAGCATCAAGCTCAGTTGATCCCACACTTGTCGAACGGCGGAGGGGCGGAGGGCGGGCGGACGGCGGAGGTCGAGCGTATGGGATAACCTTTGGTTAGAAGGGGATCGAACCCTTTGAACCTTTTGGATTTTGCGGTTAACCACCCGGCCCATTGGGCTTATTTTTGGGTTTGGTTAACCGAACCATTGGTTAAACGGGAACGGTGCCCATCTATAAACACAAGACATCCATGTGTGGGTAGTGGGTACTGGCCAGACTTACAATCAAACTCCAGTCCGTCATCCATCATTTTCACTCGAAAAACCACCAAGCTCCACTTCTCGGTCTTCTCCGCCTGGCAGTGTAGAGCTTGTTCTTTTCCACCTCTTCAATGTCGTAGTAACCAGACTCATACACAATATTACCAAACTGCTCAAACTTCGCCCTGTATATCTTGCGTGTCAATCAAAAGGCAGGTTTAAGATGGCACTATTTTTTATTTGCACAAATTAGGAGTAGCACAAAAGTGTCAAGAAGCTTAAGACTAATTTGATACTCCTAGATTGCATTATTGAAGATGTGATAATGTTTGATTTGCCAGATCCATCTGCAGCAATGGTTCAAAATAATGAAAATCCTGGCACATTAAATCTGTACCACCGTGGGGGACAATATTTAGGAAACGATATTGTTCAATGCGGACGTAAGACCATCATGAATATCTAGAACCATCATAGTTTGGGACACAGCTTTGGTGTGGCCCGTTGTTTCAGATTCTCAACGCAAATATGACAAAAGTTACATGAAACGAAACAATTTTGAAACAAAAAACTTATCTGTCATCACCATCGCTCTGCCAACCACCCTACAGACCACGCTGTCCCCTCAATGATTTATGTCTGTACAAAGAAAATCTAGATTTCATGTTCCACGAACCACTTGAAAAGTGCGGCGTTATGTACCAGTGGTACATACAAAAACTTACGGCCCGCGCGAATGTCGACAAAGACCGCATTCACAAATCACAGCGTGACATGGACGCTCCAGATAACATGACTATCTGTGCTCGGGTGTCAAAACATAGATATATATCTAGTTTACAACATGGAAATCAGTCAGATGTACAACACAAGTGCCCCCATCCGTTTACAAAATTTTCAACAACAGGGGATCTAGAAATGTACATAACTGTTATGTACTTACATTTACAAACCACACTCAGCCTAGAGTACACACACAGGGCCGACGAAGCTTTCTCATCTTGGAAGGGGCTTCCTGGATCAAACGCGGTCTCAAAGGACCGAAGCAGAGATCCTCTTCAAGGATGAACACGCTTTGGAGATGTCTGATTCCGTGTGACCAGCTGATACGAACAGGCGGATTCCGACCGGAAGCTTGCACCTGTCCAGAGTTGACCTCTTCGACGCCACAATGAAAACTGAATCCTCCTTCAAAGCCTGTTGGAGAAATGGTGAGTTGATACGTGCTTATGAAAAATTCATGTTAATTGCGTCTGGAAGTCTTGCGGGGTCCAGTCGAACTTTACCTGCTCGGCAATGGTTTCAAGAAGACCTAGGTCAGTGGCCACAGAACCTGTCGATTTCTTTAGCTTAAGGAAGACGATAGGGGACAGAACATGGCTACATATTTCAAGCCCTGGTGTACCTGACAGTCCTGCAATCAAATGCATGAAAGGTATCAAGGTGGGTGACCATACAACAGGTAGCAGCAGGCACATATCATGAGTTGCACATTTAGTTCCACAACCAATAGTTGAATGCCAAGAGAAACATCTTTAACCTTTATGCAGAAGAGAAATGTTGCTCCTTAGGCTGGCTAGAACTGAAGGATTCTCCTCCAGGTAGTTTACAGCAGAAACTGCAGCACTGGCAAGATAGGGCGGCAGAGAGGCAGAGAACACATAGCCAGCGCTGCTTAGACGCTGCAAAAATGTTCATAGGTCAAAATGTTTAACAGCACAAATTCTGATAATCTCAACTGATGTTTCACCAATCTGAAATTGCATCTACCTGATGATCAACAACTCTGGCACTTCCTGTACAGAAGCCACCATCCGTAGCTAGTGCATTTCCCATTCCAGCAGTGATAATATCAATTTTGTCAATCTGCACAATGTAAGCAAATTTCAGAAATAGAAAGAACGAGGCAAAAAGTGTCAAGCTCTTCAGCATTGCAGCAGATTATTTTCTCTTTTAACACTAGGAATAAACATCAAACACTCACTGGAACTCCAAAATGCTCAGCAAGGCCCTGTCCAGACTTGCCAAGCACCCCAAATGAATGGCTCTCCTCCAGAATAACACGGAACCGGTACTTCTCCTTCAATTTGATTATCTCATCCAAGGGGGCAATTTGACCAGAATTCTGCAGTCATCACAAGAGGGGGTTCATCCGAAGGTTTATATCTAAAATATTTCATGGTTTTACGATCAGGATAATATTAATATTGAAAACCTCCACAAATAAGAAAAATCCTACACTTATCCAACACAAAACAATCACAAAAGGAAGCATACCTGGTAAATAGATTCCACAACAATGTAGCGTCTAATCTTCTCAGTACGTTTGTTTCCACGAGTAAGTTTTTCCAAAGTGCTAGCTAGTGAAGCCATATCATTATGCTTGAAATAAACAACAGTACTTCTTGAGAGATGGAGACCATTTTGTACTGCCCAGTGAACACCCTCATCACTGCAATGCACATAGAAAACTGCTTAAGTTCAACTGGGAGAAATGATATTCAACACAAAGTTTGTCTGCTGAAGCTAACATGCTATATTTCATACATAAATTCTCAAAAGAGGAAAAGGAAGGTTTACTCACGCCACTATGATATCTCCTTTCTTACAGAAGGCAGGTATCACACTGAATATGGTAGATATCCCATATGAATACAGAATGGAGTCCGGCGTCCCCAGGAAATTGGCTATTTTGGCCTCACAGTCAAGGTGCACATCTGCAAGTGTTCCACATTTATAAAGTAAGCTCCTTCATATTTGCAATAGAGGTAATGGGCCGTGAACATGAACAGAGAATATACAAACCAATTGTTCCATAAAAGCCACGTGGACCACAGGATCCAACGCCATATTTCTCCAAAGAACCAACACAAGAATCCTACAATTCACCCAAATTGATCAGATATTCCGGAAAATATAGTAATACTGTCAAACATCAGTCGACTCTTACAGTAATTTTCTCGTTGCCAATTAAACCAAGGTAGTTTGCGGATGCAAAGTTTACAACTTCTTTCCCATCAATGGTCGTATGTGGTCCAGCAGCACTGTATAGTTAAAAAGAAGACATATAGCAGTGTTAATTATGACCCTCAGAAGTCAGGACAGATTCTAGACCCCACACAAATAATGAAAAGATTATACATATCCAACAACTGCACATATCCTGTACTGTAATCATAACTTTCTCATGTTGTAAATATCTCATACTCCATGGACCTAAGAAAATGGATCTAGAATAGATTGACAACCACATACAAGAAAAATCTCGAGATTCTTATCCACCAATGATGAGCTTTGATGAAACAAATTAATATCATCTGTGTGTACTTCTGTGAGAGGTTCTCTCCCCTTATTTATTTCTTCTACAAATACTTAGACATTAACCGAGGCAAAGGATTACATAAGATGTTTTATGCTAGGTTTTTTGCGGTTATTCCTAAAATTTATAGGTGTGCACTCACTTGACGCTGTATTGTAATTGCATAGATAAAGAGAAAAAACTACCAGTAGAAATTAGTAAATATGCAGTGCTAGATCTTTAGAAATTAGAACCATGCCATCGCACAAACCTTTCCAAGATTGGTGGGTCGATCCGGGAACCCTCTTTGATTGGGGGACATAAAGGTTCTGGTTCCCATTCATCACATAGCTCATCAACCTCCTGCAAAGATAAATAATGCGAAGTCTTACCAAAATGTTTCATGAAGTGATGACCAAAACCAATACTTTTGAGCATGATCAAACAGTGGACAAGGATAGAAAACCACCCTACTTTTTCACTAAGTGGCTTCTTTGGAGGTTTGTAGCTCTTCCTGGAGAGCTGAAAGACTATGACCGCAATAAGAAGTCCTTCCACAACCAAGTGACCTGAAAAATGACACATCCTCAAAATGTCAAAAACTATAACAACACCATCATCAAATTGCAAATTATTACTTGACGGATATAACAGATTTACCATCAATGTGAACCCCAAAGACGACCGCACCGGCAAGAGGGGAATTGAATGCAGCTGAGACACGGGCAAGCACGGCCGTGGTGGCATTGACAATTGGCAATGCCATGTCCACCCCTTACTCTATGACAGAGCCTTTTCTAACACACGATGGGAACTTTAGCCTTTCAAATCTGTAAAACAAACAGTGCTATGTTCCTCAGTCAACTAGATCGATCACCGAAAAGCAGAATACAACCTGGAACCACGCAAAATTGACCCCAAAGATTGAACAAGCACAAAGGGGTCCTATTTAGCTCAGACTATTTTTTTTCAACAGTTACACGAAGATAACGCTTGGATCCAATCTGAGAGCGACTCAATAAAGTTTTTTAACTTTTCACCTTTTGGACACCCCTAAAATCCCAATTTTTACCCGCATCGAGCGACTGTTTAGCGCGATAAAGCTGAGGAACGCCTTGCCCTTGCAGCCCCAGACTCGGACGGTGCAGCCTACGGCGGAGATCTCAGAGAGTATGCCGCTCTCGACCATACCGCGTTTCGTTTGGTCGGGACTTGAGAAAATTGAGCTTAGGAACGCGAAATTGTAGAGAAGGCTACCTCCGACCAAAGTCATTGTTGGCTTCACGAATTCACATAACTTGAAATTCGAATCGATAGCTTACTCAATGATGTACAAAAAACAAGAAACATAAGCCCTCCTCACCTGACCTGAGAAGCCCAAATCCAATGCGTACCACGACGGGACGGTGGCGCTCCTGCTGATTATCGGTGCCAGCACCAGCCCGAGATCGCAGCGACGCGATAAGCGTTATAAATGGGGGAGCATAGGAAGGCGAAGGGTTCAAAGAAGTCAATGCCGAAGAGAGACGATGATCATGAGGAGGAATAGAATACAGAGGAGATGAGTTCTATTTGAGTAGGCTTTGTGTTTGAGCGACGGTCGTCTTTGGCTGGCTGGGTGGGCTTCCTCGTTTTCAACCTACTACTATTCGGTTCACTCATACCTTTGAAGCGAAGAGGAGCGAAGAGGTTGCACGCGTTCTTGAAAGAAAAAAACAACTAAATTGTACGGTTGTTTACTGAATGTTCCTCATTAGTGTTGGTCGGCCAAATAGTAGTAGGTTGAAAACGACGAAGCCCACCCAGCCAGCCAAATATGATCGCCGCTCGAACACAAAGCCCACTCAGACAGAACTCATCTTCTTCGTATTCTATTCCTCCTCAACATCGTCGTCTCTCTCCGGCACTGACTTCTTCGTATCCTTCGCCCTCCTATGCTCCCCCATATATAACGTATCGCGTCACTGCGATCTCGCGCTGGCACCTGGTAATCAGCACGAGCGCTGCCGTCCCGTCGCGCATTGGATTTGGGCTTATCGGGTCAGGTGAGGAGGGCTTCTGTTTCTAGTTCTCTTTCATTGTTTGTATTAACTTGGTGCTGGTGGTAGCCATCATCTCCATTCGAAACATCAACATAGGCTGTTGGTGGAATTAATTCTGGTTGGTGATCCAACCACTCCTCATCACCGTTTTGACCTCAAATGATATTGTGGAATGCAACACATGCAGCATGAATCTTCACTTGGGATTCTATGGAATAATGATTGGCCACTTTCGATATTTGGAATCGCTTCTTCAAAACACCAATCGCTCTTTCAATGTGATTTAGAACAATTGCGTGTCGATGGTTGAAAAGCTCTTTGTAGTCAGCATAACAACCATGAGAAGACCGCCGCCTCCTAAATTCACCGAGATGGTACCAGACTCCGGGATATGGGGCGAGAAAGGAGGGTGTATTTCCATATCCACCATCCACAAGATAGAATTTTCCGGCAGGGACATGAAACCCTTGCTAATGGCAGACCGAAAACTCCTACATCTGATGCAGACCTTCCCACCCACATGAAATAAATGTGAATATCAGATCAAAGTTGCATGCGACCATCATGTTTTGAGAAAGGATTCCTTTCCTATTTCTATATGGAGGAGCTTTATCTTCGGCAATAGAGATGGGGATATGTGTTCCATCAATTGCCCCAATGCAATTCTACATATAAAAAACAACAAACTTGTTTGGTTTTGAATATTATGGATATGTTTTGAATTTTTTGATGAAGTAGATAGGTCTATAGTGGTTCACCTGAAAATAAGGCCAAAAGCGAGGGTTCGAAATAATCTTTGTGTGGGGCTGGAGTGAACTAGGAACCTTCACAAATCTCTCGACTAGAGTTGGAATTAAGTTGAAAATCTCGTTCATCTTCCTATGAACTGTTTCAGCACTATGTTGGAAGTGTTTTTGTAGATCTTGATTGGTAGCATTATGTGAAATCATATACATAAACATGCCCAATTGCTCATCAACACCAACATCTGGTGTGCCTTCCAATAGACGCTCTCTTTTAAGATAATTTGAGACTGATCTAAAAATCTCGGGCTCCATCCGAAATTCGACCCTAGACCAACTCTCATGTCCTTCTAGTATCTCCTTAACCTTCATAGCACCCGTTAGAGAGGATGTGTGGACTGGTCTTTTTTCCTCACAAAGAGCAGAGTATATAGCACGAACCAAAACAAAGAAAAAGTTTGTCGTCTTCTTATTCTTGCAGCAGAAATTTTCTAATCTTATCCCTTCTAGAACCCATCACTAGTATTTTGAAGCAAGAAAAAAATAATAACATGACACAAGTGTTGTTTTAAACAAGAATAACATAACTGTGCAGCCATGAACAAATGGTAAATAAACAAGAAGACATATGGTAGAATTATGTGAAATTAATTATATGACAGAGGATGTTCAGGCAACAGATCCCAAATGATCTACGGAGCACGGATACGGTGCTGAGAGCTCGTGTCCGTATCGGATACAGTATCCGATACGGATACTGCTCCGATACTGTATCGATACGGTCTAGACGGTATCGGCCGGATTAATGAATTAAAACAATTGTTGATTAATTCGGATACCTGTTCGATACGTTTTGGACACAGATCGGATACGGGAAGCCTCGATGCAGCACAACCCTAACCCGATGCCTAACCTGATGCTTCCCCTCGTCACTTCCCAGTTCCCATTTCCCCTTCCAACGACGCAGCCGCCTCCTTCCTCTTGGGCGCCGCCGCTAGATCCCATCCAGCAGCCGACAGCCAGCGACGACCGGCAGCCGATAGGAGCCAGGGAGCAGCCGGCAGGAGCCAGGGAGCAGCCGCCTCCTTCGGTCCTTCCTCTTGGGCGCCACCTTTCCGCTTCACCGGCAGCCGGCAGGAGCCAGGGAGCAGCCGCTCGCCGCCTCGCCGGCGGGAAGCAGGAAGCAGCAGCTCGACGGCTTGCTTGAGTGCTTGGTGCTTGGCTGCTTGCTGCAGTCGCCAGCAGCTCCCGCCTCCCCCTCGCCAGCAGCAGCAGCCAGCAGCTCCCGCCTCCCCCTCGCCAGCTGCTGCAGCAAGCAGCTCCCGCCTCCCCCTCGCCAGCAGCAGCCAGCAAGGTGTACTGCTTCAAAAGGTACACTGCTTCTTCTCGGTGCACTCGAGTTCCTCCTCTCTCTCTTTCTCCGGTTGATTTTCCCATCTAATTGCAGCACCCTCTCCCCTCCTATCTATCTTTTCTTGTAGATTGCAGTCTAATGGCAGAGCAGCAGTCTAATTCTGCTGCCTTTCTATATTGGAGAGTTGCCGAGTTGGAGAGCAGAGCATGAGTTCATCACATTCATTCACATGAACCAGTATTGGAGTTTGGATGCTTCAAAACAAGGTAATCTCCTATTCTTCTGCAGTTTATAGCTACTAAATTTATTTATTTATTGATTTACAAAAATATCAAAACGTATCCTCGTATTGGCACATTTTCAAAATGCCGTATTTCCGTATCCGTATCGGCCCGATACGGATACACGTATCCGTATCGGTGCCGCGTAGCAAATGATGCCTGCAAATATTCAGTACTTAATATGGCTACACAAATTGATGCATTCGTACATATAGCAGTTCATATATACGACGGTCTGCAGTAACAAGTAGAAAGACCAACAAATAGTCTAGTACAGTAGTAAGAAGTATAGAAGATGACATACTTTGGTCGAGATACTAATGGATCTTAAATATACACCAAGGTAACGATGTCAGCTTCCTTAGATAATCTCAAGCAAACCTCCTCTTGCACACAAGATACCAATATAAGCTGCACACCAAATGATGCAAGGACATGAGAAAATGATCGAGAAACTAGAGCAGCAGAATTACCTAAAAACATGCACAAATTCAGCTAAGCAACTAGCGTCTCGAGAAGTGACAAAACTAGATTGACATGAAGCAATCATTGAGACAAAACAGAGAATCCTTTAGCTAAGCAACACGTTTTTGCCTCCTGTGCGTGTAAGAGTTAACCACAGGAATAGGAAGACTATGAACCAAGTATAGGAAGTCCAGCCGTGTTATTACATCTTCTACAACCAGCATAGTTGGAATGAGTGCTTTACATTCCCTGCAATTTTAAGCCCAGTCACTTCAGATCTTACACGATGAAATCCTGATAACTTTGCATTTTCCGTAAAAATAAATGGAGACGCATGTGCTCCAAATCTAATGGACTTATTTATGGTCTTATGCAACTCAAGGCATGATCTGACAAATTAATCACATGACCAGGCAACATGCGTGGATGAGGAACAATGGCATCGTAAGAGTGAACATAGAAGTGAAGTACCAGCCAAGATCGGACGGAAGGATGTCAGATCCCGGAGAGGAAATATGGCGGGGGTCATCCAGAAGGGCTCACCTTAGTTGAAGGAGAAGGAAGCCGAGCTCCACCACCTGGACGTCGTCGTCGCCGGAGCAGGAGATCGAGGCGGGCTAGATCTTGGGGCAGGAGATGACGGCCGCTGGTGGGGAGAGGCCGGAGCGGCAGCGGATGAACAGCACAGCAGGGAGAGGCGGGAGCGCTTGGGAGGAGAACTTGCTTCCGGCCGCTGTCTAACGTACGCGGAGCGGAACTTTCGTCCGCGTAAGTCGTAATGCGTGAAGTAGGAGCTCCCAGGAAA
Organism: Poa pratensis; assembly: GCA_947311845.1. Taxonomy (NCBI): domain Eukaryota; kingdom Viridiplantae; phylum Streptophyta; class Magnoliopsida; order Poales; family Poaceae; genus Poa; species Poa pratensis. The sequence continues at coordinate 20,205,753 of CAMZMU010000048.1, forward strand.
GCCTCTCGTTCGCTCGCGACACAAAGGCGACGGCGACAGCGCTGGGGGCGACGCCGGTTCTTCTTCGTCCGGCGGCCGGAAGCAAGTTCTCCTCCCAAGCGCTCCCGCCTCTCCCAGCTGTGCTGTTCATCCGCTGCCGCTCCGGCCTTTTCCCACCAGCGGCCGTCATCTCTTGCCCCAAGATCTAGCCCGCCTCGATCTCCTGCTCCGGCGACGACGACGTCCACGCGGTGGAGCTAGGCTTCCTTCTCCTTCAACTAAGGTGAGCCTGTTTGGATCACCCCCGGCGGGTTTCCTCTCCGGGATCTGACATCCTTCCGTCCGATCTTGGCTGGTACTTCACTTCTATGTTCACTCTTCACGATGTCATTGTTCTTCATCCACGCATGTTGCCTGGTCATGTGATTAATTTGTCAGATCATGCCTTGAGTTGCATAAGACTATAAATAAGTCCATTCGATTTGGAGCACATGCGTCTCCATTTATTTTTACGGAAAATGCAACTAGCTCATATGTTGAAAGAATTTTCCTAGTAATTTTGAAGGATTGAAATCGCTAACAGAAGAGTTTTTCCAAAGAGAATGGTGGCTCATCTGCTAACAGAAGTAATAAAAAGAAGTCTAGGCAGAAGGGGATGGTGACACCATGGATCTTGGTAAGCCTGAAACTGAGAAGCTTGAGGAGCCCCAGGATCAAGAAATGCCAGCTAGGGAAGACGCACAATCTATCACCCAAGAAAAATCATACTACCGCCGGAAGACACACAAACTATCAAATCTACCAGCATGTATTCGTATACCTCGTCCGGCCGGAAGAGCACAAAATCTACTACTACGATGAAACACGAACAGCTCACACCTCTCCCTTTCGATCGGCAACATCATCACAGAAAACAAGAACGAACAGATGTTTCACTTCATGCAGGGATTAGGGTTCTTACAGAAAACCTAGGCCGTCGGAAGGCAGGGCACAGATGGTACGGCGATGGAGATGGCGGGGAAGGTCGAGGACGGCGGGTACCTCGTCGGATCTGGGCAGAACTGGGACGGCAATGGCGGCGTTGCCAGGGAGGACGGCTGGGGTGGTCGTCGACGTCGGGGACAGCGGCGCCGCCGTGGTGCTCCTTGCGGCGGCAGGCTCCCACCGTCACGCCGTCGAGCTCTTGCTCCTGCACCTCCGCCGCCCCTTTCTCTCAGATCGACAGGAAAAGAAACGGAGGTTTCACGCTCCGTGATTTTCTCGGGGGTAAACGGGCCGTAACCTAGCGGTGGGGGAAAATGAAACGGCGAACCAAGTGACAAAACTGGGCCTCGTCGGAAAATTCGTCAGTTCCGTGAAAAACCCAGGTTTTGGGCTAAAAAACGGCAATCCAAGCGAAATGGGACACTAAATTTTCCGAGGAAGCTGAACGTTTTTTAACTGTTCACAGAAATAAGTGGGACTATGTGGCACCAATTACGTGGCCATTTACCTCGCTAGGTCGACTGCTTGTCTGCTTCCATTTATTTCGTGCTTCGTTTTGAACTATTTTTTTTGTGTCACAAGGGTTAACGTCGTACACGTTCTCATGTTCTCCTGCTTCGTGCTCAAAAGGTAGTTTATGTGTCACGCACCTTCCAATTACTTTGCATACGTGCACTAATGTACTAGTATGTTTTTTTTCAAAACTGGTATATGAGTGAAGGTTTAAAAATGCATATATATTTACACAATATATTTCAGTTTAGAATAAAATGTACACAAAAATTATGCGAGTTCATGGGTAGGTTCCATTTAGATACTCAGTTTGATTGTAACTTGTCAATTTTGAATTGATGTTCGGAAGTTTTTGGATGAAATTTGTTAAATTCGTCGATCTCGGTTGATTGTTAGAATAATCCTTTGACGAGGAGGTTAATCTCAATGTTTCACACAATTTTCTATTGTAATTTGTCCGTCATATACGAGCAAATCTTGTATTGTAGGTCTGAACGTGTTTACACTCCGCTTAGTGTACATGTATTCTCCTATAGCTATGTCGTTGCCGCTTGCCGTGGTTAACTCCACCATCGTCGCTGCAATGCCGCCGTCCCGCGTCGCTGCCGCCGCGCTGTTGTCCAGCTCAAACGCGTTCTACAGTTTCTTGTCGCGTTCGAACCTATTTGATTCGACAGCATAGTTATCTTTGTAGTTTCATACTGGTGATATTCTTCTCAAAGTGAATACATGCATTGGACTTGGATTGACGAAGTGCTTGACTTTTTAAAGAAAATGGGATATTATGAACTGACAATTTGATAGATTTTAAGATAAACTGGGAAATTATGATGATCGAGTAAACGCATGTATCCAATTGTCATTGGCAAGTACCACATTGACTCTGTAATGACATGAACTACAATGAATTTTTACATAGATAAAAAAACAAATGGAACGTCAAACAATACTCAAAATCCTCTTTAACCTGAACTGGTCTTCACTCAAATTGTTTTAAACTTAAATTCATCTTCTCAGTGAACACCGATGAACGAAATCGGGGTTTGAACAAATAGAAAACCCCGATGAATAGAATCTGAATTTGAAAGCATTTCAAAAGCCCGTGAACGGGAATATGGGTATGAACGATTGGAGAGGAGGGAGAGGTAGAAATACATATGTGCATAGACTGTAATATGTGAAAGATGACATATCTACATAGACTATACATTCTGCACTAGAAACAACAAAACTATGCGTATATACATTAGGGACAACGCGCATTTTCATACACAGTGAAATTTTAACAACTTATTTGTTAACATTGGACATCAGGACGATATACCTAGCTGCTCAACCTCAAGTGCTACTTCATTACGCCTTGTGAAAGGAAGCGTGAAAGGAGGATTATACTGTATATTCAACAAGACCAGGATCAGTCTATGATCAATTTTTCTGTCATATATACATCAAAATATGGATGAGTTTTTGTTATATAGGACTTTCAAAACAAACGTTACCTGCGCAACCTCCACCACTGAATCCTCTTTCACTCGATACTGGGTATCTTTCTGAAGAGCCTCCCGTAATCTGGATTCCCTCTGGCTTATCTCGTCATCTGTAACCAAACCTATTTCAACACACAAAATTTGTAGATGAATGTTACTGTCGTACATAAAGATTGCAATATAGATATGAGCTTGTAACTAGGCATACCATACAGAAGTACAAAATAAATAAAGGACGAAGATAGGTCGTTGTTACAACTTTTCTTGAAAACGTAATGACTTCCAAAACATTTGAGAGTTTGAATATCTTACAGAAATTTAGGAGAATGAGACGGTGTTCACCTTTTACGTCCAGAACATGATATAATACCATCAGGGACATTTTTTTTGAAATTTCTCGGTTGAGAACGGAAGTTGAAAGATGGAGTATTAATAATGAATGTATGTACTACCTTAATACAGTGCTCTGCTAAGATACAATGGTAAAGTAGGTGGACCTTATTTTGAACTAACGACTTCACACTGATCGCCTTGGATACTTCATTTATGATATAATAGAAGTAAGCCCATATGAAACTCATGTTGGTCACCAGTATGTGGTACATTCAGAATTCAGGATACAAGAAGCAGCTATAATTCAGATCATTCTTTATTATTTCCGATGGAATCACATATCATGGTTGGTGCTAATGTAAGGCCCTCAGCGAATATTTCATCTCCTTCTATCACCAATTTCCCCATCAAAGAAATACGAGGACAGTACATACAAAATTATGGACTGATGTTACAATTGGGAGAAAGATTGCGCCAGCAACCACCAACTTTTCTTGAAAAAATAGCTAGATTCTTGCTCGATCAAAGAAAAAGCAACCGAATACATCCTCGGAGTTTAAACAAACATGGAAAAAATTCATATGTAGTAAAGAGGTTAGAATATGGACCTGCAAAGGCCACAACTGCTATGATTTTGCCAGGCACCTCCTTGATAGTCACAGCTGGGTCTTTTGCCTGAGGCAAGTCTGGACCATATTTTGATGGCATCACAAAAGACATCTTCCACGTATTTTCATCAGCTGACTGCAGGCGACGACGTATGAATCAATAATTTTCAACATGTGCTAATACGTAAGCACTGGACATCGAATGCTAATCAAGAAAATAGAGGCATGCATGCCAGGAGAATGGCTCAAGAGAAAGTCATGTAGAGCATGCCTTCTTTGTTATAACAGGGGTAGTCATGTCCATCTTTTCACCACCAATTTCACCCTTCCGAGTAAACACAGGGGTTGTCATTTCCATTTGTTTGGACCTCGTGTTCTGAAAGGAAGCACGCCACCATAAATTCCACTTCAGTTTAAGCAGTTAATTACACAATGAAACACGCAAATGAATTCCTGGCACTGGCACATCACAAAGATGAAAAACATATCAGTTACCTTACCAAACAAGTAAGACGCCAGCACGTTGAATGACTGAGATGAACCGTTGAAATCAAATCCAGATCTTCCGGGCATCGTCGTCTCAGCAACATAGTACGACTGATCGGAACATACAACATAACATTTTATTAATCGTAAAGTACGAAAGCTGATTCCACTTGTTCCATTGCACAATTTCTACTGCAAAAGGGCAGTTCGCTGGATAACAGAAATGGTCACCTCCACTTCTCTGATCTCGTACTCCTCTTCGCGCTTCAGGATGCGGAACGGGACCGTCTCGAGATCGGGAACTGCGAAAGCGCTGGAATTTCAGTAAGCAAGTCCTAAAAGCCTTAAGTTTTGGGATAAGAATTAAAAAAGGTGTTTGGAATTGGGTCTGATGACAAAATCATCACTGCGTACTGACCAGACATGAGGGCCTCCTCGAGCGTCCGTGGCTGGAAGCGGCTAGAAGGGAAGGCGTACTTGGTGGCCTCGGTGACGAGGTCGACGGCGCTGCGCTGCGAGGCGGCGAGGGCCTGCGAGGCGAGCGCCAGGACCAGCGATGCACGGGCCTCGGCGGCGCCGCTGGCCACGACCGTCAGCGCGGGGCGGAAACCGCGGGGACGCTGGCATCGGGCTCGGACGGCGCGCGGCGGCCGTACGGTGGTGGAGGAGGAGCAGGGGAATGCCATTTGATTAGTTTCGGCTCGGCGCGCGTCAGCGAATTGTGGTGTCCTCGATCGGTCAGAGGCTGTGGTGGTAACGAGCCCAAAGGGAGTGGAGATGGGGGCCAGTTACTTGGCGGCTTGTGCTTCGCCACGGTAGATTTTCCGGAAAATGCTTTCCTCTTGCCCAACTCAGTCGTTACACGAGTCTCTTTCGTACACATTTGGGTACTCCTCCATCTCTAAATATAAAAATATAAGATTTTTAGTCTTTTTTTCAGATTGGCATGTACCTAGATGCGTTCGTCTAGTGTGTTCACTCATTTTATTCTGTATGTAGTCCCTTTGAAAATAGCCAAACCATCGTATAATTAGGAACAGAGTGAGTAATACTTAATAGGTAAGCGTGAACCTTACAAAGTTTCTGTTATACTATTTTTGGGTGCTATATTTGTGGATGGTATTCATAAATATTATATCAACGACTGACACATTACATCATACAATGATGTGCAGAGCCGCCGCACCGCCCTACGCCCCTCCGGCTCCTTTGTCGGCCTTAACATCAAGCGGAAATTGTGTGCATGACTCGGACGCACCGGCGATAGATCTGATGCCGTCCTCGGCATCATCGACTCCAGGCACCGATCTATCCCTGCATAACAAGATGACTAAGGTATCTCGGGGCTCAAACTTCACTTTGGTAGAAGTTTTTGCTCTTGTACAGGGCATATGAAGGATACTAGTATTGACTAGCTGAATGCCCGTGCGTTGCTACGGTCATCAAATAAACTTTTAGATAAATCATTCTAGTCTATTCACATGTGCATGCTAGTTCAGAGCACCGGTGACATTCTTAGATAAATCGTATTGTAGGTTGTATTGTCTCCTTTCAACTTATCCCTGCAAAATAGAATGTGTCTCTTCTGAAGGGGACTTTTGGCTCCCGAGCAACACTACTCCCGGTAGTTTGTAAAATTTGAAAATCGTACTTTTTTTGCTTCAAAAAAATCTGAATTTTTTTACACAAATACATATACATATTAAGTAAGTACGCAAGAAATTTCGTTGAAGAATAACTCATATTTTGGGCTTCACAAAAAAGAGAAAATTCTGACAGATTCAACACACTATTTTCACTTTCCAATTTCCACTGATCCGAATTTTGTTTTATGTAGCTCGGAATACGATTTTTTGCATCCATAATCGGCATATACGTAGAGGACATGCATATGTATCATCTGGTATTTTTTTAAAAAACTCGCTTAATTTTTTTTCAATTTTTTTAAAACACAGGTGCACTGGTACTCGGGATCCAAAATGGGATTTTCGTGTCTCTTCCTCCAACCTTCTCCACTCTCTTATTCTGAAAGCGTATTAAGGCATCTTCCTAATGGTGCTACAGCCTACAGCTAGATGATTTAAAAAAAGGGAAAAATCAGGCATAGGCAGAACAAACGTATCTTTAACAATCCAGGTCAAAGAGATGAACAACCACATCGCTCTTCCGGCTTTTCGTGCGTCTTGAGTCTTGAGTTCATCGTCGAAATATAGAAGTTGGAAGAAATTATGAAGCGCACATGACGAATCCTTCTCTTCTTCTTAGAAGAAGTGGTCAAATATTAGAAGATGGGGTTGCATGAATTACGACTCACCTGTTCCAGGTATATAGTGATATGGCAAATGCAGAACTTCATGGCCAAGGTTAGGAGCAAAGGTGCAGCAACAGCTAATGGTGAAATTCGTATGACCTTGTCCTTACATTGAAAAACAGAGTCAGTTTGCTAAAAAGAGTTTTCGGGAAAAACTGAGTCAAAGATTATTGTAGCTCTGCAATCAATCAGGTTCAGTAGGCCTCACCCAGATTCAGTACAAGCAACAACCGTGAGGTCAAATCACACCCAATTTAGAACATAGGAGTACATATAGCTTTAGCCTTGGCAGAACCAGCTTGTGGCCACGTAAGTGGAGCTTTGGCCCAAGTAAATGCTAAGCTTAATCCTCTAACACGCCACAATCCAAACATGCTCGCCGAGCCCAGGCAGCTGCCCCGGATTGCAGGGCGTTGGCTACGCTTGACTGACCCGTGGCCTCCAGCGTGAGGTTTAGCAAGGTGTGGCGGGATGTTCAGAGCAAGCGTCCCGCCTGGCAAGTTCAGAACGGTGCTTGAAGGTCATATGGAAGATTCAGTGTAGCGCGTAGGCGATGGGGGCAAACGACCCACCGGCTCAGGCCAGCTCCGCCGTGGCACCCATGGCCAGAGGGAGCCCCCTGACATCGTAGCAGGAGCAGTAGACCTCGCTGGCTGCAGCGAGTCCGTCGGCATCGCCGCATCTGATTGTCGCTCTTCCTCCGGCGTGTACGCCGACCCGGCGCTCCCACCTCCTCCACGACCTCCCTCCTCCCCATGGACCAGCGCGCGTCCTAGGTCTGCCTCCGATGAAGTGGTAGGCGCCGTCGCTTGGGACCTGTAGCGCCACCGCGTTCTCCGGTCGGAACCGTGGTCCGTGGGCAGATGCGAATCAAACTGAAGCGCTTGAGGAGGATGGATGCGCCAGTGCGCAGGTCGGCATCATCGACTCCAGGCACCGATCTATCCCTGCATAACAAGATGACTAAGGTATCTCGGGGCTCAAACTTCACTTTGGTAGAAGTTTTTGCTCTTGTACAGGGCATATGAAGGATACTAGTATTGATATGGTCGCCGAAGAAGAGTGAACAAGTGCATTTTTTTTTTTGAGAAAAGTCGAGAAGAGGTTACATAAACACATGGTGTATAAATCCCGCTGTTCGCTTAGTTTCTCACAAACTGATGGGTTGTAACTCACAATATGTGCAACCGTTGGGATGATTGTGAAGTGAGGCACTCTCCTACTTATAATTATTTTTTGCTTCGTTTTGAGCTTTTTATTGTTATAGCACATTTGTACTTTCTAGGATGATGAGATGTGAATATCATTTTGGGAGTTAACGGACGTGGCAACGAGAAGTTCTACTATGCTATGAGTGTTAAGCACATCGTATGAGAGGAGGATGCACACACGGGAGGAGCCGACGAGTCTTGATTTCTACACCGTTGACTATATTGGTCCTTTTGGCACAAATCCATAATGGGTAGCAGGTGCAGATGCACCCATGGTTTTTGAGTCGCCGACTAGTCGCCGACTAGTCGCCGACTAATCGCCTAGTCGGGGCACCGTGGCTGGCTCGCACACGCGACCTGGCTCACGGGGCAAGTCGCGCCACGTCACTGGCTCGACGGCGATTTCCTGCGATTAGTCGAATAATCGACTTGCTGGCTCGACAGAGAGAGGGAAAGAGAGGGAAAGGGCGGGAGCTCGGGAGGAGGGGAAGCCATGGCGCTCGCGGCCGTGACCTAGGAACCGCCGCCGCTCCTCGCCGGCGACGCACCCCCTTCAGATCGACGGTGGCTGGACCTCGGCGGCGACGGCCGTGACCTCGAGCGAGGCTGCGGCGGCGCAGACTAAGGCGGGGGAGGAGGAGATGAAGCTGCAGGACTGAGCCGGAGGCGGGGGAGGCTGGGGAGGAGGCGGGGGAGGGAGAGGAGGCGGGGGAGGAACTGCCGCCTCTCCTCGCCGGCGGCGCAGAGGAAGAAGTTCGAGGGGAGAGGCGCAGCGGAAGGAGTGCGGGCTGGCGGCGCTAGGAGTTCGATGGGGTGCTAGGTTTAGCGAGTGGATGAGGCCGGGAGTGGTTAGCTGGGCCGTGCTGGGCCTGTCCGGCCTGGCAACTTTGCTCATCTGGCATTAATGGGCTATGCAAAGGAGGGAAACAGGTGCGGGAGTGCACTGTACTGCCATGGCGACTTGGGGCGATTAGTCCAGGCAAGTCACTGACTCAAGCCAGCAAGCCACTAGCCGCAGCCTTGGCGACTTGGCTTGACTCGGCGACTCAAAAACCATGGATGCACCCACTACCCAAAAACAAATTTGAAAATGTCAAAAAAATCAAAATAAAAATTTCGGACATACTTCAAGACATTTTATGTTAGGTCAAAAAGTTACGTGAAGAAAAAACATTTTTTTGTGACCTGTGCAAAAAAGACAAATCCGGACGCTCCAAAATGATTTTATACGAGATATTTTTTTTTTGTCTTTTTGCACAGGCCACAAAAATTGTTTTTTCTCCACGATATTTTTTGTGCTAACACAAAATGTTCTAATGTGTACCCGAAATTTTTTCTATAATTTTTTGATATTCTGAAGAGACATTAAAAATGTTTTACATAATAGGTACATCTGCACCTACTACCCAAAACGCCGCCTCCATCCAATACTATAGAGTGGTTGGGTGGGGAATTGGGCAAGAAATTGTCACCCCAGTGGCCGAATGGGTCCCACATGAGAAGGAAATCCATCTTACCTGAAAGCTACCGGGTGCTCCTGAATCATCCAAGTTTCAAACCCCACACAACCACAATATTAAGATTGTAACAATTATGTAAAATATATCATATTGGTAAACCATAATTATAAGGACATAATGTTTGAGTCCTAATAAATATATATTTATATAACATAAAAATATTTAACACTTATGAAACACTAAAAATCTTAAAATCTGTATGAAATCGAAGTCACTTTGATTTAGAAGAGTTCCTCTGGATACACATATACAATTCCTTAGCCGAGCGGTGCTAATGGTATTTCTAAAGAAAAACAGGTTGTAGCTAGCACAAAGTTCACAGTTGAATTCATGGAATTTATTGTTTTTAGGAAAAAAAAATCTTTATTCATTTGCATGTAAGGTTTTTTTTTTTTTGAGAACACAGTACAACACAGACGCTCACAAATACGCACATACACTCACCCCTATGAACGCACGCACGCACACCCTACCCCTATGAGCACCTCTGAAGGACTGAGCCGGCAGATCTTGAGGTTGACGAAGTCACCACAGGCGCCTCGCTGTTGACGGGCACGTCACCTACCACTGAAAGAATAGCGCCGGATAATCCTGGAATAAATCCAGGTAAATGCAAACGCCCATGCCAAGTCTAGGACTTGAACCTGGGTGGGCTGGTTCCACCACAGGGAACCCAACCATCAGAGCCAAGCTCCGTTTGCATTTGCATGTAAGGTTACATCACCAACTAAAGCATATACAATGCTAAGTGAAAGACCCGCTAACCTGATACTTGGACTGGACTGCTTGGTCGGAGGTTCGAACTCATGACCTATAACATTAGACTCACGTGAAAGTTGAAACATGGTCATGCAACAAAACTCCTTGTAGTGACATGGCATGATGCATGTGTGGGTTAAGAGGTGCAGGAGTAATCAAGTTATTCGGCGCAAACAGCAAAGCATCGGATGCACATGAGGCGTTTCTAACCATACGATGGACGACCGGAGCTATCCATCCAAACGTTGCTCGTCCATGTGAAATGTACCACGATGGTGCATCCTCTTGTGAAGTTTTCACGAGACTGAAAGCTGTGCAGTGTAGCACACACAAAATAGAAACTTCTCGATGGTCCCTTTATACATCTGTGGTAACAATATCTTAATTCTTAAAGGGCACATCCTGATGCTTCTCATTCTCAAAGGGTAAGTACTACATGGGCATGCCCGCTCAAGCACTCTTTGTGTGTAAAAACTAACAAGATCAATCATCAAGCTCACGCAACGTGTTTAATATGCGCTTGACGAATAGTTGCCTATTTCTTGAAGAACGTTTTTTATAACAAGATACGAGTTAGGAGAAATAGTAATATGAAAACACATATGTGAAGGTAGCCTCTTTTATAGCCAATAGTTGGTACATGTATTTACCTACCATATCAAACTCGCGCACACTGTTACTTATCACCATGGTATACAAATAGTGAAGGCTGGATCACATGCATGCACGTTAAAACTCGAAAGCGTCCATTTATTCGGGTCAATAATGCATGTCAATACACTATAAAAATGTGCTATGCATTACCGATAGAATTTTTCAAGAAACCTAACATTGATTGCGAACCAACCAGTGGTTGGATGGCTAGGAGGGTGTTTATACCCTCGGTCCACCAGAGTTTAAACCCCATATTTGACAGTTGTGTGTCAAATTAAAGCGGAATTTTCTTCAGTGGGAGGCGGTGTTACCCTTAACGTTAGTTCTCGTAATATACCACTGATCGTTAACAATATATGTATATGAACTTCCAAAACCAGACAATGAGAATCGACATTATAATGTCGGCGATGAAGCCTACTACCAGCCAATTTTCTTACTGCCCATGTGAGTGCTACTAACCGATTATACAATTCCACTACACTAAAGCCAGGAACTGAAAATCCTAATCAACAAACTTGTTATTCTTCACATCATCAAATTGGATGACCAACTACGCTAATTACAATTAGGAGCTTGGAATCATATTCGTATGTATCTAGCTAAAGTGTAATCTATATATAATGAACACAATCCTTGCTTTGTTGTTGGCTTCAATCTCCAAAAATAACTCAAAACTCATCTAACAACAAACTTAATTCACATAACTTTGCAGTTCCATCGCTCATTCACTTCTATATTTCATGGTAAGTTTGTGTTGAGCTACAATCCACTAATTTTGGATAGTATTGTTTCTAGACATTACAATCTTAATTATTTTTGAAAAACAATCTAAGCTTAGTTTGATATTATACAACAAGGAAAGTTGTCAAAGTGTTTTTTCTAGTATGCTTGGTGTTGATATTTTCTTCTATATCGCGCGTGCTGAAAAAAACCCAGCAAGGCATGAACGCTTTGGTGTGCGTGATGGATACATTTTACTGTTGAGAGAGGTTAGTTTTATCCAGGATTGGAGAAGAGAGAGAGGTGGAATAAAAAGCTCAGCCCTTATTCGCCAACACATCTAATTTTGCTTGAGCACATCGGCAAGTTAAAACCAGAACAAGAAGACAAAAGATGGCCACATCACAGACGACCCACATACAAAGTTCTAGTACATCATTAATATACTACTTGGGCTATAGGTGTGGAAGAACTCGGAACCCATTGATCCCTAGCTCACTCAACATGATGTCTTACTCGTCCTAGCACTCCATTGACGACATCTCTGCCGCCGACGGTGTTGTTCCGGGTCCATCCGCCCTCTCCGCCTATGGGTTTCCGATGAGCGGTTTTTCCAAACGTCGCTCGTCAATGCTAAAGGTAGCCCAATGTTGCATCCTCTTCTCAAGCTTGAACGAGATTGAAAGCTGTGAAGTGCAACACGCAAATAGAATAAACTTCTTTACCACCCATATGTGCATGTGAGTTCACTCAGTACGTGCACTTCTTAGCAGCCTCAATGACACATCCCGACGCTTCTCAATCTCAGCGCGTAAGTACTTTTGGCTCATGTTTTAGCACTCTTTGTGCCTAAAGATGAGCCAAATCGAGCCTACGTAGTTATGTTCAATTTAGAGTCGACGAAAAAAATCCCAGTTTGAAGGAAGTTTCGACAGCAAGCTAGCTATTGAGTCGGGCAAATGATAATATGAAAGCCCATACATGCAATGCGAAGGCCGCCTCTTTTGTAGCCAGCGACTGCTACGGTGCTACCATTATCCAAGTTCACAACAGTAGCCGTTTGGTCGTGATAGGGAGAAGTACGTACAGTACATTAGTTACCTACCTCACCAATTTCTCATACTGTCAACACTTATGACCATGGCCTACACGACGCTATAGGCGGGCTCACATGCATGCACACTCGAACTTAAAAGCAAAACGCATGGATTTGTACTCTCGTGTCAAATATGCATGCAATGCACTTTGAATATGTCTGTAGCACCTACATACGCGGCCAGGATTGGCTGACGTAACGTCAAGTGATTTGGGGTGTCACTAACTTGTGGGTCCACCACATGTGGGGCCAACACGTCAGTGACTCAAAGTCACCCGACGTTAAGTCAGCGAATCCGAGCCTTTCAACGAAAATAGCATTGATTTACGCATATGGAGCATCATAAATTGTCTTGATATCCGATGAAAACCAATACGATTAACATATATGTAGTATGATAGACAATACGGCGACCGCAATTGCTAAAAAGATGCATTGTACATAGTTTTCTTTACCGTGTACAAGCTGACTCTAGCCAATGTGGGTGCCACGTCACACACCCACAAATCGTTGGAAAATAGTGTGTCAGATGCAAATCTAGTACTTCTTATATAGTAAAACCCCACTAAGAGGTCATTTAAATTGTCTATCTTAACATGCAAAGCTATCCATATCATATAATACTATTTTAGCCATCAATTGTCCATGACATTCCCACTAATAGTTATTAATGATTTATATATTTACATGCAGGATATCCACATCATCAATTGTTTTTATATATTTACACGCAACATATCCACATCATCAATTGTTTAAGCCAACAATTGTCCATGCCACCAATTGTTTTTGAACACATCATACCTCTTCATAATAAAAATTACATCATCAACCAAAATAGGAGTACTGTATTTGGGGGTGGATTGTTTTCAAATATACAACAATTTCATGTCAATTAAATTTAGTCTATCAACTACAATTCAATCTCTCATACTTTTGTCGACAACTTCATATTTCATTTGTCTTATAATTTTATTTACACATTAAATTTTCTAAAGAGGTTCCCACCGCAACGCGGGGTATTATACTAGTACATGTAAATGAAGAACCCACCAGGGTGAAATATCGAAGATTCGCCCCCTACGGGAATCAGACTCTGTGGTTAGCTGGGTGCGCCACTACGATCCAACCGTTGGGCTACCGCCTAGTTCTCCGATGTGAAAATAAGATACAAACATGGCCACATCTCACCGTCAACACGACGACTCTCTCGATTGCTTTGAAGAATAACAAGAACACCCACTACGACTAGCCGGTACCATCGTTTACTAAAGTTGAAGAAGTTAGACAACATCGTTGGGCACCGCCTCGAATGTTTTGAAGGCTAAATCACGTCATAAGTTGTCATAGGCCTATCAACATATATATGGTACTGGCTCATCCAAAGATTGATGAAAATTTAGCTACTCCCTCAGATCCGTAAGTGTCGGAAGAAATAAACCCTGAACGTACAAGTTCGTAGCTGAGCTTGCGACAGTTTTTGCGGACAGAGGGAGTAACGATGTGACAACATGAGTCCCGCATTGCTTAGCTGAACCCCCTATTTCCTTGCCAGGATTAGGTCTCGCCGTTCGGACTAGAAGATTCCCATATTTTCTCAGGAAAGCTAAAAATATCAATGTATAATCGAGAGTCATAGAATGGAGCATCAAATAATTTCAGGGTGCTGACAATAGTGTGTCGGGCTGTCGGACGAACATCCAAGAGAATCAGCATAGACCTTCCACGTCGCCTAGTGATGTATCGACGTTGTCTTCTCCAACTTGCAGAAAATAAAGGGATGACCATGTGTTCTCATTCTTGACTACATCCCCTGGCGCGGCTTGCCGCGCGCCAGCCGCCATTGACACGGGTTTTCGATTTGCAAAACGTTATGATAAACCTTCTTAATATGACACAATGGTTAATAACTATTATATAATAGTGGAAATACAGGTTTAGAGCAAAGCACAATGCTCTTACATACACTGACTGGTAATCGATTGGTAAAACAATATGGTAAGCATCATTAATATTCCACCGATTTGTGAAAACTTATATGAATCGTAATAAGAATGAAAATTGAAAGAGAAAATTCTACATCACAAAAGCAAGAGCATCTCCAATAAAAAATACATATAAATGATATGAATCACAAAACAGGTAAAATTGTATAATCGAGGCATCAACATTCCATCAGTATGTCCTTTAGTTAGATGTGAAAATATGCTAGCCTATCGATGCCCTGATTCTCCATGCACATCAGGGGTCACGGAGGAGAAGGAGCTCACCGGGAGAAGCTTGTTGGGCAGGTGGCTGGCGGTGATAACCCACAAGTATAGGGGATCGCGTGTAGCCTTTTCGATAAGTAAGAGTGTCGAACCCAACGAGGAGCTAAAGGTAGGATAAGTATTCTCTCAAGTTCTATCAACCACTGATACAATTCTACGCACACTAAACGTTTACTTTATCTAGGAAATAATACTAGAGTAATAATACGGGTATGAGAGATAGCTTTGCGAAATAAATACAAGAAAGTAAATGTTAGTGCTGCAGCAATAAAGTACATTAAGTAACCACCATAAACTAACAGTACCATGAGTGTGGAAAAGTGGTGGTAATTGTGATGGATTTGTCCAAGATTAATTAGTGAAGATATTTGGTTCATTGTCTTCGATGCAGTTTCTATGTGGGAGAGGCTAAATATATGTGCACTCAACTACTTGTGATTATACATACTATATGATTGGATTGTTAGAAAGCATCCGCAAATACTAACAATGCATTAAGGTTTTTCCAACCATAGCCTTAAGTTAATGGTCCTCTTATTCCCATACGTGCAACTATCCGGTTCGAGTCCTCAGGTTTCTGTCACTCCGGCAGTCCTACCCCCTTCCTTTGCACATACTACTAACCCCAAGATGTTGATCCATGCGCGCACAAATATAATGGACACCAAAGGACAGTACCATATCAACATACAACTCTAATGAACCTCATACATTCAACAAAGCAATCAAAAGACAAATAAACTACGCAAACATGACATAGATCATAGGATAATATTTTATAGCATCAAACACCATGTTTACATAGAGCGGTACAGAGGTTTGTGGGAGGATGAAGCACTGTATACAAGGAGGAATTGGCGGTGGAGATGGCGGAGAGGGCAGCGAGGAGCGTAGGGCGGCGGCGGCGCTAGCGGTGGCGCGGGGAACTCCTCCCGTGCCGCCGGCATCATGGGGGTGCGCTGCCCCTTAGCCCCCTTCCTTCATGGCTTCTTGGGAGCCCTCCCCCATGGATATGGGATCCATGGGGGAGGCAAAAACGTGGCTTTGGTGACTGGAAATTCGTGGGTATGGGGTGTTGGCCACGACCTAGGTTTCCTCCCTTTATATAGCTTCTCGGATTCCCGTCATCCCATATAGGGTTGCAGTGGGACGGCGATATCTGGAGCGTCCGGACTCCAATTGGGCCGAATTTTAAGTCCAGATCGTTCGGCAGAAAATTCCCTGCAACTTTCGCGACTAGACTTTTTTCCATTTGACGTCATCTTCTGTCCGTAACGTGACCATCTCCGAAAAACGTTTCCAGACAGATTTCAGGAAAGTCCCAATTTGACTCGAACAAGGTTTCCTCTTGTATTTTTGATAATTCCTACACATCAAAGAGTAAAACAAGAACATTGTGCACTTTTGCAACTATTAATAGGTTAGTCCAAATAATATAAAAACAAGTGTCAAAGGCACATGAAACAATCAAAAATTATAGATACGTTTTGGACGTATCAACATCCCCAAGCTTAATTCCTGCTCGTCCTCGAGTAGGTAAATGATAACAAAATAATTTTTGATTGTAAATGTTATGATCAGGTCTTTAACAATTGCATGATGTATGGATAATAAAACTTAGCAATCATGTTACCTAATGAAAAGTATCAACGAACTAAGAGCTTATAACATGAAATTTATAAACATCAACAAGATTGTAATGATCATAATAAAGCATGATAGAGTGGTATCTCGCTTGTCCTTAATTGTGGAGCAAAACATAAATGCCAAGGCACCTCTGAAGTTCAAGTGAAGACTAGATATAAAGATACCAGCGGGGCGGCTGGGGTCATTCTTCCAGCGGCGGTGGATCTAGAGGAATCGCGAGAGGGGAGCGGCGACGTTCTAGGTCAGAAAGGGGATAAGTGTCATCTGTGAAGCGGGTCACACTTGGGAGCTGTGTTTTGGCTATTTCAACATTCCACCACACTTGTATACATATGCTAGGCACCATGCAAAATTCGGAAACATTTCGACCATCCGACGTTTCGGGCGAAACCCTACCCCTTTGACCGACGTTATCCACCCCTTTGACCCGCATCGAATGGCGGTTAACCAATATACTTTTTTACTTGGTTGTGTTAGGGTAGGCCATAGGAACATGGAAAACCCAATTTATCACAAGATTCCATCCGGTGCACCCGAAGTGGGAATTTCACACTCTAAGTGCAGAACCTTCCTGCGGGATAAGTGTCGTATGTGAAGCGGGTCACATTTGGGAGCTGGGTTCTGGCTATTTCAACATTACACCACACTTGTATACATATGTTAGGGCACCACGCAAGATTCGGAGGGATTCTGACCCTCCGAAGCTCCGTTTTGGGCGAAACCCTAACCCTTCGACCGACGTCGTCTACCCCTTTGATCAGCATCGAATGACGGTTGACCAATGGATTTTTTTGCTTGTTTGTGTTAGGGTAGGCCATAGTAACATGGAAAACCAAATTTGAGCATAATTTATCACAAGATTCCATCTTGCGCACCCGAAGTGGGAGTTTCGCACTCTAAGTGCATAACCTTCCTTCGCGGTAAGCGTCGTATGTTAAGCGGGTCACACTTGGGAGCTGGGTTTTGGATATTTCAACATTCCCCCACACTTTTATACATAAGTTAGGGCACCACGCAAGATTCAGAGGGATCCCGACCCTCCAAAGCTTCGTTTCAAGCGAAACACTACCCCTTTGACCGACGTCGTCCACCCTTTTGACCCGCGTCGAATGGCGGTTGACCAATGGACTTTTTTACTTGTTTGTATTAGGGTAGACCATAGTAACATGGAAAACCAAATTTGTGCACAATTTATCACAAGATTCCATCTGGTGCACCCGAAGTGGGAGTTTCGCACTCTAAGTGCTTCTTCCTGCGGGGTAAGTGTTGTCTGTGAAGCGGGTCACACTTGGGAGCTGGATTTTGGATATTTCAACATTCCACCACACTTTTATACATAAGTTAGGGCACCACGCAAGATTCGTAGGGATTTCGACCCTCCGAAGTTTCGTTTCGGGCGAAACACTACCCCTTAGACCAGCGTCGTCCACCCCTTTGACCCGCATCGAATGGTGGTTGATCAATGGACTTTTTTACTTGTTTGTGTTAGGGTAGGCCATAGTAACATGGAAAACCAAATTTGAGCACAATTTATCACAAGATTCCATCTGGTGCACCCGAAGTGGGAGTTTCGCACTCGTGCTTAACCTTCCTTCGGGTAACTGTCGTCTGTGAAGCGGGTAACACTTGGGAGCTGGGTTTTGGATATTTCAACATTCCACCACAGTCTTATACATATGTTAGTTCACCATGCAAGATTAGGAGGGATTCCGACCCTCCGAAGCTTCGTTTCGGGCCAAACACTATCCCTTTAACCGACGTCGTCCACCCCCTTGACCCGCGCCGAATGGCGGTTGACCAATGGATTTTTTTACTTGTTTGTGTGAGGGTAGACCATAGGAACATGTAAAACCAAATTTGAGCACAATTTATCACAATATTCCATCCGGTGCACCCGAAGTGGGAGTTTCGCACTCTAAGTGCACAACCTTCCTGCAGGATAAGTGTTGTCTTTGAAGCGGGTCACACTTGGGAGCTGGATTTTTGATATTCCAACATTCCACCACACTTGTATACATATGTTAGGATACCGCGCAAGATTTAGAGGGATTTCGACCCTCCGAAGTTCCGTTTTGGACGAAACCCTAACCCTTTGACCAGCGTCGTCTACCCCTTTGACCAGCATCGAATGATTGTTGACCAATGGACTTTTTTACTTGATTGTGTTAGGGTAGGCCATAGGAAGATGGAAAAACAATTTTCAACACAAGTTATCACAAGATTCTATCCGGCGCACCCGAAGTGGGAGTTGCACACTCTAAGTACAGAACCTTCAACGGGGTAAGTGCCGTCTGTGAAGCGGGTCACACTTGGGAGCTGGGTTTTGGCTATTTCAACATTCCATCACACTTGTGTACATATGTTAGGGCACCATGCAAGATTCAGAGGGATTCCGACCCTCCGAAGCTTCGTTTCGGGCGAAAACCTAACCCTTTGACCGACATCGTCTACCCCTTTGACTGGCGTCGAATGGCGGTTGACCAATACTTGGTTATGTTAGGGTAGACCATAATAAGACGAAAATCCAAATTGTGCAAGGGTTATGTCAACCGATCAAGGCGCATGTGGAGGTATTCGAGCTAAAATTGTTTCGCGAGGTCGCTAATAAAGCCTTAAAGTGGAACAAGCATACGACGAGGAACATACTGAAGAAGAGGCAACATGCGAAGAAGAGGACAAGTTGCGAGCATGTTTTCCGCATCTTTTAAACTCAGGTAATTAAATTTCATGGTCAAAATTTTTATAAGCAGGGAAGGATGTAACACCCGTGGTATTTAGAGAATAGCTAAAGATTTGAACGGGGTATAAAACTTTGCTATTTACCTCGAAGTTGTTTCGCAATACAGATTTTGGCTGATGCTAAAATTATATACCTATCTAATCTGCTGATAGATCAAGGCGTGGAACGCATTATCCGAGGCCGAACAAAAGTTTATATCTACTAGAATTAACTATGTGTATCAAATTAATCTACTTACGTCTAACTTTGTTGTTCTGATATCAATCGCTAAAGATTTAGGAGAGGTTCTTGGTTACCTGCAGGTTTACTCGCACATGGACAGAGGAGCTCGAGGTCCGCATGTACCAACTTATGCTGCAGCAGGTGGTGCCTGCGAAACTCCGGCTGCTGACCGTGAGCCACAGCTTGAGTTTGGCGGCGTTGACCAACGACAATGTGGTTAAGATCTTTGCACCGAGGCTGGAGGCGATCAGCTGGTCCGGCAGGTTCCCAAAGCAGCTGAATTGTCAGGGTACAATCAGAAGCAGAACAAGAATTGGGCGCGAAGCAGAGACGAGACCAGCCCAAGAGGCTGATTCAGCCCAACAGGAAGCACCTTGGGGCGAAATGGACCAAATGACGACACGCTCCTCTCTCAAGATGGCAACGGGTACGGGTATCACCGGGGGACACACCCGCATCCCCGCCAACCTTCGTGTGGGGGGGGGGGGATCCCCATCCCCGGTATTAACGGGTATCTGATCCCCATGGAGACCTCCATGGAGACTAACCACAACAAAAGATAACGTAGAACAACAGCAAATTGGCAGCACAGGCCATTTTAATTTTTGACAGCAAATTGGTAGCATTTAGATAATGTAAAACAACAGCAAATTGGCAGCACAGGCCATTTTAATTTTTGACAGCAAATTGGCACAAACAACAGCAAATTGGCAGCAATTCATCATGTCAAGTCTGACCAAATAATTGATAAACTGAACAAGAACAAGTCTCAACTCTCAACATCAACAAACGACAATAGTTAGTACGACTACAAGCTGGAAGTTTTAATTCTTAACACAAGCATGGTAAGAAGTGGCTCATGAATGAAACGAAGAGTTGATCTTCAATTTTCTTCAGTCTTGACTCCAGTCTTGATTCCATGGACATTTTCCTGCTTAACAAATTCACCGGAACTTGATGCCATTTTATCCTACCAGGCTACCACATAGCAACATCAATTAATGCAAAAACAGATACTTTGCACAACATAGATAAAAAGAAATGTGTTTAGCAGAGCATGTGCAACAATAATCAGGCAGCAGTTCATTTTTCGTAGCACATTATGACATTAGAGAGAGTACTACTGCATCTCTATAACTGCCTGAAATTCTACGTACATCAGCATAGGAACGGAATCCATGAAATCCTAAAAAAACTCTAAAGAATTTCTGAGCTTACTTGTCAGCTGCTTGCGCTTGCCGTGGAGGAAGACTGGAAGAGGAGGCGAGGTAGCCGGTTAGCTGCCTGTGCTTGACGTGGAGGAAGAGGAGGCAAGGTCGCCGATTTGCCAGTCGTCGTCGTTGCCAAGTCGACCGTCACCGTGGATGCAGCCGTGGAGGAAGAGGAGGCGAACATGAGGGGAAGGGGCCGGAGATGCGGTGGGCTGCGAGATGGGGTGAACGGTGCCCGGTGGTGTGATGACCCACAAGTATAGGGGATCGCAACAGTCTTCGAGGGAAGTAAAACCCAATTTATTGATTCGACACAAGGGGAGCCAAAGAATACTTGAGAGCCTTAACAGCGGAGTTGTCAATTCAGCTGCACCTGTGAATAGTCTTGCTCGACACAGATTATCAGTAGCAACAGTTTTATAGCAGTAGTAGCGGTGAAATAATAGCAGCAGTAAATAAGACAGCAGTAGTGATTGCAGTAAACAGTAGGATTAAAACACTGTAGGCATAGGGATGGATGAACGGGCGCTGCATGGATAAGATAGCTCATATAATAATCAAGACATAGGCATTGCAGATAATAATGATAAAGCATCCAAGTACTAAGTAAACGTAGGCATGTGTTCCGTATATAGTCGTACGTGCTCGCAATGAGAAACTTGTACAACATCTTCTGTCCTACCAGCCGGTGGCAGCCGGGCCTCAAGGGAATCTACTGGTAATTAAGGTACTCCTTTTAATAAAGTACCGGAGCAAAGCATTAACACGCCGTGAACACATGTGATCCTCACATCGCAGCCATTCCCCTCGGCTGTCCCAATTATTGTCACTTTGGGACCGCGGGTTCCGGACAACAATATGTGTATACAACTTGCAGGTATGATCAATAAACAGTGCATATCATTATGAAACAATAACATGTTCAGATCTGAAATCATGGCACTCGGGCCCTAGTGACAAGCATTAAGCTCAACAAGTTGCAACAACATCAATAAGTACTAACAACGGATACTGGGCACCATGCCCTAATGATCTTATAGCTTATTACATGAACAATCTCATCCAATCCCTACCATCCCCCTCAGCCTACAGCAGGGAATTACTCACACATGGATGGGGGAAACATGGATGGTCGATGGAGAAGCGTCGGTGATGATGATGGCGATGATCTCCTCCAATTCCCCGTCCCGGCGGAGTGCCAGAACGGAGTTTCTGGTCCCCGAAATAGGTTTCGCGATGGTGGCGGCGTACGGTGATGTTTCTGGATGAAGTGGACGACCCCCCGCGTTTTAGGTCAGAAGGGTTAAGTAGTCGAAAGGGGGACTCGGGGAGGTGCCGAGTCGCCCTCCTCATAGGCTGGCGCGGCGGGCCCCTGGCCGCGCCACCATGTGGTTTGGGCCACTCGTGGCCCATCTCCGCCTCCCCTTCTGGCTCCGTGAGTCTTCTGGTAAAATAGGAGGTTTGCGATCTTTTCTGGTGTTTTTCCCGAAAGTTGACTTTCTGCACAAAAACAAGACACCAGGGCAATTCTGCTGAAAACAGCGTTAGTCCGCATTAGTTGTATTCAAAACACACAAGTTAGAGGTAAAACAATAGCAAAAGTGTTCGGGAAAGTAGATACGTTTTGGACGTATCAACTCCCCCCAAGCTTAGCTTATTGCTTGTCCTCAAGCAATTCAGTTAACAACTGAGTGCGATAAAAGACTTTCACGAACACATTTGCTTCATATGATGCATATATTCTCACTATATGAACAAATGCTTAGGCAATTCAAGATGAGGCAAATGCAAATAATGTCACTCAATAGGCATGTAAACTATGAAAAGATACCAACATACTAATAGCGACAAACATGAAACATATTAATTCACAAGATTGTAATGCTCATAATAGGATATGATAAGATGGTATCTCGCTTGCCCGTTTTTGTACAGCAAAACATAAATGCCCAGGCACCTCTGAAGTTCATGGGAAGACTAGAATCAAAGATATCAAAGATAAAAGCATCAAAGTTATATCACAGTTAACCACATTCTGGGACAAGCACATTACACTAAGAATGACAACTATGCTCTCGAGAAAGTGCTCAAAGAAAGGATGGTGACTCAACATGAAAGTAAAAGATTGGCCCTTCGCAGAGGGAAGCAGGGATTATCATGTGCTAGAGCTTTTTATTTTTAAAACAGAAGCAAAATTGTTTTGGGAAGTGTTTGTTGTTGTCAACGAATGGTAGTGGGTACTCTAACCCCCTTGTCAACCAGACTTTCAAGAGCGGCTCCCATGAAGGACGTTATTTCTACCAGCAAGGTAGATCATCCCTCTTCTCTTTTGTTTACACATGTATTTTAGTTTCATTATGGGTGACACTCCCCCCAACCTTTGCTTGCACAAGCCATGGCTAACCGAATCCTCGGGTGCCTTCCAACATTCACATACCATGGAGGAGTGTCTATTTGCAAATTAAGTTGCTTACTGATAAATCAGGGCAAAACATGTGAAGAGAATTATTGATGAAAGTTGTAATTAATTGGGACTGGGCACCCCGTTGCCAGCTCTTTTTGCAAAATTATTGGATAAGCGGATGTATATGCCACTAGTCCATTGGTGAAAGTCTGAATGACAAGATTGAAAGATAAAACACCACATACTTCCTCATGAGCTATAAAACATTGACACAAATTGAGAAGTACTTTGAAGGTTTTAAAGGTAGCACATGAAAATTTACTTGAATGGTTCGAAATGCCATGCATAGGTATTTATGGTGGACACTTTGGAATAACTTGGTTTTCATGGTTTTGGAAGCACGAGCAGCATTCCCGCTCAGTACAAGTGAAGGCTAGCAATAGACTGGGAAGCGACAATCAAGAGAGCAATAACCGTCATAATCATGCTTGCGACAAAATGAAATTAATTGAGACATAAAAGTGATACAAGAACTCTGAGTCAAAATAAATCATCAAGGCTTAATTGACTTTTGTTTTTCAGTCATACGCATGCATGAGCATGTGCCAAGTCAATTCGAATGAATTATTCAGAGGAGGATACCACAATGTCATACCCTCTATGAATAGAACAATGCAAGCAAACATCAACATAACATGCTACCACTATTAATAAATTGGGACCGATCATGAGAGAACAAGAACTACTAAGCATCCACTAAATGACATATACCTCACATGAACCAACTAAGCATGCTCACATAGATGAGTATATGTACAAAAATGAAAACAAATAGAGTTCATACCAGCCTCTCACCCCAACTCGAGTTGTTGTAGATCATCCTTATTGCTTTTTCACTTGTGTTGCTTCGAATGATAAGAATGAAAACCAAGCTCCATCGGAGTCACGGATGGCTGTCCAACTCTGAAAACACTATACAAAACCAAAAAGAAACAACAAATATTTTTGGGTTTTCGAGTTTTTGAAACAAGAGCAAAAAGAAACAAACAATAAAGCAAAATATTTTTGGATTTTTGAATAACAAACCGAATTTTAAAACTAAGCAAACTAATACTGAAACTTAAAGAAACAAATGAAGAGAAACAACAGAAATATTTTTGGTCTTTTTGTGTTTTGGAATGCAGCAATAAAAGGTAAACAATTAAAAAGAAAGAAAGAAAGAAAACTGCAACATGGATATACAAAGTATCGACAAGATATGATATGTAAATGAGTGAGATGTCGATATACCTCCCCCCAAGCTTAGGCTTTTGGCCTAAGTGGAGATCAACCCCATGGTGCCCAGGAAGTGGCGCCTCCATAGTACGACGAGGAAGGGCCCTCGTCCTGGTAAGAGCTGGATGACGCTCCAAGGTAAGTGACGGTGTAGCCATCATCAGGTGCTTCTCCCTCCTCCTGGTGCTGCTGGTGAAAGCCTCGCACTCTAAGCTGCTCCTCCAACGCCTCCTTGGAGTACGACCACGGTCTCCTGTGTATAGGGAACAGATCGGCCTGGGGCAAAGGCACTTCATATTCATCCCCGTTAGTAAATAAAACTTTGTAAACAATGTTTCCTAAATGAGAATTAGGTGTGACAAACTGATGGCCTTTCATAGCAGAAATATCAAGTCTGAAAGGGGTTAGCTTCTCATCATTAGGACTAACGGAAAGACCTAGATATGCGATAACTCGTGAAGCAACAATTCCTCCATAAATAGGTCCACTAGCAGCCAAACGGCGAGCAATAAGGGCACCAAGGTTGTAAGCAGTGTTACCATTAAGTGCAGCAGCAAGAAAAGCAAGATGATAATTAGAAATGTTACTGGTGTTTTCCCTACCAAGAATGCTAGTAGCAAGATAATAAACGAAATATCTAATGGCAGGGAATTGGATGTTCCTTATCTTGCCGCGCTGAGCGATGCGGTCATCGTCGTTGGTCACTCCTCGGTAAAGTTCCACAAAGTCTTTGGTGTTCCCTGCAATCTTCTTCGCTGTACCTATAGGAGCAATATCTATGGCAGCACAAAAGTCTCCCAAGTCCATTGTAACAGGCCTGTCATAAATCTTAAATTGGACAGTAGGCGCATAAGATGAATTCACAAATTTAAAACTCTCAACAAAAGTTTTGGTGAGCCAATAATGTTGGTCGCCCTCATCCTGCATATAAGTGGTTAGGCCAACTCTCTGGATAAGGAACATGAAGTCATCAAGCAACCCTGCATTACGCAAAAACTCCATGCATGGAAAGGATGAAGCATTTGGGATTTGGTCATCCCCTCCATCTCCAATGTTCGGTGCAATGACATCCTCATCATAGGAACGCCTAACTCGAGTAGATGCCCTCAAAGGCCTTCTTGCTCTCTGAGAATCCCTTTCAAACACCTCCCCAAAGGTGTGGTTATGCATTTTCCTTTTCTGAATTTTTTAACAAACATTATAAAAAATGATTTTGAGACATACAAATGAGGGGAACTACTATATGAACTTGCTAGAGGACTAAACATGCATCAAAACTGATTATATCAACATAGAACAAGCATGCATACTCACTTAACAAGTCACCTACAGCAGCAAAATACTCAAGGTATACTCTACTAAACAAAATTCTACTTGGATACATGGAGGAGTCACATACCTGAGAGCAATGCCCCAAATCTCAGCAGCTGAGATGGGCTGAACAAAGAGATCGAAATCGCGAGGAAGAACAGCAAAACTCGAGTGTGAGAGAGAAAAACGAGCTGAGTGATGCAAGAGGAAGAAGTGGTAGGTGGGGGAACTGCTGGAGGGCCAAGGGTGCCCCACCTCAGTGGCTGGCGCGGCCAAGGGGGCAGCCGCGCCACCATGTGGTTTGACCCCATGGTGGGTCCCCTTGGTCAGCACCAGGCACTCCCACGATGCTCTTTGAAAAATAGGACCAATGGTATAATTTTTACAGATTTTGAAAACTTTCAATTTGCATGAAATCTGGATATTTAAATTAATAAAACTTGGGCAGAAAAATTATTTTTAAAATTCAAAACAACTAAACTTTTGCAACCTAATTATCACTACAGGAGGTAAAACAAAGTTGAAGAAAGAAATGCTGTTTAGCTCTTTATGTATGCAAATACATTTGATAACAAGGTTGATCAAGTCTTGGCACCAAATAAATTTACATGACACAAATGATTTAAACATCATGAAACACTCATGTTACCTTGTATTGTATTGATATGGATCCAATCATAATGTTTTGATATCCTTCTTGATGATCATATATAGGGCAATCAATACTTCCCACTTTGATAGTTTTAAAATTGGAGATGGTATTGACTCCATAAATCTTGTCAACTTTCTTGGGGAAATAAACAGTATGTTCTTTATCATTAACATTGAAAGTTACTTTTCCTTTATTGCAATCAATAACAGCACCTGCAGTATTTAGAAAAGGTCTTCCAAGAATAATAGACATATTATCATCTTCAGGCATTTCAAGAACAACAAAATCAGTCAAAATTAAACAATTGTTAGCCACTTGAACAGGGACATCCTCACAAATGCCAACAGGAACAGCAGTAGATTTATCAGCCATTTGCAAAGATATATCAGTAGGTATCAATTTATCAAGATAGAGTCTCTTATAGAGAGAAAAAGGCATAACACTAACTCCTGCTCCCAAATCACATAAAGCAGTTCTAACATAATTATTCTTGATGGAGCAAGGGATGGTTGGTATACCTGGATCTCCAAGCTTCTTAGGAACCTTGCCATTGAAAGAATAATTAGCAAGCATAGTAGAAATTTCCTCATTAGGAATTTTCCTCTTGTTAGAAACAATATCTTTCATATACTTTGAGTAAGGAGGCAATTTAATAGCATCAGTCAAAGGAATTTGCAAGAACAAGGGTTTCATCCATTCACAAAATTTATTATAATGTTCTTCTTCCTTTGATTTTAGTTTCTTAGTTGGAAAAGGCATTTGCTTTTGAACCCAAGGTTCCCTTTCATTACCATGTTTCTTAGCAATGAAGTCTTCCTTAGTGTACTTTGTGTTTTTAGTATGCTTTTCAGGTTCCTTTTCACTAACTTCTTTATCAAGAGCATCATTTTTATCCTTATCACTATCAAGTTCATTACCACTTTCAGTTTCAGCATCAGAGATAGATATACTATTAGGATCATTAACAGTTTCAGAGGATTCTACAACATTTTTATGTTTCTTCTTCTTCTTTTTCTTAGAAGGAGAAACTGGATTTTCAGCTAGTTGAGAATCTTGTTCAATTCTTTTAGGGTGTCCCTCAGGATATAAAGGATCCTGAGTATGAGCTCCACTTCTAGTGCTAACATAGACAGGTTTTAATTTTTCTTTAGAAGCATTGGCTAACATGTCTTGTTGCACTTTAGTGAGTTGATCAATTTGAGTTTGAACCATATGGAAATGTTTAATAAGCATCTTAACATCATTGGAGGTTCTCTCCACAATATCATGCAACTTACTAATAGCTGAGAGTTTTCATGCAAATGATTCTCTACTCTCATATTAAAATTATCTTGCTTAATAACATAATTATCAAATTCATCTAAGCATTGATCAGGTGGTTTAGAGTAGGGAATATCTCCTTCATCGAACCTGTGGAGAGAGTGAACCTCAATTATGGATGGATGAGGAATTGGCTTACACAAATCTTCAATAGGTGGAAGGTTCTTCACATCTTCAGATTTAATACCCTTCTCAATGAGAGTCTTCTTGGCCTCCCTCATTGTTTCATCATTCAATTCAATCATACCTCCCCTCTTCTTTGATATTGGTGTCGGTGTAGGTGTGGGGGTCGGCGCAGGTAGAGTCCAATCATCATAATTCTGGCTGATTTTAGCCAATAATTCTTCAGCTTCTTCAGGGGTTCTTTTCCTGAAAACACAACTAGCACAACTATCCAGATATGCTCTAGATTCAATAGTTAGTCCACTGTAAAATATATCAAGTAGATCATGCTTTTCCAAATCATGTCCAGGCCGAGCTCTGATAAGAGAGCAAAACCTTGTCCATGCCTCTGGAAGTTTCTCTTCATCTTCCTGGTCAAAGTTATAAATTCTCTGCAAAGCATCATGTTGAGCACTAGCAGGGAAATATTTCTGAAAGAAAACATCAAGCAAACCAGTAGGACTAGTAATAGAACCAGGAGACAAGTTGTTATACCAAGCTTTAGCATCATCTTTTAATGAGAAAGGAAAAATCTTAGCAACAAAATAGCTACGCTTCTTAATATCATCAGAAAATAAGCCACTCAAAGTAGAGAGCTCATTCATGTGCTCTACAGCACTTTCACTCTTAGTGCCACAAAAAGGAGTTTTCTCAACAATAGATATATGAGATAAATCAAGAGAAAAATCATAATCCTTATCTTTAATGTTTATAGGAGAAGTGGCAAACTTAGGATCAGGTGACAACTTGTATTTAACAGCATGTTGTGCAAGAAAATTTCTCATATTACTTGCACCAGTAGTAGCATTACATTTATCAATAAAATCATCATCAAGTTCCACATAAGTTTCATCAGGATCATCATCACAAGTATAATCCCTTAACTCAGGTGAATAAACAGGAGTAGTAGGACTTCCATTAGGTGTTCTAGTATTTTCAAGTTGTTTAGACTTAGCAATAGCAGCATCTAAAAGTGGACCTAATGAAATATTCTCATCAATCACAGTAGAAGCATCATCAACATTATCAGAGGCAATTTCAGATTCAGCAGTAGTACCAACACGTGAAGATTGTGGTGGTGTAACAAGTTGACTCAATACAGATGGTGAGTCAAGAGCAGCAGAGGTACTAAGTGTCGTACCTTTTCTTGTAGTGGATGGCAATACACGGACCCTCTCATCACGAGCTTTACCCATGATGAATAAATTTCAGCGAGCAATATAGATCACAAGTGAACTCACAAATAAAGCTATGCTCCCCGGCAACGGCGCCAGAAAATAGTCTTGATGACCCACAAGTATAGGGGATCGCAACAGTCTTCGAGGGAAGTAAAACCCAATTTATTGATTCGACACAAGGGGAGCCAAAGAATACTTGAGAGCCTTAACAGCGGAGTTGTCAATTCAGCTGCACCTGTGAATAGTCTTGCTCGACACAGATTATCAGTAGCAACAGTTTTATAGCAGTAGTAGCGGTGAAATAATAGCAGCAGTAAATAAGACAGCAGTAGTGATTGCAGTAAACAGTAGGATTAAAACACTGTAGGCATAGGGATGGATGAACGGGCGCTGCATGGATAAGATAGCTCATATAATAATCAAGACATAGGCATTGCAGATAATAATGATAAAGCATCCAAGTACTAAGTAAACATAGGCATGTGTTCCGTATATAGTCGTACGTGCTCGCAATGAGAAACTTGTACAACATCTTCTGTCCTACCAGCCGGTGGCAGCCGGGCCTCAAGGGAATCTACTGGTAATTAAGGTACTCCTTTTAATAAAGTACCGGAGCAAAGCATTAACACGCCGTGAACACATGTGATCCTCACATCGCAGCCATTCCCCTCGGCTGTCCCAATTATTGTCACTTTGGGACCGCGGGTTCCGGACAACAATATGTGTATACAACTTGCAGGTATGATCAATAAACAGTGCATATCATTATGAAACAATAACATGTTCAGATCTGAAATCATGGCACTCGGGCCCTAGTGACAAGCATTAAGCTCAACAAGTTGCAACAACATCAATAAGTACTAACAACGGATACTGGGCACCATGCCCTAATGATCTTATAGCTTATTACATGAACAATCTCATCCAATCCCTACCATCCCCCTCAGCCTACAGCAGGGAATTACTCACACATGGATGGGGGAAACATGGATGGTCGATGGAGAAGCGTCGGTGATGATGATGGCGATGATCTCCTCCAATTCCCCGTCCCGGCGGAGTGCCAGAACGGAGTTTCTGGTCCCCGAAATAGGTTTCGCGATGGTGGCGGCGTACGGTGATGTTTCTGGATGAAGTGGACGACCCCCCGCGTTTTAGGTCAGAAGGGTTAAGTAGTCGAAAGGGACTCGGGGAGGTGCCGAGTGCCCTCCTCATAGGCTGGCGCGGGGGCCCCTGGCCGCGCCACCATGTGGTTTGGGCCACTCGTGGCCCATCTCCGCCTCCCCTTCTGGCTCCGTGAGTCTTCTGGTAAAATAGGAGGTTTGCGATCTTTTCTGGTGTTTTTCCCGAAAGTTGACTTTCTGCACAAAAACAAGACACCAGGGCAATTCTGCTGAAAACAGCGTTAGTCCGCATTAGTTGTATTCAAAACACACAAGTTAGAGGTAAAACAATAGCAAAAGTGTTCGGGAAAGTAGATACGTTTTGGACGTATCATGGTGCTCGATCTGGATCAGCTGGATGAAATGGGGAATCGGGGGAGAGGCGGATCCGGGCTGTGAGAGGGTTGGGATTTGGGAACAGAGAGGTGCGGCGGCCGAGCAGGTGTGGGTCTAGGGTTTTCTGCCTATATTTTCAGTTTTCTGTTTGACTGACAGGTGGGGTCCCGGGTATCCATGGAGGCTCCATGGAGCCAATTTGCCCCCCATACCCGCCCCGCCAGCTTAACGGGTACCCGCCCCGGTATACCCATGGGGACAAATTGCTCCCCATCAGCGTTCCTTACCGGGTAAATACCCGTGGGTACCCGGCTCTATGGGAAAATTGCCATTTTGACTCCTCTCGCTACCTCACCTACTACTTAAGGTCAACTACCTGCAAAGAGGTGATCATCCTTGGGATCACGGCCAGGCAGCGGCGGAAATTACTCTTCCTTGTAATAGCGTAGCTGAACTCGTAGGTCCTGGCTTGTAGGACACTTATCCAAACATTCGATCCAAGCAATACTATAGAGAGATCCGGTACCTAACAACTGGTATCAGATTGCCAGAGATCCCATCAATCCACGCTGGAAACCCGCCGCTACACTGCAGATCGGGATCGCTTACTCAGCACCATGGATCCAGCTCTGAAGGAGTATCTGGATCTCATGAACAAGCAACTGGATACCATAAACAAGGATCTGGTCTCCCGCGACGAGAAGGGGGTCGAGCGCAGCGACGGCATGCTCTCAACACAAGAGACGCTGGTGAAGCAGATCACGGAGCAGTCCACCTAGCTCCGCGAGCTCTGCGAGTGGAAGCCGGATTTGGAAGCCCGCTTCTCCAAGCTTCAGGAGGCCGTCAAGGTTCTCCAGCACGCGCGGTCTCTCCCCGCGGCGTTCCCAAGTGGATCGGCAGCGGCCCATCTCGCTGCCGCGCCCACGGGCAAGGCCACGGCGACGGCAACTTCTCTAGGGGCTTACCATCGGTGATCTCGCCGTCACCGGCGGCACCCCCGGTCACGGGTATGTTCAACCTCTAGACACCGATGGTTGTTCGTACCTCTGATGCTCACACAATTTCGAGTCAGATCCTCGCAAATCTAGGCTCGAACGCACCCAATTTTCCGTTTCCACCATTTTCCGGCGATAATCCAAACCTGTGGAAGACGCTCACTGAGCAATACTTCCAGATGTTTGCGATCCACGAGTCCTATTGGGTTTCCATGTCAATTTTGCATTTCTCTGGCGCAGCTGGCATCTGGCTGCAGTCAGTTTAGAAAAAATTAGCATCTCTAGATTGGATTTCTTTCACCTCTTTGATTTCCACACGTTTTGGCAGATATAGACACCAACTGTTGATTCGATTCGACAGTTCTACACAATTAAACAAACTACTTCTGTAGCTGATTACATTGAGCGCTTTGATATACTCATTAACCATTTGGTTTCATACTCGGATGCTACTCACCCGTATTATTTTCTCACACGTTTCATCGAGGGATTGCGGGCGGATATCAGGGTTGTCATCATGGTTCAGCGCCCCACTGACTTGGATACAGCATGCGCTCTAGCCCTTTTGCAAGAAGAAGTTGCAGAGGGAGAATCTACATCTCTGCCAAGGCACAGTGATTAGCGATTTATCCGCATCCATAACAAGTCGCCATCACCACCTGCATATTCAACTCCCAGTACACCATCGCCTCGTGCTGCAGTAACCAGGGAATTGAAGCGGCCTGAACTACAGGGGAAGATAAACTAGCAACCCTGCGAACTTATCGCCGCGCCAAGGGTCTCTGTTTCAAATGTGGTGAGCGATGGGGCAAGGAACACATCTGTCCGGCAACTGTGCAAATGCACGTCGTAGAGGAATTACTGGCGATGTTCTCAGCTGAAGAAGTTACTGGAATGACTGAGGTGCCTCAACCTACTGAAACGTTCCATGCGTTGAATGGAACAGCAGCAGAAGTACCAGCAGTTATCCAATTACATGCTCACATTGGGGAACATGAAGTGTTAATCCTTGTGGATTCTGGCAGCTCGACCTCTTTCGTTAACCAACACTTAGCACAGCAGTTGAGTGGGATTCAGAAGCTTGCTAAACCTTGTCGTGTGAAGGTCGCTGATGGGAATCAACATCTATGTTCCACATACATCCCAAGCTGTCAGTGGGCTGTCCAAGGGCATCAATTCCTTACTGATCTTAAAGTTTTACCGCTTGCAGCTTTTGATGTCATCCTAGGTATGGATTGGCACGCGGAACAAAATCCTGACATAGATTGGGTACAGAAAAAATTGCTCATCAAGTCAAATGATCAAGTGGTGCAACTGCAAGGACAAGCAACGACACAGATGCAGTGTTCAGTAATATCTGTGTCAGCATTGGCAGCAACATGTCGTAAAAATTCAGTAGCGTACATGGTGCAGGTGTATGCTCTGGGGGAAACTATTCACATTGAAGAGATTGCTCCAGAAGCAGTGCAGTTTCTTGAGACATGCTCTGCAGCTGACCAGCTAGATATTTGTCTCGACATCAATGCGTTGCTCCACATAAAATTGTCCACTCATTGCTTTGCTCCACAATGCATCTTCTGTTCCAAAGTGATAAGAGATATGTGTGGAGGGACCCACATAGAAGAGCTGGACGATGCCAAATTAGAAATCACAGTGGGTCTTCCATTTGAGAGAGTTGTATATGACAAAGTTTGTGTATATGAACTATGAAGTAATGTACATAAAGTTAACTGTGACCTTGTTTCCTGGTGTTTTTTCAATAAACAACCTATTTGCATATGTTGTTCTTATTTCTATGTAGTGCATAACTCATATGCACGGAGACAACAATCATGAGGGAGGTGGAGCATTTCTTACATAACTTTTCTCAAATGAACTTGTACAGGCATCCAAATTTTGTTGGATTCTAATACGAGTTAATTGAAGGCCGAATTAAAGTATTTCAGTACATATTGAAGCCTAAGTGCAACTTCTCTGGTGGTTATCGTAGCGTGAAACTTGAGCTAATTGTTTCGCCCAAATTTTCTATAGGACGAGGCTGGATGCACCTTCGTGCGACTATTGATATGTGATACTTGAACCGGAGAGAAGCAGTCTTAACTTGAACCGGATCCCCAGGTTTTCTGCGCCAACCTTTTTCAACATAACAGAACAAATCCCCCTAAACATGAGCTATATCTTGTCATTGCTCAAGAAGAGGGTATATATTCTCAAGAAAAAAGGGTATACGTTCATGAACAATATAGACGGTTAAGAAAATCCACTTGAACAATAATATTTAATAGTCGTTCCATATGCTTGGCAGTGCAAATACAATAGCATGGATTGGTTTCCATTATACCAAGTTTACACAAGCACATAATAGTCATACATCACAGTGAGAGCATTCCAGGCGATGGAATACATGGAACTCATCGGTCAAACTAGCACGAACACAGAAAATCATATTGATAGCTGCTGCTAGAGTCCCCAAGATGAAGAATACATTGTGCATGTTGAAATGATCCCAGAGGCTCTTGCTGCAACATTAAACAACGGAATTAAACTAGAATTAAAATGAATCATAATATAATGCAGTGATACGTGAGGAAACATTATAAACATTTCAGCTGCAAAACGAACATGTCCAACCTTTGTAACCGCCACATCTAATTATCTTGGATCTTTTGGACACTTTTTCCCCTGTAAGGAATAACAAAACCACATAAGTAAAACTGTAGGAAGGACATCAATATTTTTTCAAGGCTTGTTATTTTACCTCTTCTTCTTTTGGTTCACAGTCTGCTCTGAACCCCTTTTTATTCTCTTACCACTGCCTTTTGTTTTTGCTACATCCGGTGGATGAATATCGATCACACTCGGGAATTTGGTTCCAACAAATGATTCAAATTCTTGAACTTTACTTTGCTCACTAATTGGTCCCATCTGCCCTAGTTGCATAAGTGCATCACCAATAGCCTTGTGAAAATATCTCATTTTTTCCTCACAATTTTTTGATGCATGCAATGCCAAGCTGAAATTCGAACGTGTTTCTGAGTACAACTTATGTATGGTAGGTGAAAGACATGTTGATGAACCCTCTAGCTCATGTCTATTGGCATCAAAGGCAAGTTGTCGTGAAGCCATTTTAGTCCATTTATGCAGCACATATTGGCTAGGAATTTCATTATATCCCTCATTTTTTAGGACAACAATGATGTGACGACAAATGATACCTAGGGATTCGAACATTCTACAAGAACAATGTGTCTCCTTAGTACTTGGGTTGATACTAACTACTCTAACCTTGCCACTATTGCTGCTAATACCAATGGTTCGGACCTCACCATTTTGCATCATTGTTTTTACATGACAATAATCTATAGCAGCCACCACCTGACGTTGAAATTCAGCAAATATCTCGTGAATATACACATCCCTACCATGACTCTCAATACTCCAACATGTCTCGAGTAAACGAAGTGTATGAAGGCTGGAATTGTCTTCTTGCAATTCTTTTTGACGTTGTTCCTCTAAAGTTGTTTCAAATCTGACCCAAAACTCAACCAAGGTAAGGTTTCGATTGGCGAAGTGTCTAAAGAATGTATTCTCACTCTCAGACCTTTTGATGTAGTGCGCAAGATTCCGCCAAGGGGACACTCCATAAAATATGCTGGAATCCATGAGTGGCGTGAATCGTATTTCTCCTGCAACCATGTATTATCCTCTAGGCCAAAGTTCGAAATTATTGAATACCATTGTGACTCGAACTCATCTGGAGTCTCTGATGACCAAACACATGACATAAACCGTTCGTGGAAATCTAGATTCTTGTTCATGGTAGCACCAACTTTTTCAGTAAGCTTACTAAGAATGTGCCACATACAAAGTCTATGTATATTGTCTGGAAAGACTTTTTCTATCCCTATGCTCATGCTTTGGTCCTCATCAGTCATGATTAGCTTGGGTGCAACCCCTGACACTGCTTTCAAGAAAGTCTGGAACAACCACTCATAAGATTCTTTCTTCTCATTCCATAAGAAAACATGACCAAAAGTAACAGAAGATTTGTGGTTGTTAACTCCAGTGAAAGGGGCGAATACCAAGTCATACCTATTAAAGCGATATGTGGAGTCAAAAGACACAACTTCACCAAACAACGAGTTGTTCTTTCTGCAGATACTATCAGCCCAGAAAATATTTCTAAGTTTATTGTTCTCATCTTGTTGATAATCAAATTAGAAGGCTGAATTTGCTGCTTGCTGATGACTCCCAAGTGCAGGAGATCAATTGTAGTACCTTTCGATTAGAAAAGGTTGCCGAACCCACGAGGACCTGAATGTATTGGTTAGCAAGAATGATAAATAAAACAATGAAAGATGCAAGTGTTTTTGGGATTTTTGGTTGTATAGTTGCAAGAAAGTAAAAATGCTGAATATAAATGATAGCAAGTAAAAAGCTCTCAAAGAGAGAAAACCCAATCCTCTCTGTGGCAAGAGGACAAGCTCAAGTGATGTGTAACTTATATGTGGAAAACGTTCCCGAGGGCGGCATGGATATTGCTAGGCATAGAGATTTATTAAACAACACGTTGAATATCTTGTCAAGTTTTAATCTTCTTTGGACGGAGCCATTGTTAGGTATAGCTAAATAAATAAACTAAACCCTTATGATGGATCATGTGGCCAAGTAAATGACTGCACAAGAATTATTAAGACATAAAGTCCTACCATAGCATTACACTCTAAGGTCCCCGATACTAATACCCTCATAATGCAACTTCATGACTCGGTCTCACGTTTACATGTCCCCCCAAGTCTCCCTCAATTCATTACACTACGGTGTTCTCCTATGAGCCCATATAGGTGAAGTATTGTGCAGTCGACGTTCGCACAACACCATCATAGAATCACATAAAAAGATAAACACTAGACAAAATACCAACAAATGTCATATATAAATCATTGCCAATTCATCCTATGCCCTCAGGAACATACGGGAACTACTCACAATGTGCAAACATAATGATATTCAGTGGCATAAGTGGTACAACACAATCTGAAAATATAACTTCACCTCCAAATAATGACAAGTACTCAATCACAAACATGAATAGTAGCACAAGACAAGTATCTAGGGTATAGCAACTCTCAAACTACGAGGGGAATGGAGTGGATCACGGAGATGATGATGGAGATGGTGCTGGTCTTGGTGATGGTGATGATGTAGAGGCCTCCTCCCACGCCAAGGAGGAGAGGTGATGACGATGACGATGATTTCCCCCTTCTCCGGAGCTCCGGAGCAGCAGGATCTGACCCCCCTCGGAGGGAATCAGGAGTTTCGCCGCCGCCGCGGCCTCGGATGGACTTGGGAAAATTAGGGCGTAACTTTTCGGGCGAGACGAAGGCGTGTTAAAAAGCCCCGAGCGAGGAAGTGCCCGAGGCTCCGGATGATGGGCCCCACGCGGCCAAAGAATCTGGCCGCGTGGGCCCCCCTCATTTGGGCCTCGTGGCTCTCCTCCCTTTGATCTTCTTCCCACTGCTGTTCTCCCGATGAAAAAAAAGCTGTGCAATTTTCCTTTTCTTATTTGGGTCCCTGTAGCTCCTGAAACATTAAAAACAAGAAAAAGAAAGTTTTCTGCCTCCCAGAAATTAAATACCAAAAATAGGGACTTTGTATGAAAGTCCCATAAATCATCTAAAACATGTAAAAACAATGATATAACAATGCCAATAACATTCTAATATGATAATATAAGTTGTATAAATGATGATATAAAATGCACGTATCAACTCCCCCAAGCTTAAACCTTTACTCGTCCTCGAGTAAGTAAGGACATAGATCATTACATGCATCAATGGACTTATGGTTGATAAATAAATACGAGCATTGTATCATCATCATATCACTAGTACAGAACGACACATCGGAAACGGGCCAAAAACCCCTTCGGCAACGGAAAAAGGGTCCGTGTCCCCGACCCTGTCACTGATGTGAAGGCTCTCATCGGCAACGGAAAAGAAAAACCGTCACCGATGAGGCTTGATTTTGGCTACGGTTGCCATCCAGTCTCCGTTACCGATGTATCTGGACATCAGAAACGGAGATTCTGTTTTACTCGTTTGCATTGAGGTTTTTTCATAAGCCTACAGCAGCAATACAGTTGCCAATTGACATTCAAAATATCACAGCAGAAGCACAAAGTTGCTAGCAAAACCGTTCATAACTTATATAACAATTGTCACCATTACATAGCATCAAAAGATGAGTTACACATGCTTCGCTAATCCTATCATTCTCATGCCTCCCTAAACTGCAGCTAAGGCTTGCTCCCTAAACACACATCCACAAAATAGCCGGAGAAACTGAAAAAACAGAAACTACACCAAGCCAAATTGCCAAATTCTTCGTACTGAGGCTTGCTCCATCTTGGACGGTGTCGCCGAAATATAATCCCACTTTATAAGAAGCATATTTAAAGTTTGTTCGGATCAGCTTTGTGCTTCTGGATAAAAATACATGGATTGATAGTTAGAGAAGAGCCAAAATATGATGCTACATGACATAGATATAATTTAATGTGAAAACAGTTCACACCTTTAAGCGCCTATATCCGTGTGCTTGCAGTCCGATCCAACGATTTGGAGGAATAACTTGAAGGTGATGTTTCCTTCAAGAGCCTCTCCATTTTTTATACAGTGTCGTCGAAATACTATTACTTCATACACTAGCTACACAAAACAATAACGAGGATTAGCACATTGACAAAAAGTTGTGACTGGATCTATTCATCATCGGTAGTACTACAAAGAGTTGAAATTAATTCACCCTACTAGACTTCATGCTATTACTAGAAAACTAGACAGAAACAATAAAGTGCAAGATACTAGACGAGTTTTCTATATACTAGACAAGTTCTATATACTAGACAAGTTCTATATAAAACCAATTGATGAACTAGTTCATGAGCTGAGCGATTTAGACCTCACATTTTCTTCTCCGTGGACGACGCCTCTAGATCGGCCACCTCCTCCTCCGTGGACGGCGCCTCCAGATCGGCCACCTCCTCCACCGTGGACGGCGCCTCCAGATCGGCCACCTCCTCCACCGTGGACGCCACCTCCTCCACCGGGATGTCGCCTCCAGATCGGCACCTCCTCCTCTGTCGACGGCGCCTCCAGATCGGCCACCTCCTCCACCGTGGACGGCGCCCCCAGATCGGCCACCTCCTCCACCGTGGACGCCACCTCCTCCACCGGGGACGTCGCCTCCAGATCGGCCACCTCCTCCACCGTGGACGCCACCTCCTCCACCGGGGACGTCGCCTCCAGATCGGCCACCTCCTCCTCCGTCGACGGCGGCCTCCAGATCGGCCTCCGTTGATGGCGGATCCGCCACAACTGCTGCATCACCACCCGATGAATGATCTGATCCAGCTCCGCGTGGCCCAGAGGACGCGGGGCATCACCAGAGGTGATGAGCCTGACGCGCTCCCACACCTGCCGCATCACAGCCGCCTCCAGATCTGCCCTATCACGAACAAATAGAGCTAGATCGGTGCGGCCGCTAGAGCCGCGGCTGCGATGGCGAGATCTAGAAGCGCTGGCAGAGGAAGCCATGAGAGAGT
The DNA here is from genome assembly GCA_947311845.1 of Poa pratensis. Lineage (NCBI taxonomy): Eukaryota > Viridiplantae > Streptophyta > Magnoliopsida > Poales > Poaceae > Poa > Poa pratensis. The sequence goes on from CAMZMU010000048.1 coordinate 20,244,906, forward strand.
GAGGAGAGTAAAAAGCTACAATGTGCGGTGGCTAGGGTTGAAAGATGGACAGTGAGGGATTGAGAATGAGACTGATGGGGCTTGCTTCGCCAGTACATTTATAGGCACCCAATTGGCAACGGACATTTTATATAACTGTTTCCATTGGATACAAGTTCACAACTACTATGTGCTACTGATTTCCGTAGCTGCATACGAACATAATACATTCTAGTGATTTTCAAAGTGCATACGAACCTAATACATTGTACTGATTTGCATAGCTGCATATGAACCTAATACATTCTACTGATTTTCATTGCTGCATACAAGTTCACACCTAACAGCAGCACACAAACACACAAAATCATTCTAGCAATGCTCACAAGAACATTTAACTGAGCTATTTATGTTCCTTTATGCCGCTCCTTGCGCACAGCAACAACATGGTCAGATTTAGTCGAAGTGTTTGTTGGGCTCCATGCCAAACCAGCTAGAGCTGCTGCAGTGTGCGGCTTCATCTCCATGTTCGCCTTCTTGACTATCAAGGCTACATTTTTCAGCTCTGCAGTTTCCACTTCGACGCCATTAGCAAGCAGCATCTCAACATAATCTTCAATCCAAAAAAAATAATCACAGCTCCCAGAATACTCTTCGCCCCTCCCCTGCCAAATGGTAAATCGAATCCAGAGGCAAATCAGCATCACACATAGAATAGAATCAATCAAAACTGGTCGAAGCGTCGAACTAACCCTGTGATTTGGACACTTGAAGTAGATCCGGCCTGGGTTCAGATCCGAACGCGACACTCGACGAATCGCGTTCCGACAGCGGCAGCAAACGCACTTCACAAGCGGCAGATCTGACCCGGCCCCGGCGGCGCAGGAGGAGGACGCATTCGATCTCCCCGACGAGCTCATGCTCTTGGCCATGGAGGACACGAGTGCAGAGTAAAAACAAGCTGGAGCGGAGGAACAAGGGCGAATCGACAGTCTTTTATAATACCCAAGATAGTGCTAAAAAAGGAATTTTATATAAGCAACCTCGCCAACGGTTGTATACAAATGTCCGATGCCATTGAAGAACATATCGCAAACGGAGTCAAAAGAAACTCCGTTACCAACATATCGGCAACGGTTAATAATTCGCGACCGTTGCCTATGAAGGCGGGACGCGGGCCAGCTTGCCTGGCGGGGCGGGTTTTCTCACGCGGAAAGCGCGATTCTCCGTCGCCTAACTCGTGCCGTTTCCATAGAGGGGTATCGGATGTGTCGTTCTGTAGTAGTGTATTCAATTGCAATGAAAGATTAATGAACTAAAACTCATACACATGAGGGCAACATAAGTAGAAGCTCTAGCAATCACCCCTTACTTTTGAAGGCAAATAACCATTGTATGTTGGACAATTGAATCATACTCTTTTTCACATGCTTTTGCTCCTTATGGCAAGCATTATAATATTTTACACTTTGCTGAAATTTAAAGACAAGATAAACTCTCATTGGATAACAAGTTTAAAGAAGACAAATGAAAAGATAGATATAAGATTGTTTACAATCTTGCTTCACTAGTAACTAGTGCAAACTTTAGTCATGGATATTTCAATCAAGTTCCTATGCTCTATACAACCTTTATCTTACACTTTCCATGGCTAACTGAATTTTTAGGTGCATTCCTTTTCATTCACTTTCCAAGAGCATAAGTATTGAAATATCCATGATTCATTAATTTGCTCAAAAGATACTAGATTCTAACAAGAGTGTTTCATATCCTTTTCATTAACCCTTCCTAACTTTTTATCCTACAAGACTATATCTCAACCTTAAACTATTAATTTTCAAGTCATATTGACTCATTCTCTTTACTTATTTTATAATGAGGTAATTCTACAATTGTCCAACACACTCAAGTTAATTAAATTCAAGGCAAGATGTGACTGAAACCTCTAAATATGCCACACTCATTTGCATGAGTGTTACCCATAAATCTCCAAACAAGAGAATCATGGATGACACCATACTTTAATATTCATTGATAAACCACAAGATATGGATACATGATAATGCTCCAGGAGCTCACACACTCCTAAGAGAGATTGATAACTAAACGATAAAAGCAAAACACACCATGACTAGATAGATATGATAAACTAGTAAAGATAAAGGCTAGGTTGAACTCCCTCAAGCTTGACGTTTTGCTAGAGGCTCTTTATTTCTCTTCCTTCTTGATCTCATAATAATTATCTTCAAGTTCTCCAACGATGCTCATCATAAGATTGTAGGCTTCCTCAAACTTGCTTGCAGCTTTTCCAGTTTCTCCATGAGATTCTTCTCCACCGTCTTCTTGCAAGGCTTCCAATCCGGCCTTGGTACTTTTACATTCGGGATATTACGATCCCATTCACCAGGATAGTTCTCTTGGGTGGCACGCTGGAATTCCCTGTCAATAAGAGCAGAAACCACGTTTTTGCTAGCAAGTGCGTGCCTAGGAGCCTTCCCTCCTGTGCTCATGCGCGCCGTCTACCTCTTGTTTCCAAGAGACACGTTCACCCTCACACCAGCAACAGAGATAGGAGAAGGTGGTGCTGTTGCAATAGGTGCGATGTCGACGAAGGGCTTGTATTCTTTCTCTTTCGCTTCCTCTTTCTCCATCTCCTCCTCGTCGGGCTTGTAGTCTTCATCATCCGAGTAGTCCTTCCTCTTCCTATTCCTCCTCCATATGGACGTGGGGCTGTTGCCCTCGAGTTCATCATCATCATCGTCCATGGAGGAGCATTGGAAGGAGTCTCCCGAAGACATAGCTAAAAACCTGACAGGCAGAAACAACAAAAGAAAAGATCGCTCGAGAACGCTCGGTGCGAGATTAGATCAACGAAAAGGGGTATATATTGACGGTTTTTAGGTCAAGACAAAGCGTCGGAGACGAAAACGAGACGAAACGGGACTCCGAGGGGTGAAAGGAGTGGGCCCACGCGGCCAAAGAATCTGGCCGCGTGGGACCCCCTCTTTCCTTCCTCGGGGCTCCGTTCCTTCCAGGTTTCTTGTCCCACACGTTAATTTCCATAAAAAATGACTCCCGTAAAAATTTACGCAATTCTGAGAAACTTTCCAACACAAAAGTTACCTATTATTGATTTTGGGTTTCTGAAACTGCAAAATTCTTCGCAATTACCTCCTCCGATGTCTTTAAATTCAACTCCACCTTTCCGATGAAGCTCCTTCCTGCAATATAATGTTTAAGGCGTTGTCCATTGACTACATGAGGTTTACCTTTCATATCACCGTGAAGACGGATAGCTCCTGAACGGTACACCTCCTTTATCACTAATGGTCCCTGCCACTTTGAAGCCAACTTCCATGCAGAAAACTTGAAACGAGAGTTGTATAATAAAACTTGATCACCTACTTTGAATTCTTTTCTCTTAATTTTCTTGTCATGCCAAATCTTAACTTTCTCTTTAAACATTCTGGCACTTTCATAAGCTTCATTTCTCCATTCATCTAGTAGGTTTAAATCAAGAATTCTCTTCTCTCCCGCAGTTTTAAAATCAAAGTTCAATTGTTTAATAGCCCATCTAGCTTTATGTTCTAATTCCACAGGTAAATGACAAGCTTTTCCATAAACCATTTTATAAGGAGACATTCTCATAGGAGGATGATAAGGAGATGCAACTCTATGGTTAACATTATATTTTGCCAATGTGTTCCTAAGAATACCATGTAAAAAATGAGAACCACCATCAGTAATTAAAAACCTAGGAACACCAAACCTGGGGAAAATGATGTCCTGAAGCATCGTCATTGCTGTGGCATGATCTGCACTTTTGGTTGGAATTGCTTCCACCCACTTTGTAACATAATCCACTGCAACCAAAATATGAGTATGCTTTGTCTTTGACGCTGGGAAAGGTCCCATAAAGTAAAAACCCCACACATCAAATGGCTCAAGTGGTAAAGAATAATTCATAGACATTTCATTTCTCCTACCAATATTTCCTACTCTTTGACATTTATCACAAGATTTAACATATTCAGCACAATCCTTAAATAAAGTAGGCCAATAAAAACCAGATTGTAATACCTTTGCACCTGTACGATCTCCCTGCATGATGCCCTCCATAGGGACTGTCATGACAATCTCTTATAATAGCCTGTTGTTCATGCTCAGGTACACAACGTCTAATAATACCATCCACACTTTTCTTATAAAGGAAAGGATCATCCCAAAAATAATGTCTAAGATCATAAAATAATTTCTTTCTTTGTTGAAAAGTAAAGTGTGGTGGTAAAACTTTACCAACAATAAAATTTGCATAGTTGGCAAACCATGGAGATGCAACTTTAGCACTAGAAACATTAATATTTGCAAGTTGTTCTGTCGTGGGGTAGATAACACGGCAGATGCTACTTTGGGGTAGCTTGAGATGATGGGTAAGGCGACTCTGGTATCTGGGAGATTGTTTAACACTGCAGGGACAAAGGGTTTACCCAGGTTCGGTCTCTCCATTGGAGATAAAGACCTACTTCCTGCTATCTTGTTATTGATCTTGATCTCGATGACCCGGCTACGACAACAGAGCCGGATCTCGATCTAGGTTACAAGGTTCGTGAGTTTCTCTCGATGGTTCTCTCGCCTAAGCTTGGATCGTAAAGGTTCTGTCTAACTAGGGCTCAGGGACCAGTTTATATAGACGACCCGGTCTCCTGGCACTTTACAAGGTAAGCCCGGATTCTACCCAGACTCGGAGTCCTACTCTAATTCTTCTGGGCTTCATGTCCTCCAAGTCCTGAACCGCCTCTGGTCTTCTAGAATCTTTCCTTCCTGAACCGGGCTACCGCCAAACCTACTAGCCCAGCGACATAACCCGGCCCATGCTGATGGTTAGCTGGCCTGGCGGGGCCTCCTGCCTGGCGGGTCATGCTTCCCTCTTCATGGGCCTACCGGGTTATTATCCCCCATCAGTAGCCCCCAGATTAACCTGGTTGCCAGGTTGGCATGCTCTGCTTCTATTCTTGAACATTGCTTCCTTGAACAGAACTGCTATCCTGGCCTGCCGGGTTAATCATCTGAAACATAAAATAACACATAATAGATTAAATACTAGGATACATCTCCTTTCTCCTTAGCTTGGCCAGTCCTTTTTGGCGGCCTAAAACGTAACCCGGTTCAGATATACCGGGTTCATACGCCACCGGGTTTCACTTTCAAGACTTAGCAAAAATTGTCACTCAGCTGTAAATCCGTCCTCAATCCATCTCAACTGTGATCTTATCAATTAATATCCCGTAATTATCTCATTCTGTTTGTCGTTGACTTTTGGTCAAAGATCCTTATCTCTTCACTTTTTACCGCAACACCCCTAGGGCTTTTACTGCGCCTATAAATAGAAGACCAGGGGACACGCAGTCATTTTCCCATCCCGTTCATATTTGTCATCCACCTCGCGCCTGCACTGTAGCAACCGCAGATCCAATCTCCAATCAAGCCTCCAAATCACCGCGAGAAGATCCACAGGTACGATTCTCCCGCACATCCATGCTCCGCACTCGATTCCGCTCTAAATCTTACCCAAATTTACTTCACATTTTCCTCTCCACACATCCACATCTACGGCTAGGGTTTCTCATCACCATTGTTGCAACCAGGGAACCTCGAAGCTCCATAGCCATGGTGAAGGAGAAGGTGAAGGCTGGGGGTCCCCGTGGCTCGAAGAAACTCGCGAAGAAGCCTCCCAGCTCCCACGCTGGGGGATCTGGCTCCGCCGCCCCCGCTGCTGCTCAGGTCAATTGGACCAAATCTACTGTGACCAATCTGATGCTGCAAGAGTACGTGAACTGCGGCGAGCTTCCTCCCAAAACAGAGATCAGCTGGCACGCTGCTGGGGAAGAAATCCGCCCCAGCCCAAAAGAAGGTGAAGTGGTTGTTTTCCTTGATCATGTACAGCGCGGTCTTCGCCCCCAGGCTCTCTGTTTTTTCCGCCGGGTCTTGAAATACTATGGCCTTAGGCCCCAAGACATTGCACCCAACTCTATGCTGAACATCAGCAATTTTGTTGTGTTCTGTGAGGACTATCTGCAAATGGCTCCAAGCCTCGAGCTTTTTCTTGAATTTTCTACTGCAACCCATCTCGCAAGGACCAAGTAGTCCCATATGGTGGAGTTGCAATCCAGCGCCGCAGGGAATGCGATTTCCCGGCTCTTCTTTTAGCCAGCCATCCCAAGGGGTGGCAAAACACATACTTTTATTGCAAGGACACCTCACCCGAGTCTGACGACGCTCGTTACCCGGCTTTCCGGAACTCGGGCTTGACATATGAAGCCAAGATGAACAGCTATGCTGATGACGCTGAATGGGTCAAGCTCGAGTCCATACTTCGCCGAGCCAGAGCCTTACTCGCCCATGCCTCAAAGGCACGGACCTTGTCAAATGCTGGATTGGTTGGTTTATCCAACCACTCAGCATCAGGACCCGAATGTTTTGCCAATACACTGGTGAAACCACTGACATCATGCGTTATTCTGAGATGACGCTAACTGATGATCAGATCGTGAAGAATGCCAAAGAGACTGCTTGGCGAAAAGAAAGATGCCATTGCACTGGACGGGCTTGCCCCATTTAGTGCTAAGAATAAACCCTCCACGTAAAACCAATCCTTGATCATTTATGCTAACTTTAACCCGATAACTTCATCCATAGAATGTTACTTACTTTAACTGCTTTTTCTCAGGACTCCAAGTGGTGGAGCGTGATTTTACTCCTAATCCTCTCCTGATGGGAGGACACAGAAAATGAAGATGAAGAAGAAGAAGAAGAAGAAGGTGAGCAGACTCAGTAGGCCGGCTCTTCCTCCAATTGATTAACAACGAAGTCCCCAACAAGGACACTTCTACTAATAACCCCCGGCAAATCTATTCCAGGCCCTACTGACCCGGCTTCTGACGTAACGCCGGTCCCCAAACTGCTGAACCCTCTACGCAAAAGAGGACCCGGGCCACTATTGCTAAGGTACCATATTTTAGCTTTTCAATTTTCATGATGAACTCATCTCAAACCCAAGCACAAACACAGGAAAGGAAGCTGAGAGGGAGGCTGAGGCGAACAAGAGGCACCGAACCCGATCTTCTACAACCACACTTCCCCGAGCCCAGGTATCCCTCAACGCTCTTTATCAAGCTGGGCCAAATCCATCCAGAAGACGCCCAGCAAACAGTACCCTTTAGCTGGCAAGATCCGGGTCGCTAAACCGTCTCGTTTGTCAGATTCCTCCTCGGATGGTGTTAGCACACCAGCATTTCCATATCAATGCCGGGTTAGAAATACTCTACACACCTTTTCCATACCTCCATATTTTACTGCTCCTTTTTGTTTTACTTAACTAAATCACTATCTTGTTCCAGTGCCCGAGCTTTTGCGGATGAAAGACCCGCGGAGTCCCCTCCAGCGGCGTCTCCTCCTCCAGCAACAACAAAGCCTTCTCCTATGGAGACACATACTGAAGAGCCGGTAGACAGAAGCGAGCCAACGGAGCAAGTAACCCCCGTGTCTTCTCCAAAAAACACAGTTGATCCTGTGCCAAGAACCCTCCCCAGCTACTCATTCGCCCGGGTTAGGCTCTGGAACTAAAGAAGATGAAGTACAGGTTACTGGAACCCGGCACGTTCCAGTGCAAGGTGCTCCCGAAACTCTTGCCAAGGTGCCACTCCAGATGCTAACCCGGCGTCTC